>OX459096.1:12145966-12745966 GCA_949775045.1 Metridium senile
TTAATCAAATGTTTAATTATTAACATTAATGCAAATTATGACTATGAACTCAAGATAATAAGAATGAATGATAAAGATAATGATGTTGACAATGATAATGTGATTGACTATGATCTATACAGATAACAATGCATGATAATGATGATGATGATAGATGTGATTGATTATGATCAATAAAAGATAAGAAAGTATGATGATGATAATAATGATGATGATAATAATGCTGTGATTGATTATGATCAATAAAAGATAACAAAGATGATGATGATGATGATGATGGTAAAAAAATGGCAATAGTGATAAAAATGATAGCATTGTTGAATACTTATGATGATGATGATGATGGTGATGGTGATGATGATGATGATGATGATGATGATGATGATGATGATAATGCTGTGATTGATTATGGTCAATAAAAGATAACAACAATGATGGTGATGATGGTAAAAAGATATAGCAATAGTGATAAAAATGAAAGCATTGTTGAATACTTATGATGATGATGATGATGGTGATGATGATGATGATGATGATGATGATGATGATGATGATGATGATGATGATGATGATGATGATGATAATGCTGTGATTGATTATGGTCAATAAAAGATAACAACAATGATGGTGATGATGGTAAAAAGATATAGCAATAGTGATAAAAATGAAAGCATTGTTGAATACTTATGATGATGATGATGATGGTGATGATGATGATGATGATGATGACGATGATGATGATGATAATGCTGTGATTGATTATGGTCAATAAAAGATAACAAAGATGATGATGATGATGGTAAAAAAAATGGCAATAGTGATAAAAAATGAAAGCATTGTTGAATACTTATTATGGTGTTGATAATGTCAGATGACAATGATTGAAGATTACAATGACTTATGATGATGATAAATATAGCTTATTTAACATGAAAATAATTATAAATAACCTTTTTAGCCAGTGCTGTTAGGGGTTTATTTCCAGCAAGGTCTTGGAACCAAACCTGAATATTGCTTCTTGATCTGGCTGTGACCTGAAAAAATACCAGTGAATGCATTTACCACTTGTACTATTAACAGGTTCCCATTCAAATCTGTTCTATCCCATTTAAATCTGTACTTTCCCATTTAAATCTGTACTTTCCCATTTAAATCTGTACTTTCCCATTTAAATCTGTACTTCCCCATTTAAATCTGTACTTTCCCATTTAAATCTGTACTTTCCCATTTAAGTATGTGGTTAATATTAAGCAAAGTTAACTTGGAGCATTGTTCCGGTCAGCGGTTGTTGCTAGCGTGCGCATGCGCCGACTCGATGCATCGTGGTCACTGTTCGCCATCTTGCTTTTGCTTGGATTGCTATTGCTATTATCGTGTTCTTTGGACCGTTTAATCTAACCATCGTATTTCAATCTTCCGAAAATATTGTTTACAAAGAACGTCTTTGTGTCGAACCACGCTTCTTTTGTCCTCTCGATTGTTCCCTGGGTTTAATCTAGCGCACTTTGTTATTATGCCTCGTCAAACTCGGAATAGCCTGGAAAGTATACCATCTACCACTTGTTCTTCTTCTTCGGATTCTGGTTCATCGGGGATCGTGCCGGCGATATCGGGTACTCCACCAACCGTGTCTGCCCCTTCCACGGAGCAGGTTGCTTCGCTCGTCGAAGCGTAAAAGGCCCCGTTGTTGGCGATGGTCCAGGACGCGGTCCAAGCGGCTAACGTGGGCCAAGCACCTTGTGGGTCGTCAGCCTCGGTTATCTCCTCTTCCTCGACCCCATTACAGGCGCAAACAAACCATTACGCACAGTCTGGCTCTCTTCCCGCTTGGGCAACGGCGGCGTCTTCGGGACTGGCATTAACTTCTACATCTACATCACATTCAGCTGGCGCAATGGCGGCTCCGCTCGCAGGTACGTCTATAACGAGTGTCCCTTCATTTGTGTCTTGCTTCTCTCTCCCTGGGGCCTTACCGAACCCTCCATCGACGAGGTCAGCACCTATTATTTCGGTTTGGCCAGTGGTGGATCGTCTTCCCGGCTCCATTCCGCTGAATCAACCATTTGTGGTTGGTCCGGGATATTCCCCGATCCCGTATAAAGTAGTAGCGCAAATTACGGCGGGAAAGTTCGTGCATTTCGAGGAGTTATTGCCTGAAAACATTTTAGTTAATGAGCCAGAACCTCAGCTTCTCTTCGATGGGCATCTGGTGTTTTCTCCCAATACAAAGAGACATAAGAGACAAATCTCCGACATCACTTCCTGGGGTGAGGCCTTCACTATTTATTCTCTTATCGTGGGAAAATACTTTCCTGACCGGAAAGACGATCTTCTACGCTACAAGCTTTTGATCATGTGAACGTATCGGCAGTTCTCTGGAAATGCTTGGTTAAACTATGACCGGGCTTTCCGCGAACTGGCGGCCGCGGAGAACCGTACAACATGGTCAGAAATGAACGTCCAGTTGTACAATTTCCATACAGCTGGGGCCCAAGTTCGCTCTTTGGCCATGGCAGCGCCCTCGCAGGGAAAGTGGGAAGCCCAGGGTAACCCAGTCTCAAAGACCCCTTGCTACTCCTGGAACGCGGGCCAATGCATCGCCACATCTACCACATGCCGCTTTCGTCATATTTGCAGTACTTGTGACGGTGACCATCGAAGAAAAGCATGCCCACACCACCGCCAGCCGCCACATACCGAACACTCCCAGTCAGGGGAACCAGACGAGATTAAGCGCCGTAAACGCTATTAATGGTCACTGTCTTCGTTAGTTTATAGACCTTGTGTTTGACCAACTTCGGTCAGAGAACAATTTTTTAGTTTATTGATTATTATTATCACTATTATGATTATTATTATGATTATGATTATTACTATGATTATGATTATTTTATTATTTATTTATTTTTTTCTATTTTTATGTTTGTTCTTTATTCAAGATTGTATTTTAGTTAATGTTCTGCTATTTAGCATGCCCAATTTGTTACGGGATTGTGTTGGTGGAGGGTTATTGTAGTAAAAACCTTTTGTGATAGTTGCATCTTATTTCTTGTAGAATCGAGCCCTAAGCTTCCATCCATTCCAGACATCTCCCCTCTGAACTACCATAGATTTTTGTACGAGCTCCAGAACCACCCTGACAAGCAATGGGTTGAGTTCATTTTACACGGAATCCTCGAGGGCTTTAAATTGGGTTTCAATCCGGCCATCAAGCTAAAGGCCGTCACGAAGAACAAAGCGTCGGCACACCAGCAGGCTCATATTATTGATGCGTACTTAGATAACGAAGTGCAACGTGGGAGGTTAGCTGGCCCATTTGATCTCCCCCCCCCCCCCCCCCCATCTCCCCACTGCAGGTCAGCGGTTTGGTGTTATCCCTAAAAAAGGTCAGCCAGGGAAATGGCGCCTTATTTTTGACCTCTCCTCTCCCTTAGGACATAGCGTAAATGATGGCATTAATCCAGGGGATTTTTCACTGCAATACATCAATCTTGATGACATTGTGCATATGGTTGCCAAGCTGGGTAGGGGGGCGCTACTCGCTAAGTTTGATATCGAAAGTGCATACCGCAACGTTCCTATCCATCCTACGGACAGGCACCTCCTAGGCATGAAATGGAGATCCAAGTATTATGTTGACTTGGCTCTTCCTTTCGGCTTGAGGTCCACACCATTCATATTTAACTCAATTGCCAGCTCGGTGGAATGGATCCTTCGGTCTAATTACGGTATCCCAGACATCCTTCACTACTTGGATGATTTTGTGCTGGCCGGACCTCCAGGCTCTCCATTGTGCCATAGCAGGTTGTCTACTGCCACTTCAGTTACAGCTGACCTAGGCTTACCTCTCCATCCTGACAAGTGTGTGGGTCCTGCAACATGCTTGGTGGTCTTAGGAATCGAAATAGATACACTGGCTGAAACCCTACGCCTTCCTACCGAGAAGTTTGCAGCAATCCTCGAACTGCTAAGATCCTGGTCATCCCGTAAATCGTGCCGCAAGAAAGAACTCCAGTCCTTGATAGGGGTACTGCACCATGCATGCAAAGTGGTATGGCCAGGCCGCACTTTCCTCCGCAGGATGATTGACTTGTTGAAACTGTTCAAGAGAGGGGACCATCCTATCCGCTTGAACGTAGAGTTCAGAAGGGACCTACAGTGGTGGTTGAAGTTCTTTAACCAGTGGAACGGTATCAGTTTCTTCCTCATCCCTTCTCTGGTGCCACCCCCGACAGTTTGTGTAGGCTCTGATGCATCAGGAGCGATCGGCTATGGGGCATACTTAGGAGCTCAATGGTTCAATGGCAAATGGTTGCCCCAGCAACTGAGTTTGTCTATTGCCTACAAGGAACTTTTCCCGGTGGTCCTGGCAGCCCATGTTTGGGGCTACCTTTGGGAGCGTCAACGTGTCTTGTTCAAGGTCGACAACCAGTCAGTGGTGGCAATTTTGAACAGTAGGACTTCGCGAGATCCAGATATTATGGCATTAATGCGCAGTCTGCTGTTTGCAGCGGCACGCTTCTCCTTTTCCTTTTCAGCTGAGCACGTTCCAGGTGTGACCAATGGTGATGCTGATGCTCTTTCTCGTTTTCATATGCAGGCCTTTCGCAACCTGGCTCCACATGCCGACCACCAACCAACAGTGATTCCCATGCAACTCCTAGCTTCCCTGGGAGCAGAACTCTAGCCAACCAGTGTTTAGCTTATTTGTCTGAGGGTCTGGCTCCCTCGACTCGTCGCTGCTACACCTCTGCCCAACATAAGTTTGTTACTTTCTGCTATCAGAGCGGTCGCTTGGCCCCCTCTGGTTCACCGTGCCCGACAGACGAGTGGACTTTGTGCCTCTTTGTGACAATGTTAGCTGAATCCATTCGTCATCCTTCTATTAAAGTGTACTTATCAGCAGTTCGCTCATTGCATATCGAACAAGGTATGCCTGATCCGCCTTTGAATTGCCTCCAGCTACAGCGGGTTCTAAAAGGCATAAAGCGCAAACATTTCAGCTACGCGACTTCCAGTCTCTCCAGAGGTGCTCAGTATTGTTAGGGCAGGCTTAAACCTGTCTTCTTTCGATGACTGTATGTTATGGGCAGCTTGCACTTTGGCGTACTTTGGTTTCCTCAGATCTTCCGAATTCACTGTGTCTTCACTGGCGGCCTTTGATCCAGCGGTCCACCTGGCTGCCCAGGATATCACAGTAGATTCAACAGAGGCACCAACTTGTCTTCAAGTTCATGTCAAAGCATCCAAAACTGATCCATTTCGACAGGGCTGTCACGTGTACATTGGTTTAGGGTCTCCATCGCTGTGTGCGGTTAGGTCAGTTCTGTGCTATTTGGCACGCCTTGGTAATACTTATGGACCCATATTTATTCTGTCTAATGGACAACCGTTAACCAGGCAACTGGTGACTGACCGTCTGAGAGCTATCCTGAAGTCAGCTGGGGTAACCGGCAACTATTCCAGCCACAGCTTTCGAATTGGGGCTGCAACCATGGCTGCCAAGAGGGGCATCCCGGACCATCTCATTCAAGTATTAGGACGTTGGCAAAGTGATGCCTACAAACAATATATCAGGACTCCTCGGGATGCGATTGTAAGTGCTTCAAGCAAATTGGCATGAGATGGTAAGTTACACTGCCTTGGCTCTAATTTGATGACGTGTTTGTTTAGCGTTCCAGTCATGGTCCTGCTGCGATATTAGCATAAGCGTTATTAGCTTTGCCGGCGGGGGGATGGTGCCTTGGTGCTTGGAGTGCTAGTTTTGGTGGTTGGATCAAATGCTTGGAGAGAATTCCTTGGAGGTTGACCCATGGCTCGGTTGCCATGGTTACCTCTTGCCTATTGCTTCTTGCCTGTTGCCATTGCCTATTGCCATTGCCTATGGACATTGCATTGCTCAAGGCACCTACCCTCCATTATAGCGACAAGTTAAATGTGGTTAATATTAAGCAAAGTTAACTTGGAGCATTGTTCCGGTCAGCGGTTGTTGCTAGCGTGCGCATGCGCCGACTCGATGCATCGTGGTCACTGTTCGCCATCTTGCTTTTGCTTGGATTGCTATTGCCCCGCCCACCCTCCCCTGGTTATTGATGGTAAGTATTGTATTCCACTGTTGTTCAATGTGACAGGTGCCGAGGTTGACCCGTGGCTCGGTTGCCATGGTTACCTCTTGCCTATTGCTTCTTGCCTGTTGCCATTGCCTATTGCCATTGCCTATGGACATTGCATTGCTCAAGGCACCTACCCTCCATTATAGCGACAAGTTAACTGTACTTAATATGTAAATTGTGTTGATGTGTGCTAAACACACAGATCAACCAATCAGAGTATATTATTTCTGAAGTGAACTTCTCTGATTGGTTGATCTGTGTGTTTAGCACACATCAACAAAATTTGCATGAGTACAGATTTAAATGGGAAAGTACAGATTTAAATCGGAACCTGTTTATTATAATAATGTGTTCAAAGCTGCACAGTACATTAATACTGAATGAGATGTATCCTGTTTAATTAACAACAATTACTTGATTGCATTATAATATATTATCATCTCTATTTAGCACTACACAAGAAATTTCATAATATGTATAAAATCAATATTACTGTGTGACTTGCCATAACGAAGTCACTTACAAAAACTTTTGATGAATTTTTGACATTACTTTGACATTTTTTCATCTCAATCGGACCAATTACAGACATCAAAGTATCTAAAGTCTCTGCCTCTCGATATAAACTCCGCCTGTCGATATAAACTTGTACCTGATTGGTCCGATTGAGACGAAAAAATGTCAAAATAATGTCAAAAATCCATCAAAAGATTTGTAAGTGACTACGGTATGGCGAGTCGTACAGTAATTATGCTTTTTGTGAAATATGAAAGAACTAACATTGGACTTTCATAATGTACTATATGTACAATATTCGCATCAGATCTGTATGGGATATACAATGCCTCATCTTTGAATTGCCATTGTTTTTCCTATATTATAGATCAGCCACAAATATTGTATCATAACATATTATAATTACTTACATTCCAAAAGTTTTCTTTAGCTATTGATGATTTTTTCTTGTTGCCATCTTGGTAGGTATTTATCTTTTGTTTTTCTTGTGTAATATTATTGAAGCTTAATACAAACTGTCAACAAAATAAACACAACAAATGATGTAAAGGCCTGGCTAAACTAGGATACATGTAGCGTGCTGCATTGTCTCAATGTTTCTCAGTTTAGCCACCTCGAAAACATTGTAGCGTGCAACAAATTTTGTAGACAGGACACAAAAAATGTTTCTGGGAGACAGCAGAAACATTTTCCTCAACATGTGAATGTGATGTATCCCGGTTTAGCCAACCGAGGTGAGCAAGTTTTGTGTCCCGGCTACAAAATTTGTTGCGCTACATTGTTTTTGAGGTGGCTCAACTGAGAAACATTGAGGATACATGTAGGCCTGTAGAGACACACTGACGACAATGTAGAGTGTATGCAGTGCGCTACATGTATCCTAGTTTAGCCAGGCCTTAATAATAATAAGTTTATTTAATGTAAATGTGGTGTGTGGACCATTCACTCTTAATAAGTGTATTGTTATGGGTGACATGGGTACGTGGCGTAGTGGTTTATCATACACATCTCACACTATAGTAGTAAGTGTGCCTGTTTGCATGTGACATCATAGCAGCCATGTTGGAGGAACTTAACAAAAAATTATACGAATTATTTTGTTGTATCGTCCAACATGGCTGCCTTTTCTTTTGTTAATTTCTTCTATTGGGAATGATTACAAACATAGTTAACTATGTTACAAACCATCCATTAGTATTACACTTGTGTCTGGCTAGAAGATTTGAGATGTTAAAAAAGAAATTGATTTCATCTACATGTATATATTTTCAATTGGTAATGATGAAGATGCTTTTAGTGATGATGATGGTGATAATAATGGTAGTGATGATTAAAATGACAGTGGAAATGGTTAGAAAGACGATGATAAGTGATGATTTTTTACAATGGTAATGATTATGATTAATAATGATGATGATGATAATCTTTTTAATTTATTAGAACCATCACTTGACATATTCATTCCAAATATTCTATATTATCTTCTTAATAGAAAGATCAGCTGTTTAACGCCAATTTGAACTCTATACTAATTCCCCTCTAAAAAAATGCATTCAAGATGTACTATAAAAATAAAATGCGCACCAAAGGGAAGGACAATCAACGAAATCTTTGATGCGAATATTTTGGTCATTAATTTTATACTCTACCTTTGATATTGGCACATTTGACACGATATCCTTTGCTGATCCATACTAAAGACGATAAAACGATAAGAAAATCATACTCCAATACATAAACAGATATCAAACTCCAATTACAGCGTATAAATCAAATGCTTTGTTTTGATTGTCCTTCGTACCTCATTCGAACTTGTCACAAAGACAGGCTGGTAGGAAAATCCTTTTCTGACGTTTTCCTCTGTGAGTTCGTCCTGAAATGGAAAACTAATGAGCACATTGCGAATTTAATTCACTTGAAAGTATATTACACTACCTCTCGCTGTTTAGCATCCTGTGGATAAACGTCTGGAGGCCCCAATCTTGGTTTTTTCAAGGGACGGCAATACATGGCCGCCATGATGCGTCGAAGGCACCTGGGCCTGCGAAGCTTACAGTACAGCGGTGGGTATTTTATATAAAATTAAAAATTATCACCTTTAGATGTTTTGAATACATTTTTGTACATTTAACATTAAAAAAGATGATTGTAGCTATAAAATTCACATTATAATCATAATAATTTGTCACAATCAATTTTTTTAATTTTGGAAAATATCCAATGGGATTAAATTACTTGGGCTTCCTGTGGTACTTGCGTAGTCGCCTTCTCTGTAAAACAACATGGCGGCCAGCATAAACTCTCTGAGAAGGGTGTATTTCACTGGCATAAAAAGGCATAGCAGACTGCTTTTAAGGGTAAATATCGCATCCAAAAGAATCCTCTTTTATTTGAATTCATAGTTCTTTAAAACTTTGTCCATTAACTTTAGGCGCTTGGAGCAAATGTCACCACACAATATCAACAGCGACGCAACCTCTCCATTCATGAGTACCATAGTATGAAAATACTAGAGGACACTGGTATTTTAGTACCCAAAGGAGGCGTTGCAAGGACTCCTGAACAGGCTTATGAAATAGCTTCATTATTAGGTATGCCATTGTTTGAAATATAGCACGCAAATAAAATGATATAAGTTATCGGTAATATTAGAATCAACGACATTTTTTTGAAATTGTTTCGTTGTAAAATATGATTATTGAAATTCAAAGTGCAAAGTCTTTGGAAGGAATTCTTTTACTGAAAAATGTCGACAATTAGTTGTGATAATTTTGTATTGCATTCAAATTTCTATTGATCTTTGTTATCAGTCCTTGAGATTGGAAACAGCTTTGATACATTTGATACGTATACGTTATAATTGTCAATCATAAATGCTTATGGTATGGTAAAACGTTTTTACAGCTACAATAATCTTCAAATCATACTTTTCAAACATTTTTGTGACTAAAATTTTGTGTTTGATTAAGAATCAACATTTGGCTAAAATCAGGCTTTTACAATATATGTTGCAGTTTGCTGTGGATGTCTTGATTGACCATATTTCTAATTTTTTCTATCAGATGAAGAGAATTCGGGTGATATGGTGGTTAAAGCACAAGTACTTGCTGGTGGTCGCGGCAAAGGAGAGTTTGAAGGAGGATTCAAAGGAGGAGTGAAAATTGTCTTCTCGTAAGTGAGACTACTCCATGCATATGTAATGTGATTTAGCTATAATCAATGTTTTGATTGGGTAGTTAATAAATCGTTTTAACTATTTGATCAAACAGCTTAAAGTTGTACAGCTATTTCAGAAAACGTTGAATACTGAATACTGCATTCTGAATAATGCATTCCAAGACCGAAATGCATTCTGGGGCACTCAATATTGTTTAAAGACCCACAATGCCATTTGGTCTTGGAATACACTATTCAGTATTCAACGTTTTTTGAAATAGCTGTATACAATGTAGATGTGTTATGATCATCTGGGTTTGTGTAGTCTTGAGAAATATTGTTGGTGTTTGATAGTTCCACATCCTGAGCAGAAGTCATCTTCAGAGTAAAGAAACAAAAAGAAAATGGTGCTATTTAAAAGTTTAAAATTTAATCATAATTAAACGTTACTCTTTATGTTCTATTAGACCTGAAGAAGCCAGGGAAGTTGCATCAAGAATGATCGGTAATAAGCTTATTACAAAGCAGACTGGTGAACAAGGCAGAATCTGCAATGAGGTTGGTTATAAAAGATCAAACTGCTAGGGTAGGGTGGGTAGTGATAGAGGGATTTGTATAAATTATCTTCTTACCCCTTTATTTAGGTTTTTTTTTCCATGTCATTGTCATTGTCACCTCTACTATTCTAACCCTTATTCTTTAGCCCAACCTGTGTTAAACTTATCGGCAGTGATAAGGTTAATGGGCTTAGGTGCTTTGATGCCACCCGGAAGGACACGCATGTACCCGGTGGCAACCATGGTACCCACCAACAGCCCACCTTCTAGCACCGTCACACTGACCTAGATCCATGGATTAATACTTACCATACTTACCAGGGATAGGATGGGTGGGAAGCACAAAGCAACAGCAGCAAGCAATCACTGTTGATTGCTAAAACAGATGGCCTCATGTGCAAGTCCCTGCATAACATAGGGGCACCCTCAACAATAATGATAGCAACTGCTGAACCGCCCACGTTCACCACTGCAAGCCCAACAGCACAAAAGACATCGCAGCAATGCACACCTTCAGTTTAACCTTGCCTAAATTCCATTTAGCTCCATCTAATATAAGTACTCAGACTGAGTTATAAACATATGTTTTTCCATATAAGATTGTATTGAGCTAACCTCTCATCTTTTTCTGCCTCATGCAGGTGCTGGTTTGTGAGAGACTTTATGCAAGGAGAGAGTATTACTTTGCTCTAGCATTGGAAAGAAAGTTCATGGTAAAACTTTAGATAAATTGTTAAAATGTTTATATAAAATGTTTAGAACATTCAGATGTAGCAGACATTTGCCAATTTCATTTCACTGTTTTGAAATAAACAGTTAACAGCCATATTAAGGTACTTGCCCCAGCTATTTTTGTCCTATTTGACAAAGAATATAAAAACATTTAAGTCATTTTAGGAAATACAAAGTAGTATTCCAGAGTAAGTATTAACTTAAGATTCCGTTTCTAGTAAAATTTTCAGGGGAGGGGGAGGTGGGGGTGCTTAAGGGTGTTAATTAAATTAAATTTGTTTGATGAACATCAAAATCAGGAGAATCATTTTTTGTCGTACAGAAAAAAAGTAAATCCAAAACAAACTTCAAATATCTATTCTACATGTTTAGGCCCATTAACGTAGTTTTATCACCCTTGAGATTTTGTAAAAATCTGTCTGTTATTCAAAATTTTCCTTACTCAAACTTCAAAAATCTGAAATTTATTACAGGACTAAAATTGTGAGGGTGCTAAAACTTTGTTTAACTTAATGCATTGCTATACATTTGACTTGCCTGCCAAGTTTTAGAGTGAAAGATCTTTTAGTTTTTGACCAGATTGTGCATGTAACAATGCTTTAATACAAATGTGTTATTGTTATTTAGGGTGTTGTTCTTGTTGGAAGCCAGCAAGGCGGAGTTGATATAGAAAAGGTGGCTAAAGAATCCCCTGAGGCAATAGTCAAACAATCTGTGGACATCTTCCAAGGTATTTACCGACTGACCGACTGACCGACTGACCGACTGACTGACTGACCGACTGACCGACTTAACTGGATTATTTAAGAGTGAATGGTCTGATCCCAGGTGTAATTGATGTAGATAAGGAACTATGATCGTCCTGGTTTGTGTAGTCTTGAAAGACTGATGGAATTGATGTTGTTGATGTCTCCAGAATGATCATACCAGTACCATCATACCCCATCTACATGGATTGATTAAGCAAATAATACCATGATCACCTCGGGTTCCATTGTTTTAAGAGGGATGTTACTTCTTCGGGATATTAGTGATTACAGTGCGACTCGCCGTACCGTAGTCACTTACAAAAACATTTGATGAATTTTTTACATTATTTTTACATTTTTTCATTTCAATCGGACCAATCAGGTACAAGTTTTTATTGAGAGGCGGAGTTAATATCGATCAGAGGCGGAGAATTTAGATACTTTGATGTCTGTAATTGGTCAGATTGAGATGAACAAATGTCAAAATAATGTCAAAAATTCATCAAAAGTTTTTGTAGGTGACTACGATACGGCGAGTCGCACTGTAAATGTTCCTCAGCCTCGGGAAGTTTAGTAAAAGTCCACTAAACTCTGCTTCGGGGACATTTAATCACTAATATCCCTCAATGCCATTGTATTACTTACAATAATAATGATTGAATGAATAAAGGAAAGTCAAATCTGACTCTGTAAAACTGATCTATTGTTTTTTTCTGTCTATTTGTGAATAATACAATTCATGTTTTTTCATACATCCTCTACTATTAACATCACCATACTGTACCTTTCATGTAGGTCTTTCCATAGAGGATGCACGTGTGTTTGCTACCAGGATGGGATTTTCTAAGGAATGTATAGACCAGGCAGCTGAGTGGATGCTTCGTTTATACAATGCATTCATTGGAAGAGATGCTGTCTTGTTAGAGATCAATCCAATGTCAGAAGATCTGTTTGGAAGAGGTCAGTATTTCAGAATCCTTACAAAGGCTGTAGGTAAACCTGCGTTTTAGCTTGTACCTATGTCTAGAAAACCATGTTTAACAGGTTCCCATTTAAATCTGTACTTTCCCATTTAAATCTGTACTTATGCAAATTTTGTTGATGTGTGCTAAACACACAGATCAACCAATCAGAGAAGTTCACTTCAGAAATAATATACTCTGATTGGTTGATCTGTGTTTTTAGCATACATCAAAACAATTTGCATAAGTAAAGTACAGATTTAAATGGGAAAGTATAGGTTTAAATGGGAACCTGTTGTTTGTGCAAAAACAATTTCTCTTGTAATGGAACAAGTTCATTTTTCAGTAATTATGGTTTTTTTTTAGTTGTTTGTATGGACTGTAAGATGCTGTTTGATGACAATGCTGACTACAGACAGCCTGAGATTTTTGACCTTCGTGACTGGAGTCAAGAAGACCAGAGGGAGGTAGAAGCAGCCAAGCATAACCTGAATTACATTGGCCTTGATGGCAGCATTGGCTGTTTAGGTATGCAGTTTTATTTCTAGACCCAAGTTAGCCCTTTGATTTTTTCAATTTTTCAAACCAGGGGTGTTTTTATGGGTAGTTTTCCAAGGGCATTGTAGGAGTGTAATCATTAAATATTTAACAATTATTCGCCGAAGGCGAAGTGATTATCGGTGAATATTTACCGAGCTGCGAGTCTTCGAGCTCGAAGACTCGCAGCTCGGTAAATATTCACCGATAATCACTTCGCCTGAGTGAAAATATTTTAATTTTTAAAAGCGTGACCGTTACGCGTAAAAATTGTAAACTTTGTCTTGCATATAATGACAAAAAAAAAACAACGTGAAAATTTACTATGATACCTTTAAATAGCTTGACACCAAACTTACTAGCTTCTTTTGTCGATTTTGGGACAGCATTTTCTTTAAAGTTTTCAATTTCATCTTTGCTAACAGTGACAAAACAACTACTGGCAGCCATTTTGTCCGAAAAGGTGATAATCGGCTGATAATCCGAGATAGCAAACCAATCAGAGCGCGCGATTTTGTATAATCACCTTTGTATTTATACTAAAGATTATTTTTATTATTTACCTTCCAGTTTTATGTCCCAGATAGCTTGTTTTATAAGTGATATCAACCCTATCCATCACTAATCCATTATTTTTACATATATTAACATTAAAAATATGAATAACTGTGGTTTTTGTCTTTCTGCAAACTCAGGCATTCCAACGGCCAGTAGTCAAATACGTATTTGGCTGCTGCTAATTACTCGGCACCTTTTATTTTTTTGATTGACGGCAGCCAAAATTATATTTCACGGCAAACTCTTGAAATTTCTGAGTTTGCAGAAAAATCGAAAACCACAGCAGTGATGGTATTCAACTGTTTTTCTTTGTTGGCTACTTCATTAGAATTTCATTAGCGTATCCACCCATTGATCCACTTGTTACTTCATTCGTTTGTTTGGCTTATACTAATACATACTAACTACCAATTTCCTCACAATTGTAAGCCACCAGCAGTCCATAGGATAATTGTAATGCTTATTGAGTCGTATGTGAAATGGGCTATATAAGCACCACATTACATAGGCGGACGAAAAACGATCGAGTTTAAAAGAACGTTTTATAACTTGGAAAATACTTATTGAAATACTCAAAAAACTTACTTTAAGTGTCAAAGTAAGTACAGTAAAGGTTATTTGTCGCTTACAATGTTCTTTCTCATTTTTACAGTGAATGGTGCTGGTCTAGCTATGGCAACAATGGACATCATCAAGCTACACGGAGGAGACCCTGCCAATTTCCTGGATATTGGTGGTGGTGCCACCATTGAGCAAGTCTTCTCGGCTTTCAAGATTATCACTGAAGATAAGAATGTTAGAAAAGCCTCATATAACAATTATTATTGATAACAATTATTAATGATAAATTATGATTGTAATGATGAAGATTATGATTGTGAAATCTTATGGAATGTTGTTAACGACTTAAAAAATGTCTGGGTTAGTTTAAAAATTTAAAGTCTCGCCAAGAAATATCAAGTTAAAACTTATGCAAATCAGGATATACAACACTAGTGTTGTATCAAATCAGAGTTAATTGAGGGACTATTAACCCTGATCAGATATACAACACTTGTCATGGTCATGATTATTTTTTTGGAAATGTCTCATTAATTATTCATGAGTTTAAATGATGTTGGTATTTCTTATTTTTTTATCGATTTATTCTTAGCATATTTTGGTTGTAGGTGTTTGTGTTATATGATCATAACAAGTTGTTGTTATGGTAGATATATTTCTTTAAAAAACATGTGATAAATCACAAATTATTTCTATATAACTGACATCCTTTGCAGGCTTTAGAGTGTGGACTGTAGCTTCGGCTGCGTCAATGATTTTTGAAATAGGTGTATATTACTTATGTTTGTGATTACATTATATGATTATATGATGATATTGGTTGTGAATATGTAGGTTCATGCTATCCTTGTTAACATCTTTGGTGGAATCATGAGATGTGACATTATTGCTGAAGGAATCATTAATGCTGCTAAAGAGCTTGGCCTGGCAATTCCTGTTGTTGTAAGACTTCAAGGTACAATGATGATGGTGATGATGATGATGATGATGATGGTGATGGTTATGATGATGATGGTGATGGTAATGATTATGATGGTGATGGTAATGATGATGGTAATGATGATGGTAATTATGATGATAATGATGGTGGTAATGATAATGAAGATGATGATTGCAATGAGGTGGATGATAATGATGATGGTAATTATGATGATGATGGTAATTATGATGATGATGGTAATTATGATGATGATGATGGTAATGATAATGGTGATAATGATTGTGGTGGTGATGATGATGTTGCTTATGATGATGATGATGATGATAGACTGTAAAACAGTCTATACTACTTTTAGTTGCAGTTCGATCAAGTGGAGTTTTGGCCACAAGAGAATGAGAAGAGACATGCCTCCCCGTTTGCCTCTCTCCCCCCCATACATAATGTCTCTCTTTAGCAAAAACATCACTTGTTTCCTGAAAGTGGTTAAGTAAGAGTAGGGACTGTTTTGCACTGTGTGATGGTAATGATATGATAATGGTGATGATAATTAATACTGCTATTCACTGTGTTGTTCTTTTGTATACTGAGAAGTTCTTATCTTCTGTTAGGTACACGCGTTGATGATGCTAAAGCATTGATTGCAGCTAGTGGTTTACGTATTATTGCATGTGATGATCTTGAAGAAGCTGCCAATATGGTATACTTTTACACTCTCTGTCTTGACAAATTTTCTCTTAAACATTAATTTTGTCTTCACCTTTCTTTTTTTCATTCCTTTTATCTGTTTAATTTGTTTATATTTATACTTTCTTTCTCTCTTCTCTACAGTATTCCATCATTCATTCTTTCCTCATAATTTTCATTTTAATCCCTTCCTTTCTTCCCTCTGACCCTCCCTTTTTCCTTTCTTCCTTCCCTCTGTCCCTCCCTCTTCCCTTTCTTTCTTTCTTCCTTCCTTCCCTCTGAACCTCCCTCTTCCCCTTCTCCCTTCCTTTCCTCCTTTCCTCTGTCCCTCTTTCCCTCCCTCTTCCCTTTCTTCCTTTCTTCCTCCCCTCTGTCCCTCTGACCCTCCCTTTTTCCTTTCTTCTTTCTCACCCTCCCTCTTCCCTTTCTCCCTTTCTTTCCTCCTTTCCTCTGTCCCTCTTTCCCTCACTCTTCCCTTTCTTTCTTTCCTCCTGCCTTCTGTCCCTCTGACCCTCCCTTTTTCCTTTCTTCCTTCTGATCCTCCCTCTTCCCTTTCTTCCTTCCTTTGCTCCTTCACTCTGTCCCTCCCTCTTCCCTTTCTTTCTTTCTTTCCTCCTTTCCTCTGTCCCTCTGACCCTCCCTCTTTCCTCTCTTCCTTCTCCTCCGTCCCTCCCTCTTTCCTTTCTTTCTTCTTTTTCTCCTTCCCTCTGACCCTCCCTCTTTCCTTTCTTCCTTCTCCTCCGTCCCTCCCTCTTTCCTTTCTTTCTTCCTTTCCCCCTTCCCTCTGACCCTCCCTCTTTCCTTTCTTCCTTCTCCTCCTTCCCTCCCTCTTTCCTTTCTTCCTTCCTTTTCTCCTTCCCTCTGACTCTCCCTCTTTCCTTTCTTCCTTTCCTCCTTCCCTCCCTCTTTCCTTCCTCCTATCCTTCGTTTTTACCCATTTCTATTTTCATAACTTTTTTCATAATTCATTTTTTAAATCTATTTCTATTTTCTAGGTTGTTCGAGTTGCCAACATTATCGAACTGGCACGACAAGTTGATCTAAAAGTCAAGTTTGAGCTTCCTATTTAAATCAATTTTCTAACGTGTTTTCCTATTTACTACGGACATATTTGTAAATTGAACTTTTAATTATTTTATGACTGACAATTGCCTGAAATCAATACAAGATATTATTTACAAAACAGCGTTACTTGAAGCTGCTGTATCTGAAAAATCAACTGTGAATAAAATCTTAAAAATACAAAGAATTGCATTAATTTTAATGTATACCACCCCGCAAATTCCCGCCTTTTATGCAAATCAGTTTGTCTTTATAATATTCCTCTTTTCGAATCGCCGAGAAAAGCTGAGAAACTTCCACGAAAAAAGGCTTTCAATTATTGTCCCAAAGGAATTTGTTCAAATCGCTTCATTTTTTCGCAAAAGTTTTAAGAAATGCTCTAACTTTCATTGTTATATAGCTAATCATTTTGACTATATAACGAGCATTCTCATTGGTTGATAGATGCTCACGTGATACTAGTTAAATCGGGATACAATTGCCCAGCGCATTGAATAAAAATTCAAATTTTCTTAATTTACTTGTCTAAAATGATTAGCTATATATTAGCTATATATTGTTGCACTTTCATTTTACAATGTAATTGGATGTAACGTAACTGTAAACAATGTATAAGTTGTATCGTTCTCTTTAATAAGGTACTGAATATGTGCATACTAATTACAATAATGACGTAACTACATTACAACTACTGAACCTGGAAGTCCTCCCCCAAAATACATTTTCAAAGGCAGACAATTTAAAATTCATCAAAATTCATCAAAAAGAAAGAAGTTATCAGTCGGCTGAGCCTATTTTTGGTGACTTGTGTTATGGAGGATACGAAATGTACAACTATGAACAAAGTAAGTTTGATTTGAATCAAGTAATTAGAAAATGCATGGTAAAATACGGGAAGTCAAAAGTTATTAAGGTTTCATGTGTGACAACGGGATTCATGCAACCTTTGGTTTTCAAGGTGCCTTTCACAACTTATACTCATACTTATACTAGACTCGTGTGGATATTTCATTCCCTTCGACCTCCCACTCTAAAAACTTCGGTACTGAAAGAAAGTGACTCAAGAAAACAGGCTTGAAAATTTGTGCATTGGTATGTTCTTTTTGGTCTGTTTATTTCATGATTTCTACGTACACAACCGCTGAACGACGGTTTAGGAAAAGGCCAGTAAGATACCCTAGCAAATTTCAATCATGTTGAAAAAATGAATGCTTGCATCAATATAATTTCTTCGATAATATGTTAGAGCATTATTTATGCGCGCAAATATATATATATATATATATATCATGGGACCATTATAACTGTATAAAACGTTTCTTTTTGAATACTAATTTTCTCTTGAAAATGACTCTGGATAGCGTCGAAACGTCGAGAATAAGATGAAAATGATCACAAACCTACTTGCATTAGTTTATGTTATACAAACAAATATATATAATTCCTTTATTTATTAATATTTTTGTACTATTGAATTTTACGAAAGGCCGGTGAGCCATATTTGTGGAAACTAGCGAGTAAACTAGTATATGCTGCGTCAGTGTTTGATATAAACGATAGCAAGTGAGGATTATTTATCCTCTCTTGACGATATGTAATATAATGAAATTTGCAACACTATAAAAAATTTTGACTTAACTAACTGACGTTTCGAGCTTTAGCCCCTCGACGGAGTAAAACAATATAATAAAAAAAATAATCAATAACGATGTCTAACCATGTTCGCCGGGATGTTCGCAATGTTGACTCACTGGATAGAATAAATGTTGAACGTAAGGGGATAAACAGTTTCAATTACAATGTTGAAATGATGGGGTGGCAAACGGCTTCATGTTTGCTGAGAGATGTTTATGTATACGTTATACCCAAGCATGTGCCGACAAAACAGAATTCAGAAATTGGATTTGGCTATCATTATTCATATATTAAAACATGGTATAAAAATTTAGATCAGTCATTCAATGAGTACTTTTTCAGAAACTTTAGCATAGCATTTATGTGTATTGTTCCTTGCACAATTTTAGATATGGGTGAGCTGTATAATTCATTCCTTTATTTCCGCGCGCGCTCGAGCAAGATGTACCATTGTTACGATTACTTTCCAACCAAACGTCAAGTGATTTCCACTGCGTCAGAGAATTTCGTTCGCGAACTTCAAAGCAAGTATATCGTCTAAAACTATAAGTATTCTATTTTATCCAGTGTGTCAGCATTGCGAATATGGTAAGAAACCCTTATTGATTACAATATATAATCATTTAATTAGAAACTGTGTTTTTTTTTGCCATCAAAATCGACAGTGCGAGAGAGTTGCACACTTTGTAAATTTGCGGATTAAAGCAACAATTTTCTATGCGCTTCTAAAAATATGTTTGTTTTTGTAATTTTGGGACAGAACTCAAATTTACATATAACACATCTTTTGGGCATTGCTGCATATAGTTAGTTCGCGAGTTGCGTGGATAATTAAAAACGTTCGCATTGCGCATGTTCGAAAGACGGTCGTGTTTACAATAAAACCATTGGAGATTTACCGACGTTTGGTAAATATTTATACATAACATGAAACCGCCCATAAACTCTTCAGTTAGTCTTTTGTTCGAAAGAAAATCAATGAAAAAAACACATGAAAAAACATGCGCGCAGTGCGTTTGTCACCCGTGTCTCTTCAGACCGTAATGTATGACCTTGTATAATAATAGATTATTTTTTGTTATTGATCTATGATTATATTATTATATATCGTTAATATGATTATTTTCCAGGATCAATATCCATTTCAAAATGAATTCTTTCCCTGGAGTCCATACGAGTATCCAGTGCCACCAACTACATTCTTTGGTCAGGGAGTTCAGCCCGACCAGTTTGAAAACTACCTTAACCTGGGATACCCACAAGAGGTTTTCCCAGACCCAAACGTTCCCATCATGCCCCAACAATATCAAGATCAATTGAGTTCCTTCATGGGTGCAGAAAGTCAAATGTTTTATCCATTAGAGAATGGAGCGATGTTTGATCAAGGTGGACAGTACAGTCCTGGCTACAATGTACAGGATGGTTTACAGCAGTTTAACCAGTATCAATTCCCGTCTACCCAAGTCATGAGCTATCCACAATACCCACAGTCAAACGCATTTCAGCCACCTTTTGATGATGAGTTTTCGTGGTGTTATGGACGCAACGAGATGTACGATTTTGAACAAAGTAAGTTTGAATCATACAATAATAAACCTATCGGGCGCAACTGGATTCAACCCTTGGTGCCTAAGTGTCTATCATGCACAACTCTTACTTTATAGAGTGGTTTTCATTTACCCGTGAAACATAGTGTATTAGGAAAAAAAACACCCCTTAGTTATAGTGTGATAGTCAAAAAACAACAAAAGAACACGATAGAATTATAGTGTATTAAAGAGTGATGCACTAAAGAGTGTTTCACGGGTTAACTGAAAACCACTCTAATAACTAAAGCGATTCAATCACATAACTAATGACTAAAATAACATGCTAATATATAAAATCAAGAAACCAAGTAGAGTACAAACACTAAAAGTGTGCAACATAAATACCACTAAATACTGCTAAATTATGCAAATTCTATTGTTCTCCATTGTTAAATCAACACTATTTAGTGGTAAATACTACAAAGTATTGCACACTTTTACTGTTTGTACTCTATCAGAACTAACTGCATGTTGTAATTATAAAGAATATGCAACAAGATTTTGATTTATCAGATATAATGTCAGAAAAGCAAATATGTAAATATGTTATAAATTGTGTATGGCCTATTAGCTCATTAGCGTGTTATTTTACGCATTAGCATGTTTACTTATACAATGCATTATGTGAGATCATATCGCTCTAATATTTGCGTCATTTTTTTTATTTAACTCCCTTCGACAGCCTTCGACTCTATTAGAATTGGTATTTTATCAAGTCTGTTTATTTCTAGATTTCCACACAATGGAAGACTATGTTGGAGGACCTACTCGTACAAATCATAATAACAATCCAACAGCTTTCCAACCGTACCCTGTTCCTCACCAGTCAGCCAGTGCACGATATGGTACGAATGGTTATGGCAAGTCTTCACATACCATTACTACAAATGGACAGGCAAATCAAGAGGTTAGTTTGAACTCAGTTTAATGTTAAAATTTACAAAGCACTCTGCATGTTAATAGTCCCCTTTGAAAGATAGCTAGGTCTTTGCATTGAAGCAAGAGGAACGTTGAGTTTGCAATGATAAAGACACTCGAATACTTGTCCGGCAAGTTGTTAAAAGGTCTCTATCATTGCAAGCTCAACGTTCGTCTCGCATGCAAAGGCCCGGCTACCTGTCAAGATGGCATAGGGAACGGTGAATGACCGGGACTATTGTTACTTGTATTCAGAGATGTGAACGTATATATCTCGATGCAAAATCATTGCATGGGAGATCGAGTAGGGCAGCGCAGACCTGAGAGGGGAAAAAGGTGTTATAAACGGCTTCAACATTTGCTTCAACATCCGTTCGATTTTGTTGAATGGCGCAATGTTTAAAAACTTTTAAACTCTTTCAACATTGTTGAAACGTGTTGAATCGGTGTTGAATTGATGTTGAAAGAGTTTAAAAGCGTTTAAAGTTGTATGCGTTTAACAAAATCGAACGGATGTTGAAGCAAATGTTGAAGCCGTTTGCCCGGGCCTTTATTTAGTCTTATTGAGATGTAAATCAAAATGAAGATATAAAGGGATAATACCCTTTTTCGTAGGCTGAGGCAATAAGATCAATGTCGATGTTACTCACCGAAGCTGAAGATCTTAGAACTGCAATAGAGCGAGGAGAAATCCGATTTGAAGAGCCTTGTGATCAGCCTAGTGTTGCTGCACTTCCACAGCAACAAACTAGAACTGTATCAATGCAGCCAGTTAACACCGAAAATGATGAAGAAAAACTAGTTAAGGTACTAGTGATCTCTACCTTTCAACCCCCCTTCATGATCATCGTCCATCCATTTATTCATTCATTCATTTGTTTGTTCGTTTAGGCATTCATTCCCATTTGGATATTCGTTCGTTCACTGTTTTACTCATCCATTCGTTCATTTAATCCTCCATTACTCCATTTGTTCACATGCATGTAGAATGTTCGCAACAAGTGTGGATGTGGTTACCCATTAAAGGCTTCTTTGATCCAATGTTTCGTTGTAAATCGTAAACTATAAGTAACAGCACTGGGGCATTCGTGCTTAATTAATTGAGATTTCAGGATTTAATTTAAGTAGATTTATCAATTGCCGTGCTTATCTTTGTATAGGACCCTGTAACTGTCACAGTTGAGGACATCTTGGAGGCAGAACCTCTTGAAGCTGATGCCTTATTGAAAGGCCTTGAAAGCTGCATTGAAGCTATTTGCGACTCTGACGCCCTACCAAATGAAGAAGCTTCATTTCAGAATAGAATGAAGAACGTTCTTGAAAGCAAAGAGTTTTCTGATCTTTTGGAGCTCGTAGAGGTATGCATAATCATTTTTTTTAGTTTTGACTGGCTATACATTAGTTTCTTTTCCTTTTTCTTTTTTGTATTTATCCTTAGTGTTTTTGGCATTTTTTAAGACTTTGATAACAAAATATTTCATGCAGCTTGATCATATCATATTCATAAATATGAATCGAGTGTTGTATAATTTAGGTGCTAATAACAGGCGCGGCGGAAGAGCATTATTAACTTTTGCCGAAATGGCTCATTTTAAAAATTGTAGTGCCCCCACGCAATAATTTTCAGCTTCAGCCGCCGCTGAAATAGACCTGTTGTTGTTGTTCTAGGAATCTACTTTAGCTACAACCCAGGGCCAGCCATCAGCTGACAATGCAGGTCAACCAGTCATGTCTGTCACCGCGACACAGTCTCTCAACCAAGACTGTTCAGGTAGCTCTCTATCAAGTGCAGAGATTCCAGCTAACAGTAAAACGCCACCAGTGGTGGCGAACAAGAAGCATGCCTCCAGTGGATTAGCCAAATGTAATGAGCCTGCCAAGAAAGCACAGAACCAGGGTACCTCAAAGAGTACTACAGCACGCAGGAAAATTGACATGTCCGAGTTTGTAAAGCCGCCGACTCCATGTGATAAAGTCGAGCCTCAGAAACCAGACCCACCTCGACGAAAAAGAAAAGTCGATCTCAGATTCTTAGATTTCATCCCATCAGATGATGACAAACGTCGAAGCTACACCCCACGTGCACCAGAACCTGTGTGCTACAGGACCTTACCTAGGCATACCGTTGTTGTCCTGGCAGCTCCAGTTAGCCCCGCACCTAAGAGAGCTGCGTGTGATCACTACGAGGCTGAGCATCCCGCCGAGCAGCAACCCGTCAAGCAACAGGCTGCAGAACGCCGTGAAGAGGTCCTCAGAGCTGAAGGGCTTGGTTCTGTATTTGACGAGCTGAAGGCCTCTGGTAATGACGTCATAGTCGACTCAATAACCTTGGACGCCCCATGCCTAAAAGGTATTTATCTACATCTGTCACTTTCTGATTTGTTCATCACTTTTCCCGCCCTTCATATTTATACTTAGTATCTCTCTTAGTTTAACTCTTTTACTCCTTTAATTTTCGGACTTTCTTCTTTAGTTGCAACGTACTTAATTAATTTAGTGATTCAATTTTGTGCTTTTTTTATAAGCTTATAGACGGAATCAAAATCTGCTATTGTTTTTGACTAACTATCCTCGTGTTTACGTTGGAGCACAATGGAGTTTTCACATGAATGAGAGGCTAGTCAGTCAACAACAATAGTAACTCGGTTTGGGAACGATATCTTAAACTGACCAACTTACAACTGTATGACTCAAGTAATCGGTCCGACATTTGTTTCAGGACGCAAGCGTTCCCATGACGACAGCGAAGACCAATCAGCAAAGAGATTGAAAGTTACCGCTGGTACTTGGTTCGAATGCTCGGATAGCGATAGTGACCTCATCTCTAAAAGGTCCAGACGTCATGGTTACCGAAGAGAACACACTGGAGGAAAATGGCTTCCTGGTAGTTCAGCACAATAATTATCTACCTTTCTAGGGAGGGGTGATATATAGATGCTTCTAGTAAAACTAGCCACCCTCCCCTCCCCTCCTACTTAAAAAGCGAAAACAAATATGTAAAACGTATTACATGGCGGTGTATTAAGAGTAGGTATAAGTGCAAGTACGTCTTTATCATAAAGTAATGAAGAATTACAATCATTGATAAAGATAAGTAAAAACCCCGTTTTTATAATACCGTAATTTGAGTAAGTAAGTAAGTAATTACTACGTAATTTGAGTAAGACTTTTGATAATCTCTAAACTTTGTAAATCTCACAGTTCTATTACTATATGCATATTTTTACTGGTATATCTATCCATCAGTAAGTTTATTACATATATATTCAGAATTGTAAATATATGAAAACATATGTTTTATCGACACATAAGTGTTGTACTTTTAAAATAAATATAGTTATTTAATAAAAAAGTGTGGTTTCGTATGCAATGTGTTTCTCTTTTTATTCCATTATTTATTTAGGCCTAAATGTTTAGCACTAAAAGACCTAATTAACACATCAGTTAATTAAATGTTTGAATGTGTTATCTGATTCAACAATTCCAGAAAAAAATGCTTTACAAAACAAGACTATAATTGGTGTGTTACGCGATAGTCAATACATCTTAAAGTGTTATCATAACAATACAAATCAAACCAGATTGGAAAGAGAAACACCTATTGCACCCTTGTTTTCAGTTCATTCCCGTCCTTACAATGAGTAGTATATATGCCAGCTCGCTCTGCTAACAAACAGACAAATCGTATTATTTGCCATATAGAAACTGTTGAAAAGGACTCACAAGTAATAGTTGAAAAAATCAGTTCTGTTCTTGAAGATAAAAATTGTTCACACAGCACATTAACACAGAAACTGGATGAGAATCGACGATTAGAAGACGAAGTTTCAAAAACTTGTACAGAAAAAGTAGTGCGTTATTTTACAACAGTTGTACTACTGCTTGCAAAAAAAAAGCAATGAAAAAATCACGAGGTAAACTAGTTTTAAAATGCGATTCAAAGTTGAGAAGTTTTGGCTCGATAAGTGACGATGACGATTGGGACACAGACTTGGAAGAAGGCGACGAGATAGACCACCGAAATCTGTCTGTTCAACAAGCTTATATCAAGGTATGCGAGGACCTAAATGTCCCACCAGTTCATAAAGTCTTGAATCAAATAAACACAGAAGTTATCAATTTAAAACACTACGGAGTCCTCGATAAAGGGGCCAAGGCTGTTGCTGTGGCAATGACCAAAAACGTTACCGTGGCAACATTGAATCTCCATGACAACGGCATCAAGGAGCCAGGAGCAACTGCTTTGGCGAAAATGCTTTCTGTGAACTGCTTTGTTGTCGACTTAGATTTATCAAGCAATCGAATAGGACGACGGGGATCAAAGGCTTTGAGTAACATGTTATTGCAAAATGTCACTTTGACGGAGTTGAATTTGTCGAACAACAAACTAATCGACGATGATATCTCGTTACTTTGTGAAGCACTGTTGACTAATAAACATATAAAAAAGCTGAACTTAAGCGACAATAGCATCGGTGACCAAGCAAGCGCATCTATTGGGAATGCTCTGCAAATGAACAAAGTTTTAGAAAACCTTGATTTAAGTTGGAATAGGATTCTAGGAAAAGGAGCAATGGAGTTGAGTTTGGGTGCGAAACGAAATCAGAGTCTAAAAGAGCTGAATCTTTCCTGGAATGGTCTATCGGACCACGGTGCCAAGGCAATGCGAGAATTACTGGAAAATAACGAAAGTCTTGAAGTTCTTGACGTCACCAATAACTCTATAGGAATCGACGGCGCAAAGCACCTTGGTAAGGGACTAAAAAAGAACCGGTCCCTAAGGACCTTACGTGCTGGGAAGAACCCTTTCCTAAGTACCGGAGCTATGATGATCCTAAAGGGACTTCTCAAAAACCCAGAAAGTTCGATGGACAATCTTCAATTGGAGAATATTGTCTTTGATAAACTGTGCGAAAAAGCGCTCGACGACTTATTGAAACAAAAGCCTAACTTTTCCTGCAATTGGGACGTAATCGTCCAAGGTGGTCAGGTGATGTTTTTGGATGACGGAGAAATGGACTCGTTAGACAAGTTTATCCAGTTTGTGCGTAATAGGGGTCTACGTATGGTCGATCTTTACCGAGCTATCGCTAAAGGTGAGCAGCTAAAAGAAACCGACTTTGTGAAGAATTTAAAGTCGATGAACATTCAAATGAAAGACAAAGAACTGAGAGAATTGTTTCAGATGCTCGATGAAAATGACGACAAAGTGCTCAGTTTTGCAGAGTTTTCTGCGATTTTAAACGTACGAATAAAACAGAAGGACACTGAGAAGAGCAAGAAACGGGAAACGCTGCGCTTCAAAGTTTGAATGATAAAGTTAAGAATATAGTATTTTACGTCGGAAGTCCCTTCAGCCGAAGCTGATCTTCCATGGCTTATTAGTTATCAGAAGAGTTTTCTGCGATTTTAATCGTACGAATAAAACACAGGACTCTGAGAAGAGCAAGAAACGAGAAACACTGCGCTTCAAAGTTTGGATGATGGCTTATTAAAAGTATTTGCCTTAAGCGTACGAATAAAACAGAAAGACATTGGGAAGATTGCAATACCGTTGCGACACAAGCTGCTGAATACTTGCAGTGAAACAGAGGCTGTCTTGCTATGTTTTGGTTGTTCACATTTATTTTGCATTCACGTTTGCTTTCAGTTACCACTTAACACAATAAAAAAAGAAAAAAAGGAAAGAAAATGGCTATTCAAAGTGTGTATTTGTTGATAAAGAACAAAGAAAATGACGCGTTTAGAGTCTACATTATGTTGATTAAACAATAGAGAACAAAATAATTTGCATAATTTAGCAGTATTTAGTGGTATTTATGTTGCACACTTTTAGGCCTCGTCTACACGAATCCGATCCGGCTGAAACCGCATAGAAATATTTGCGTCCACACGAATCCGCATATCCGGAGGATGCAAGTAAAAGTATGCGGTTTTGGTGACCGGATTCACTGGATTCGTGTGGACGATAGGACGATTCGCATCAAAAAGTATGCGGTTTCAAAAGTATCCGGATCCGTGTAGACGGGGTCTTAGTGTTTGTACTCTACACTGTTAAATTGTGTTTCACGAGTTAATGAGAACACAGGCAGCCCAAGCAATTCACTTTTACAGTAGAGATATTGGTAACCATGGAATACAGTCAACCAATCAGAATGAGTTTTACAAAAGAAGGCCCGGATGTGAAGTTATCGGTGTCCGTTAAGTGCTAGTCACACATCATCTGAAGGAAAATTGTCGTTGAAAATCGCTCAATATCTATGATTTCGTGAGGTCTCACTGGGGATCGGTGAAACTTTTGCTGGTCTCTGGACAGAAGGATCATTAATCTATGTTGCTGAGGGGATTTTGAAGGCAAAGGAAGGATTAAACATGATTTTTTCGACCATCGAAGACAAGCGATCTCGATCACGAGTGACCAGCCTTTCCATATTTAAGTACAGGTGGGCAAACATTAAGAAAAAATGCTCTAAAACGTTCAAAAACCACCCAGAATGACATTAAATAAGTTTAACAACAACACAGGATTGAAATATGTTCAAATTTATTTCAATAAAAAATATCGATTTTTTCCTCACATATCTCTACTGTAAAAGTGAATTGCTTGTGATGAGAACAGCTCTATTACAAATGAAAATCACTCCAAGAGTTGCAAATCTTTTCCACGTGGATAGGTCACCAGTTTAACAATTCACATATATAAACCTCAGTTCAGGTTGAAAACCATTGTCTTTTTTATAAAATTCACATATTACAGCTAAAGGCATTGTTGCGATACTCATCGCTCCGCGGACTCCGCGATTCATGCGATATTGATTTCTCTCGTGAAATTCAACGTGGAATTCCCTCGTCCTCCAATGAATTTACCTATAGAATTTTTATATCTTAAACATGTGCCCCAAAAAAACGTTTAAAGAAATTGACATTTCAATGTTTACTTCTCGTAAAACTGAGCTATTTTGGAAGAAACTTGTGGTCCCTGGATATGATTTCAAGCAGTGTTTACAACATGGTTTAGGCCCTATTCCACTGTGATAAATTTGACGAACTTCATCAACCTATATTTCATAATCTAAAAGATTTATCTAGGATGTAATTATATATTTCGCTTTTATGGGAGCCATTAAGTTTTTTTCCTATAAAGCCAACTTTAATTCTTAATTCAAGAATAAAAAATAGTTCGTTAAAATTTGCATGTTGTTTTGAGCGAAAATATGCATAAAACCACGTACACAAAATCGCTTGAGATTGCAAACTAAATGTTCCATGTCAGCATAAAATTCTTTCATTCGACGTGAAAAGAATTTTAGCATCAAAACAGACGCATGCGCAGACAAAATCTCTACATGTTATTATAACTACTTTACAAATTACCTAGCCTCTTTGCTTTGGAACTGTTTAAAATTGAAATTGTATAAATATTTAAATTTCATGATGACATATTTCCACCGTAAATCGTTGACAACTATTAAAAATATTTTTACAACTCTAGTCGTGTTTTTGTAAGACGGCAACTTTATTGGCTTCCCGTCAATCAAGTAAAAACTACGCATTTTGATTCGCATTTATTAAAAACGCTTTGAAATCAATTCTTTCTATGTGGTCATATGATAAAATGCTTATTGACTGAGTTTATAGGTCGGTCCGAACGGGAAAATATTTGGCTCGAGGTCCTGACGTACGGAACGAGGGCACTCAGTCAATAAGTACATAGTACAGCGCGTTTTGCAAACATAAATTTTGTATTTAAGAAGTGCTTACCTCTCTCTGTCTGCATGTTGCAAGTTTTCCTCAAATAACGACTGAACGAGACCTTAAGGTGGATCAAAACTTTCGCAAAGCAGATTTCTTGATTTTTTTAACTCGCTCGTTTCGCAAAAGTATCGCGATAATTTAACTGAAATTTTGATATAATATAATTTGGTTATTCTACCTTTTAGCGATGTACTTTATTTGTAAATTTTCTTAGTGGTTTATTGGAAACAGTGGATTTTCAAACGACGGTATTTTTAGTTCTTACCGATTATTTCCAAATCCAGCAGTCCGATCGTTATCAAAGTTTCAGAATCTTATAATCACTTATAAAGCTCTTGGTTCTGTGAATTTAGTTGGAAAAGCTGGGCTAGAAAAAAAGATATGAACATGGTTCAAATTTGAGGCCGTAATCTGAAGCATATAAAGTATAGAGCTTTGGAATAAATAGTATAAATAGGATTACCTTCAACTTTCAGTATATTAATGCTCAATTATTCTTAATAAACATATCAAAATTTCAGTTTCATAGCTTTGAAATTAAAGGAGTAATATTTTTTTAACTGAAGGTAGGTAGAGACGGCAAAATATGAACTTTCTTTAAAAATCACATTTTCCCTGTTTTCTTTAAAACGGCTCCAGAGATTTCTTTTAAATTCCTAATATCAATAGTTCAAGGCTTTATCTAAGTCATAGTGAAGTTTGTATGGCTTGTCCTATACTAACTTGGAAGAAAATATTTTTTGAACTCAGGTATATTTATCCGTTGTACAACGCTTCTGATAATGTATTCAAGTTCGAACAGCGACACTGAACTCGGCCGTTCCGCATTCTTGCGTTCGGAAGAATATTTGCATAACGACAAAAATATCGGGGGGTGACTGCCATAGGACACAGGAAACCCAACAATTCAGGCTTTGCGCTAAAATTACGTACTTTATGACTGGATTTACAAACTAAACTTTCACTAAATATATCCTGATATTTGAATTGTTGGGCTTCCTGTGTCCTATGGCAGTAACCCCCCGATATTTTTGTCGTTATGCAAATATTCTTCCGAACGCAAGAATGCGGAACGGCCGAGTTCAGCGTCGCTGTTCGAACTTGAATACATTATCAGAAGCGTTGTACAACGGATAAATATACCTGAGTTCAAAAAATATTTTCTTCCAAGTTAGTATAGGACAAGCCATACAAACTTCACTATGACTTAGATAAAGCCTTGAACTATTGATATTAGGAATTTAAAAGAAATCTCTGGAGCCGTTTTAAAGAAAACAGGGAAAATGTGATTTTTAAAGAAAGTTCATATTTTGCCGTCTCTACCTACCTTCAGTTAAAAAAATATTACTCCTTTAATTTCGAAGCTATGAAACTGAAATTTTGATATGTTTATTAAGAATAATTGAGCATTAATATACTGAAAGTTGAAGGTAATCCTATTTATACTATTTATTCCAAAGCTCTATACTTTATATGCTTCAGATTATGGCCTCAAATTTGAACCATGTTCATATCTTTTTTTCTAGCCCAGCTTTTCCAACTAAATTCACAGAACCAAGAGCTTTATAAGTGATTATAAGATCCTGAAACTTTGATAACGATCGGACTGTTGGATTTGGAAATAATCGGTAAAAACTAAAAATACCGTCGTTTGAAAATCCACTGTTTCCAATAAACCACTAAGAAAATTTACAAATAAAGTACATCGCTAAAAGGTAGAATAACCAAATTATATTATATCAAAATTTCAGTTAAATTAGCGCGATACTTTTACGAAACGAGCGAGTTAAAAAAATCAAGAAATCTGCTTTGCGAAAGTTTTGATCCACCTTAAACCGGTGTAAACTGAAAGCAACTTGTGTACACGAGAACTGAGTGGAAGTTACACTACAGCAAGCACGCTCATAACACGTCGAACAGTGCGATGTTCACTGATTTGCACGTGGGAATGCGTGATCGGGAGGTGTGACAATATTCTGGTTCAATAGTTTGAACTATCATCAACCATCAATTCATGAACTATCATTGCCATTTGACCGAGGCTTTATTGCATTTAAAAATGCATAACATATTTAAACTAATATTTTATTAACCTTCTATACTAAACTTGTTTTTTAAACCCAACTAATAGTGTTCCATACTAAAACCTTGCTTTCGAATTCAGCGTTTTGCAGTACAGTAAAAACCCGCATATAAGAACCTGAGTGGATTAAGAACTAGTAAGCTAAAATTTGCTTTTTAAGCACCTGTTAAAAATAACCACTTTCGCCTAAAAAATTAGACTGGTTCTTATATGAAAGGTTTCGAGATTTATTTAGTCATTTGAAAAAGTTGAGTCTGAATATGACCAAATTTAAAATCAATGCAAGAAAGATAGATAGTTTTCAATGAGAATACATTCATCATTCAGATGCTTCTACATAACAATTAATATGACATAAAAAAAAACACTATATAAGGGAAATTCAGTGTTTTTGCTTTGTAAATTAGGCTAGGTTTACACGGGACCGGACGAATTTTTGACCGGTCAAAAGATCGACTTGGACATGCTGTTCACACAGAACCGATCAATACAATATTTTCGTTTTGACCGGTTAGGCGTCCAAATTATATATAAACAGCCCCTAATTCTTATTCAGTTTTTGTCTCATGGCTGAACTGCTTAACTTTAGTTTTTCATTTCAGGAATTTTTGCGACATAAAAATAAATAAATAAAGAATAGTATTTTACGTGGGAAGTCCCTTCAGCCGAAGCTGATCTTCCAGAGAGCCGACGGTGCGCTCATTTAATTTCCCTCTCTCCATAAGTTGAAACAAGGATGCGAGGTCACTGGGAATCGAACTCGCGACCTCTCGCACAGAACGCCGCGCACTAACCAACTGTGCCATCCTTGCTTCTTCAATACATCTTCAGTATTGAAGTAAAACTATAATTTTTACTATCCGTTCAGCATTGTTGAGGTTTCCAGTGGCTATCAAAAAACGCAAGCAGAAATATGTATTTTTGGAAAGTTTATTTGCTACTTGAGATATATAATTCAGCCTATGTGGAATAACGGCAAAATTACAGAGAGTTTGCTGTCCTCATTCAGTGTGGTGTTTTTCACACTTATGACATTCATAATTTGATATTTTTGTCTCAAACTTTTTTAATAACTGTCTGAGGTTGTGTTTTTAACAATAATATGAAATGTACATGCTAAGTACTTATTGACTGAGTGGGAGCTAGGGCCGTACGGGAAAATATTTGGCTCGCGGTCATGACGTCCGACCTAACTCAGTCAATAAGTTTATTATCTATGACGCGCGTATTTTGCCCGGCGCGCGCCATTTTTGTGATGTTTCGAGTAGCGGGTCCGTACGTGTTTGTACAGACCAGGTGAAAAAAGCCGTACGGACCTCATCACGTGACTTTTTCCGAAGGTTTTCTTAAGAGCGCGCGCCGGGCAAAATACGGGTCATATGATAAATTTCGGTATTGGAATGCACTAATCAGTTTTCAGTATTCACAAAGGTTAATTCAACCTTTCTGAAATATACAGCTGTATAAAGCCGGTCGACTTGAAGAGCTCAAAAGTGATAGCTAGCTCTGGCCGTAGTTTTGAGGGTTGAATGGGACCACATTGTTGCCTCCGGGAACATTGACTGGAGTACAGCATAGGACGCGACGGACAGAATAACGATAACTGCAAGTCAAAGATGGATAATAGAAAATTAAGGCATGCAAAACAAAATGATAATGTATTATTCACGAGGTAAAACCATAAAGGCGATAAGGAAGAGTAAAATAGACTTATTAAATAGAATAGGGTAGATGAAAGAATAAATCATGATAGAATAAAAGCAAAGCAAATATTAAATTCAATGAAGATATTCACAAAGTGAAGTAAAGTAAATTAAAGTGATGTAAAGTTAAGTCAAGTACAGTCAAGTCAAGTCCATGCAGTCCAGTCCAGTCAATTGAAATCAAGTCAAGTCAATTCATGTCAAGACAAGTCAAGCAAAGATGTCAAGTCAAGTAAAGTCAAGTAAAGAAGTAAAGTAAAGCAAAGTCAAGAAGTCAGGTCAAGTCCAGCTAGTCTAGTCCAGTCCAGTCAAGTCAAATCATGTCAAGTCAAGTCAAGTCAAGTCAAGTCAAGTCAAGTCAAACACATTTATACACCTATTTCAATTAACGTTGTCCTTCTGGAATGGTTGATCGATCTGAGACCGATAGGAATTGTGGGAGCTCGTTAAACTGCAAATGCATTGTTTTAATCACACTTGAATGGTGCTGATAACAGTATTTCAGAAGTAAACATTAATATTCGAGCGTGATTATAATAGTGCATTTGCAGTTTAACGAGCTACCACAATTCCTATCGGTCTCAGATCAACCATTGCAGATGGACAACGTTAATTAAAATAGGTGTATACACTTACCGTGTGTCGAAGATCATATACACAATAGGGTTAACCATACAACTCAATTTCGCGATGTAAGCAGGGATAATCTTTACAGCAGAAGACGAATTGTCATCTCCTCTAATGGTCATCACAAAAGAATAAATCATGTATGGGGTCCAAACAATGCAGTTTGCAATCAAAGCAGCTCCAACAACTCGTATAAGACGTCTGTACTTCAAATGTCGCACCATTAACGTCGCGTTGATAGCAGATGACTGACTCGACTTTAACATCTTATGTACCTTGTAAAGTAGGTAAAACATACCAACGACAGGCCAGACAAACGCGTTAATGACCAAAAATACTAAATAACTCAAACTGGTCAAACTGGAAGTTGACCAGTCAGGGGCACAGTTCAAACCTGCAGGCAGCTCCTTTATGTCGCTCCAGCCAATTAGCGGTGGTAGTATACATAATGAACTATAGAGCCAGACACTTATCAATACCTTCAAAACCCTGGACTTTGTCGTGTGGATTACTTCAACTAGAGCGTTCGTGTTATTATGGTTAATCGAAACAAGACCGTGTATGTCCAGAGCAAACGCAAAAAGACTCACAATCGATACCATAGAAGACACACCGGTAGCGTAGCCTGTAACATCACAAAGGACAGTTCCACCTACCCATCGTCCAGATACTGACGAGGCTATTGCCAATGGATAGCAACCGACTATCGTTACTAGGTTGGCTATAGCGATGTTAACGATGAACATAGTTGAGCTCTTCAATCGATTATCGTCATTCACGATAACAACGAGAGTGGTGATTTGACTTGATAGTCCCAGTACAAAGAAAATGCAACACAAGAACGTGAAGATATCGTAAGAGACGTTGTGTGCCATAATGGAATAAAGTTAGCGGTTTTTTTTGTAGCTCTTTGTCTCAAATTGAAAAAGCTCTTTGTCTCAAATTGAAGAACTTTGCTTTCTCTAGATCTTGATAAAATGGGATATTTGATTTGAATATAAACTAAAAGACTATTTGCTCATTAAATTGTGCTCTGAACAAGATACTGGATTTAAAAATAAAATAACTACTGGTCTTTAACAAAAACCTCTATTTCACTATGGAAACACTGAATTACCATGACAATAAAGACGTCACAAATCAAACAAATACTAGGATGTACCCATGACAACATAACGTAGTTACCCTATATGGGCATGTTGCTATGGCAACACACTCACTTTACATAACAAACAAAGCTGCCATGGCAACAAATCATGTTATCAACTTTGTCAATCAAAAAAATGAATTTCTGACAACAACAATTCACTGGATATTTTATAATCCTAAGGGTTTTATTTAGCATTACCCTACTTTTGACTATTATTTTCTGTTAAAATAATTTAGAATATTTTAGAAATTAGTTCATTTTACATTCTCATAATTTTCTTGTAGAATTTGGCTTATTATGAAGTGTTATTTACTAGATGAAAGTACACTGTTATTATTCCAATAGTTTACCTATAGAATATAACTATTTTAGATCATTGAAATTACCAAAAGAGAAATTATACTATATAATCTATTGGCAGCGAGCCGGACATGGTTGCTAAGGAAGGTTCTAATGGGCTGTCTCCTTGATTTCGACCAATGTATCCCCTTCTTTCACATTTTCCCCAGGGGCAACGTTGACTTTAACGACCTGAAAAACAAACGTAGCTTTTAATTCTAACTCATCTAATTTCGATCATGATTAAAATATACATCGTGCAGCATAATCATCACCATGTTTTCCCTATTGGCGCAAGAACGTCCTTAGGGCGAGTTATTGGGAGTCCCTGCTCAAATAAACTCTTAAAGTTCACTGATTTTGTCCATCATCATCCATCCATTCCCAGGATCATCTTAAGTTTTTTTTCCCTAGTTTATTCGTAACTCGCTTGTCAAATAGTTCAATACAGCAACAAAAATATCGAGCGAACATATAAGTAAATATCTTATGTGCTTGAGGGCGCCGGAAAAAGATATTAAATCAAGTAGGATCAAGTGGTCCGTTCCTAGGCTCGTTCGAAATGCAACGAAAATTAAATAATATGGCGGAGACAGAGAAAGACGAGAAGAGAAACGGGAAAAAGGAGTTGAAAAGGCGAACAAGATGTACAAAAACGAAAGCAACGGCAACAAAATCATTTTCGTGGGTATAATAATGATCATTTTCATTCAATATTTTATTCATCTATAGTGCGCATGTGCCGCCCGTCGTACACTAGTGCCCAGTTCTACTCACCGTTCCTGAGATGGCTGCATGTAAACTGTTTTGCATCTTCATTGCTTCGACGACCACCAATTCTTGTCCTTCCATGACAACGTCTCCTACTTTAACAGCTACTGAGACTACTTTACCAGGCATTGGTGATTTGAGGAAAGGACTCATGTCCTCCTACGAACAAACACATTATGGTTTGTTAGCTATTTTGAAATCCAACATGTTTATGATGACCTCATAAACACAGCGGTCAAACGACTACGCATGCGTGAAAAAACTAGTAAAATGATCCAACACACAAATCTATCTACTCGCTAATTTCAATTCAAATCTGACATTCGTACGGACTCTATAAAAAACGATGGAGTGTACGACTTTCATCGCATTTTTCTCAAAATATAAACAAAAATACAAAAGTATAGACTTATGGTAGGTTTAAAATATAACAAAGGTTATGTACACGAAACCGTCAAGCTTATATATTCAGGGAATTTCTTATAAATCGACTTCAAACACTGTAGTCCGAAATTCCTAATGTTTACAATGGCAAATTTACCGCTGTGAAAATTTTGCCACGCATGCGTATTTGTTTGACCGCTGTGTTGACGTTATCATGAAACAATCGATAAACACTCGATAAACCAAACTCGTCCCCAGGATTTTCTCAATCCGAGTCCAATATAGAGAATATCAGATATTTTCTACATATTAACTATGACTGTAAGTACTGTAAGCAACAATGGTTCTGTCTCTACAAACATTGATACTCATAATTACAATTATAATAATAATATAATAATAATAATAATTATTATTATAATTATTATTTTTGTTCTTTATTTTGTAAACAGCGCCTAGAGCAGTTTTCTGGATATGCGCTTTATAAATATTATTATTATTATTAAAGAGATAAAAAAAAAAACAGACAAAAAAAAAAAGAAAAAACAGGCACAAAATCAAAAAATAAAACGGACGAACAAACAAACAAAACAAATAAATAAACAGACAGACAAATAAGCAAAAACAAAAAACAGACAAAACAAAAACAAATAGAGACAAACAAACAAATTAACAAACACATAAACAAACACTGAGATGAAAAAGGCGCGATTACACGGCGCAATTTTCTCTGCAACTTGTGTCGCAACGAGCAAGAAAATTGCAAGACACGTTGCAGAGATAATTGCACTGTGTAATTGCGCCTAAAGCAAACAAATACCAGTATTATTAGTATAATAATTACCAGTATTTCACATCACTTACATCTGCTTTCTCAGGCATGTATTTCATCATTTCAAACTCCTCCTTGGAGTGAACACGGACTTTGTACTAATAATAAAAAAAGACATATGTTAAGTGTTAACAATAGACCCATTCAGCTTCAATGTTTATTTTCCCATTTCAAACCACGCGTTCATTCCCTTTGGAGTTAATCATTTGTTATGTATAAATATTTTAATACTTGACATAAAAGAACAGCTCTCAGGGGAATGCCATGTGGTCTAAAATGTGCAATTTGCATACAGAACTAAAAGGGTCTATTCCATGCACTACAAAGAATTCTAAACCAGAATACAATACGTTAAAGCAACCTAAACAAAGACACGAAAATTGAACTATATAGTGTAAAGGAGATGGCCACTTACAATGGTTCCACAGTGCTGGATTCTGTACTCGTTGCCTTGTTTTGAAATGGTCTAGAAAAGGACATACATACATCATCATTATCAATATCAAAATGGAGCCATTCATCGCCATTATCATTACCATTAGACTACATCACCATCGCCCTCATCATCATCATCATCATCCCCATCATTGGTACCATCATTATCCTTATCATCATCGTCATTGACATCACCATTACCCTCCTCATCACAATCATTATCACAATTACAATCACCATTATAACCATTATCATCACCATCATCATCACCATCATCATCCCCATCATCATTAGTACCATCATTATCCTTATCATCATCGTCATTGACATCACCATTACTCTCCTCATCACAATCATTATCACAATCACAATCACCATTACAACCATTATCATCACCATCATCATCACCACCATTATTATCCTTATCATCATTGCCATCACCACTACCATCCTCATCCTCATCATTATTATCATCATGATCACAATCACAATCACAATCACCATTACAGCCAAAATCATTATCACCATCATCGTGATCATTGTGATCATAATCAGTGTAATTCTCAATCATTCTTGTCTTCTTTATGTGATATGAAGCTCATAGCTACCATCGACCATTTATCTTACCTGCAGAAGTATTTCTTTGTCATCAACCAGTGCATGGAAGACAGGCGCTGACAGTGGGGTAGTAGCCTGGAACCTGATGGTTTCACCGTCGACAATCATCTGGAATGAGAACAGTTAGGTTTACAGCGCCTTTCATAATTACGATAATCAAAAATCGTTGTTTAACTTCCGTTAATCAAAATATCAGGTGCTGACTGATTGTATTTGTTTGGTGTCAGCGTAAACTGCCTTTTTCATGTTGGCATTTGAACGTTGGTGGTAGCCTAATTAATTAATCAATTGCTAGTTCTTATATAGTGCATTTTATTCAACGTGTTCGAGTTGAAGATACACCTAATTCAAAAAAGGTTGACGGGGCGAACGGCGATTGGCGATTGGTGATTGGTGATGGTTAATATGAATTCCTTCTTATTCGTTTCTAAATTACCCAAACAATGCCTCCACCGTTCAGGGAAACCTTCGAGACATCCATCTAAGGTCATCGCTTAAAGATGTTTGGGTAATTTAGAATAGAATAAGAAGAAATTCGTATTATCCACAGTCTCGCAATCGCCAATCACCAATCGCCAATCGCCGTTCGCCCCGTCAACCTTTTTTGAATTAGGTGTATATCTAGGCGCGGAGTTCTTTTTACGTCCCTCCAGGACCTCTATTTTATGTCGTTATCCAAGAGGACGTGAAGTTCTAACCATTTGTAGGTTTTTAAGAAACAAAGGCAGCAACTTCTTCTCAATTATTTAAAGACCCTGAGTAATGGTCCGACCGGGGTTTGAACCCAGACCTTCAGTAATCGCACCACACAGTAATCCGAAGCTCTATCCACTGAGCTAATCGGTCAACGGTGTCTAATTGTGCAAGGCACTGTATAATCAATGAAATAAATGTGAAGCCAAATTATAGCACAAAAAAAAGAATACTAAGATTTTTTTCACAGTTTATGTATGGAGTATTATTTCTTTCTGAAAGGTGTGCATTGCAGCCACTCAGCTTACAATAATAATAATATTATCTTTGTTTAACAAGAGTAGCACTTTTATCTTAAGATAATTTTCAAGTGGCTTTCAACTAAATATAAATACAATCATATTAGGTTAAGTTAAACATGGAAAGTAAGCAAGATAGTAAGTAAGTTAGACATAATACATACATCATATTGTCCACCACCGATGTAATTGACTTGTATGGGGTAACTCTCCTTGTCTAAAGTAACAAAAAGATCCCATTGCACCTGTTCCTTTGTTACAGCATTCACTCTGGAGGTAAAAACACAAATGGAGAATAAAGATATCCTTTTTAACAGCTTTATTGGGCACATATTAGTTACAAATTAGACTTACAAAACAGTTTTACAAAATAGACTATCAAAACAGACTAAATGAAAATGCACACAAACAATTAATTAAATGAGCCCAATGGGGCTTGCGTGAACGGGACACAGGTCCCATGCGAGGCGCACCCCCATTGTAAATGACAATAAAACTAGACTTACAAAACAATTTTTTACAAAACAGACCAAATGAAAATGCACAGGGCTGATCACAAACGATTAATTAAACGAGCCCAATGGGGTTTGCGCGAACGAGACAAAGGTCCCATGCGAGGCGCACCCCCATTGTAAATGACAATAAAATTCATATATTAATATTGACGAATTGTAAATAACGATAAAACTACTGAGTTACTGCAGTTTTCGACTCCCTGTGAACTCAGACATTCCAACCCCATTAATACGGCTACTTTGGGCTGTCCCTGCAGTGGCCGGAATAACGGGGTTCCACTGTATTTAGCTGCTGTCAATCAAGGATTTAAAAGGCACCGACTAATTAGTTTTAGTTTTGATTGACGGCAGCTAAAAACATGTTTCACAACAAGCCCGTGTAATGTCTGAGTTCGCAGAAATTCGAAAACCGCAGTAATTGTAGGTTTACTTTCAAGAAGAGTATTATATCTATGTGTGAGGTTAGGGTTCACGTCCCAGTAAGACAAACTCTCAGATTTTTTAAATTATTGAAAAGACTTCGATCTCACACGCCCCTTTTGATCAGAACACAGGTAGCCCAAGCTATGCATATGTATGTTTTTTTAGCAATACAACGAAATATATAAAATGCAATAAAAATAAACATCTCTACCTGTGTGTTGTGTTTTTCTTTACATTCATGTCATGAAGTTTCAGGCCATTTGCTTCAATATTGAGTGATCTATGTCTGTTGTTCCCCAGCATCCTTTTTATTGCATTTTAAATATTTCGTTATATTGCAAAAAAACATACAAATGCATAGCTTGGGCTACCTGTGATCAGAACTACAATATTGGGGAAATAACTTAATGGGCGAGCGGTAAAATATAATTGCTTATTAACGTTTTCATATAAAAGATGTGCCTATTGTTCTGTTGCAATCTTAACCTGTTTAAAAAAGAAAAAAACTCTTGCGTGCTAATCAAATTATTTTGTTACTTCTCACCTACAATACCATATATGGTAATGACATTGTTTTCAAGATTGCATACAGTATTTCTGATACGTTTGTCACACAAATGTGGTGCTTATTCAAGGGCATAGCTTATTTGGGTGTGGCACATATTTGATTAAATATGGCAGGTCTTATATAAAGGTTGTTAAATTCATTTGAGAATCATTTTGCAATGTGATTGGTTTGGCAAAGTGTTTGGGAATTTTTGGTATTCACACTTCAATACATTTCATATGGAAAACAAGCTATACAACATCTGCATCATCTAGTAAAATAATCAAACTAAAAAAATGAGAACAACATTATCTATTATCTATTATCTATTATCTATTATCTGATGGCAAATCTTACCTGCGTTGATTTTGGAAGGTCCTTGCTTGCCTTGCTCTTTGCACAAAGGTATAGGCAGTCTTTGTGAGAAGCTGGGTTCTCTCTTCATCAGTAAGTGTATGTCCTAAGAGAGCAGACAGACTAAAATTTAATTTGATTTAAAATTTAAAATTATGCAATGTGACTTATTCAACTAATAAATGAATGGATGGATGGATGAAGGAATGGATGGATTGATACATAAATAAACGAGTCAGGTCAGGGTCTACTGGTGACTCTGCTACTGGTAACATTGTAACCCAGTACCACATGCCGCATGGTCGGGTTGTCGGCGACTAAACCGGCTCCCCCACTAACATTATGTTAGTGAGGAGGGTGGCATGTCACCCAGCAGGTTGAAAAATAAGACCTGTCAAAGGGCGGAAGAGCTTGTTTTGAGCCAACGGCCAGCATGTGAAACTGAAGCTTTGCTGAGTGACGTCGAAATGGCAAGATCTCAAGCCAAAAAAAGATCAAGTGGAAGACCAAACTGCTGATGTATAACTGATGCAACTCAAGAAAGGCAAAGAGGAAGAGATAGTTTTACTAGATACTGTATTTGTTAGTATATTTTTCGCATTGTACGTATAATTCTATTGTTAGTTATATTTAAGGAGGAGTAGGATATTCAATTGGGACGAAAGTTCTGTTTCCATCTCCTGTCGCAAGTATATACTCTTTATTAGTTGAAAATTGTATCATTGTGACAAATAAATAAAATAAATAAAAAAATAAAAAATAAAAATAAATAAATTAATTAATTAATTAATTAATTAATGATCAATCAATCAATTGAAGAATGAAAGAATGAATTGATGGATAGAAGAATGATTGGATGGATGGACAAATCTATGAATAAATGAATGGATGGATAAATGAATATGCAAACAAATAATTGAATCAATGGATAAATAAATAGATAAATAGATGAATAGATGGGTGAATGATTGAATGAATGAATAAAAGGATGAATAAATGGATGGATGGATGAATGAATAAATGAATGAATGAATATGCAAACACACAAACAAATGATTGAATCGATGGATAAATAAATAGACAAATAGATTAGTGAATATTTGAATGAATAAATAGATGAATAAATGAATGGATGGATGAATAAATGAATGAATGGATGAATAAATGAATGAATATGCAAACAAAAAAACAAATGATTGGATGGATGGATGAATAAATAGACAAATAGATTTGTGAATGATTGAATGAATAAATAGATGAATAAATGAATGAATGGATGAATAAATGAATGAATGGATGAATAAATGAATGAATGGATGAATAAATGAATAAATGAATGAATATGCAAACATAAAAACAAATGATTGGATGGATGGATGAATGGATGAATAAATGAATGGATGAATAAATAAATGAACTAGCAAACAAATGAATCTAATCTTAGAAAACATACCTTTGAATCCCTTGGGATATTCCTGAGGTAAGAACTTGGTAGTAAAGTCACCTGATTTGAAGTTAGGGTGGTTCAATACATCCTTAAGAAGAGACACGTTGTGTTTGAGGCCTGGAAAATAAAAATAAAAAAAATATGAAAGGATAGCCTCCTCCACAGGTTACTCCTTAGCAATTTCTGTGTTGATGCGATCAGGAATCCTGTGTTGTCATTTTTTTCTCGTTAACACAGGAAGCCAGATGGAAAGAGATATAAGAGATGCCTGCGGAGGAGGCTAATTAAAGGACTTTTGAGAAAAGGAGAGGGTGGAGAAAAGATGTCAAATTACCTCGTATGACATAGGAATCAAGAGCTGAGTTCATGATGGACATTGCTTCATTTCTTGTGGGGCCATAGGTGACCAACTACAAAACAAATACTCAAATTAGAGTGAAAACACTTGAACCATGAAACAAAATCAAATTGTTAGTGTGTAATAGTCCTTATTTAGCGACTATTAGTTATTATAAAAGACAAGTAAAGTTGTAATGAGGTATTGTTTCCTTTTGTATTTGATGTTTCTGATTGAGTGATACTGACTAAATAGTCACTAAATAAAAACTATTAGTTAGTAACTATTTTGTTTTTATTTCATGGTTCTAGTGTTTTCGCTCTAATCTAATGAATTATCATGATAATGTTAATAGAGCGAAAATACTATATTAAAAGAAGGTATACAAATTGTATTTTAGTGCATTAACTTTATAGATGTTTAGTAAATCTTACCTTGCAGATCATAGAGTCATAGTAGATACTGATTTCACTGCCCTCAATAATACCACTGTCACAGCGTACCTACAACAATCATCAGACAACAAAACAATAAGCATTAAGAAAGTGCTTGCATAAATCATATATCAGCAAAGCAGTTCTAATTAAAATAGAGCTAATCAACAATATTAAACAAAGCATTCAGTATGAATTAGTGCAGTACCATTTAGTACAATTTTAGGACTGTTCACATGTTGAATGCAAACACTAATAAAGTGCTGCCTTGCATAATTCATATATCAGCAAAGTAGTTCTAATTAAAATAGTGCTAATCAACAATATTAAGGTAGTACCGGATACTTGAATTTCTTCAATGAATTTTTTTATAAATCCTGTCATTTATAGATCATTGTTAGGCAAGTCAAAAAACGTGAAAAAAAATTGGGGTCACCGTATTGGTTATAGAGTTATAAGATATAGTAAAAGTAGGTTTTTGCAATAATTTGCGGTGATTTGCTCAAAAGTACCTATTCAAAGCAGTCAAGAGAATGGGAACGTATTCTGCTAGGAAAAGCATAATATTTTATCAAACGATAGATCTAAGGGTTATTTAACATTTCCTGTCATAAAAATCATTGAATCATTTCCAAATAGGGGTATAAGTGCGCCATAGAAGCACAATTATACGCCATTTACGCACACTACATGTGTATAGAGTTGTACCATTTCAGAAAATCCAATCAATGAATATTTTATTTTTTATTCTAAATCGTAAGAGTAGTAAATGCAGTCTTGAATAAAAAGAGAAAAAACGGGGGTCCCCGTACTAATAGGTGAGTTATAAGCGACCAAATCCATTTTTTTGTTAAAAAAAACCACGGCAACGGTCCGCGCGGGACTGGGTTCTAGTACTTTAAACATCTGCTTGAAACATGTCAAATTATCCTTGTCATCTCCAGAAACCCCAAAACCTATTTTGTATTAGTTTTACGACTAAAGACGTCAAAATCATATTTTATCTATTCATTTTTACAAAGTTGTAAATTTGTTGTTTTGAGACAAAACAGCGAATTTGTCAGGTAGTGAAAATCTGAGCATGTTTCGAAAAATGTCCCATTTTACCTCCAAAGTCGCATGAAATGACATAATACTTTCTTAAGTTATAGATAAGGATTCAAATTAAAATATTATTTAGATAAATTTTCAAAAAAGCGCAAATAAATGATGGAAAACGAGATGCGCGAAATGGATGCGCAGTAGCAAGTATCCGGTACTACCTTAAACAAAGCATTCAGTATGAATTAGAGCAGTACCATTTAGTACAATTTTAGGACTGTTCACATGTTGAATGCAAACACTAATAAAGTGCTGCCTTACATAATTCATATATCAGCAAAGTAGTTCTAATTAAAATAGTGCTAATCAACAATATTAAACAAAGCATTCAGTATGAATTAGTGCAGTACCATTTAGTACAAAGGACTGTTCACATAATTAAAGAAGAGTTGTTTGTGGGCTGGTTTTTGATTCATAATTATATATAATAGCAACTATACGCTACTTCAACTTTCGTGAGCTGAAAGCTCGACAAAATTCAATAAAATTGAAAGGTTGAAGTAACATATAGTTATTATGACTGTTCACATGTTGAATGCAAACACTAATTTGAACATTTACTACAACACTTCTAAAGCTTGACAATAAAGAACTTGAAACTGACTGACACAAATGTGTTGCAAAACCTGTTGTAATTAAAGAACATCAAGACTTACCCCAGGAATGTGAGTAGGTTCAATGTACTTATAAATTCTGCCAGTTGACGGAAGACCAAAGTTTTTAGTTGGATCCTGTATAGAACAGATTATTAAAGTAAGATAGCAGACATATAGGAACACAGATAGATGCATATTTAAATGGACACAGACAAATTGATTGACACATACAGTGATAACGATTATGATGATGTTAATGACAATGACAATGATCATTTAGCACACTTTCCACACGAGACATATATGCCCTTTCCGATAAATTTTGTAACCCGTCGAAAAGCATACAAGCTAGTGGCGCAAAGGATGATGGATCAATTCAGAAACTAAATGTACATTCAGAACACCTTTCTTGTTGTTTGATAAGTCAAAACAGCCATTTCTCAATAACAAATTGACAAGACAGTGTAGTAATGTAGCAATGAAATCCCTGTGTCCTAATAAAATGTACATAGGTTACCCATAATCCCCTGCGCTACTAGCTTGTAGGCTTTTCACTTCACGGGTGACAAAGTTTCTTGGAAGGGGTGTATGAATGACCAAGAAATTGATAAGTAGAAAGATGGATAGAGGAAAAGCTAGATAAATGAGCACATAAAAAAATTAAATAAACATAAAATTTACCTCAGCATACACACGGCATTCAAAAGCCCAACCATCAAGTGGTATTTCAGGTTGTTTGAGCTCAAGAGGATGCCCTGAACAAAATAGAAAGAAACCAACATTAGGAATTTTGATAGATCTATCAGAACCAACAGTGACTACCATTGCCTACACCAACAAAACACAAACAATACTTAACAGGTTCCCATTTAAATTTGTACTTATGCAAATTGTGTTGATGTGTGCTAAACACACAGATCAACCAATCAGAGTATATTATTTCTGAAGTGAACTTCTCTGATTGGTTGATCTGTGTGTTTAGCACACATCAATAAAATTTGCATAAATACAGATTTAAATGGGAAAGTACAGATTTAAAATAATGTGAACCTGTTACTTATAATTATTATGTTGATGCTATAAACAACCAGGTGTAATTTATTCTTGTGAAAGACTGTTGGTGCTTGTTGGTGGCTGATGTTTAGACAAACAATGGCAAGTAGCACCAGACAAAATGGCCAAATCATATTGTATTTTACAGTGCGACTCGCCGTACCGTAGTCATTACAAAAACATTTGATGAATTTTTGACATTATTTTGACATTTTTATCATCTCAATCGGACCAATCAGATACATGTTTATATCAAGAGGCGGAGTTAATATCGATCAGAGGCGGAGACTTTTGATACTTTGATGTCTGTAATTGGTCCAATTGAGATGAAAAAATGTCAAAATAATGTCAAAAATTCATCAAAAGTTTGTGTAGGTGACTACGGTACGGCGAGTCGCACTGTAAATATACTACAAAAAGTACAACAATATACCTGCGGCAACTCTGATCATCTGTTCAACAATATCCACACCCGTTGTCATCTCAGTGATGGGGTGCTCTACTTGTAGACGTGTGTTCATTTCCAAGAAGTAGAAATTCCTCTGTGAATCCACTAGACATTCAACTGTACCTGCTGAATCATATCCAACAGCTTTAGCTAGAGCTACTGCTTGTTCTCCCATGGATTTACGCATGTCTGGATCCACAAAGGCACTACAAATTGTGAGAAAAGACAATTAGGATTACAGTGCAGGAAGTAAGTTCAAAGTTCACCAAGAACTTGTTGTTGTGAACTTCCAAGTAAGATTTCTTGAATGAAAAACACACTGTGATGTGAAACACACTGTAAATAAGTAATACTTCATTTAAGAACTAGTAGATTTGCAACTAAATGAATGGATATTCTTATCTCACCTTGGTGCTTCTTCAATGACCTTTTGGTTTCTTCTCTGAATGGAACATTCTCTTTCATTCAGGTACACCTAAATGACAACGCAATAATAAATATTACAAATTATCTGTCAATCTTATAAACCTTATTAGAGCTTAACTAATTATTGGAGCTACAAGCCCATTGTCAATGGTTTTGATCAATTGATAAAATAAAATTGTCACAAGAAAGTCATACACTGAATGTCATTAACGTTGTCCTCGTAAAGTTGAGATTAACACTACAACAAATTTGTTTATTTGGTTTTCAGCAGTTCAAATTCCAATTTTTAAAAGTTTGTATCATGAATAAAAGTGAACATAGAATATGTTTGCAATTAATGCTAGTACCGAGTATTTAGAGCAAATTGATGTGGTGTTAATGTCTATTTTGTTGGACAATATTAATGACATTGACTGGGTATATACTTACAGCATTCCCGTGTTTGTCTCCAAGAACCTATGATACAAATTAACACTATCAATAAATAATAGAAGAAATAATAAACATTTCAAGTGAATACTTACCTGGATCTCAATATGTCTTGGATCATCAATGTATTTCTCAACAAGAAGACGATCATCACCAAAGCTGGACATTGCTTCTTGTGAAGACAACTTGAAAGCTTCTCTGAATAGAGATAGAATAAACAAGTGAATAACCAACAAATTGACAAACAAACAAACAAACAAACAAACAAAATAGCAAACAATCAACCAATAAACAAACAAACAAACTACTGGCCAATCAACTAACGTAACAAATAGTCAAATAAACACGTGAACAAACAAACAAACAACCAGCCAACCAACCAAACAGTCAAACAAATGAATGAACAAACAAACAGGCAAAAAAACAGACAACCAATCAACAAACCAAACAACAAGCAAACAGGGAATCAGACATTCAAACAAACACCAACCAATCAATCAACAAAAAACAAAAAACAAGCAAACAAAGGAATAAACAAACAAATGAACAAACAACAGCAAAAACCATAATGATTCAACAATTTATAAGACATAAGAAATTATTGTTACAGTTACCCAACTTTCCAAGGAGTATCATTATATTATTATTAAAAATAATAGAAAAACTCATAATGCTGAATGAAACTCTCAGCTGATAGTGTACTTGCAGTATGTACCTAGTTTCTTCATCATCCCATGCAATTCGCATTCCTTTGCCCCCTCCCCCAGCAGAAGCTTTCAGCATCACTGGATATCCTGTAACAAGGTAATGTATGGTTAATAAATCCCTTATGTATTCATTGATAATAACAATAGGTAACATAATGAAATTAAAAATAAAAAAAAAAGAACTTTAACTGACGTTTCGAGCTTTAGCCCTTCGTCGGTCAGTAAAAGAAGTCTTCTTTAAATTACTTTTTTCCTTCTTTTACTCTGACAAAGGGCTAAAGCTCGAAACATCAGTAAAGTTAAGTCAACATTTTTTACGGTGTTACAAATTTCATTATATTACCTAGTGTTTATATCAAACACCGACACAGCCTATGCTAGTTTTACTGGCTAGTTTCCATTTATATTCATTGATAAATTCAACATATTTATTTTTTTATCAGATTGTTTTCCTGGTTTTTTTTTCTGTCATTGTATATATTCATAAGTACATTATTATAAAGTTACTGATTCAAATAATAGCTCATAACAAGTGGATTGTGTTAGTGTTTCTAAGAATGCAATACAGTATTGGAATAACAAAGCTCTTTGTGTAAGAACCTAAAAGACAGGTACACAAGAAAAAGAGCACCAATCCCCCTAATCACTTGGACAAAGGTAGCATACCCCTCCCCTCCCCCAGAACTATATTAATACTAATACTATAGTTGTAGTGTACATACCAATGTCATGGGCCACTTTCAATGCTTCATCAATATCCTACACAAATGACAGTGTTAAAACATTTACTTTCAATAACTTTTCCACATACAAAGGATCAACCAAAACAGGGCGCCATGCATAATGCTTAGTCATTTGTGATAATATTATTTTATGCAAGGAGCTTCATTCCTTTTAGGTACCAAATCAATCTCCAAAGTCACATTTTTAAGTCCACAGATTTCGGAATAAAGCAATATTGCCAATATAATCCTTGTGGAAAATGTGTGTCACCTTGACAAAATTATTGTAGCGAGGGATGCTATTTCCTCCTGCCTTTAATTCATGATTTGTAGATTTTATCACAAAAGTCCACACATATTCACACAAAACTTCAAATTAAAGAAATTACCTTGACAACACCATCATAGCCAGGGATAATATTAATAGTAACTCCTGCCTTTCATTAATGATTTGTCATTTTATCACAAAAGTCCACATATATATTTACACAGAACTTCAAATTAAAGAAAATATTACCTTGACAACACCATCGTAGCCAGGGATGATATTAACTCCTGCCTTTTTCCCAATGATCTTGCTTTGTATCTTATCTCCCATACACTTCATTGCATAGGTACATGGTCCTATGAATGTCACTCCAGCTTTATCCTGTACAGAGAAAAACACAATTAGGCCAGTTAGTTCAGTTTAGATCTCTTGAGAGGGTGGACACCCCCGTCGAGTTTCAGTTAGGATACCAATTCAAAAAGTAACCTCTCCAGTGTCACTCGTCTTGCCTGCTATGTAATAGCGCAGCGCAGTAATGCTAAGAATAGCTCCAAGACTCAGACAAACATTGTGTTCAGATTTACCGTGTTGAGAAATACATGTATGAACCGATCTTATCATTTCCTGCTGAAATTAGAATAATAACATGTTAAACAAAGATTTGCTTCAATCGGCATTGAAAATAGTCTGGTGAAAGTGAAATAAAAGTTTGTTTGTCCGAGTTAGGCCTTTGTCTCCATTTTTGTGAAGTCATTATTGTGCTGGCTATTACTAAACATTGAACAATATATTAAATTGTTGTTGGCAGAAATGCATTCAAGGAAATTGCGGATAAAAGTTAAGACTATGAAGTAATATAAGTTATCATTGAATGAATGTTGAACTTAATAAGCAAACCTACCAATTTTTCAACAAATCTGAAGTTCTCCGAGAGAAACCCATACCCAGGATGCACCTGTGCAAAGCAAACAACATCAATCAGTTATCAGTGATGAGAACCCATAGGATTTTGGCAAACAAACTATCAATACCGGTAATGTACACTTTTTATACAGCTATTTCAAAAAACGTAGAATACTGAATACTGCATACTGAGTAGTGCATTCCAAGACGGAAATGCATTCTGGGTCATGTAATATTGTTTAAAGTAAAATAAATAATAACTAGACGCTCTAGGAGCGTGAAGTCGGGCTAGTCATAAAATCAAAACAGGAGGCTAAACAATTCTACGTTGGGCTTCCTGTGTTCGTTCCCAAAGCATCATGGGGCCTATACGCTATACGTGACAGATAGATAGATAGATAGATATATAGATACATAGATTGACTAAAAGGTAAACCTAGAGTTGGGCCCTCTAGCCCAACTAATTAGTTATTTTATTCTTAGTGCATTTCATTCAAAACAATATACGAGCTAGAAATGGGGAGTAAATATCGCTGTAGATTTATATTTTTATTTCAAATTAATGAGGCTACGTTTACACGGCACCAGACGAATTTTTGACCGGTCAAAAAAAACATCCACTTACAGGTTCCATTCACACAGGACAGCGCTAAACGTGCAATAATTTTGACGCCTAACCAATCAAATATTCGCCTGAATAGGACGGAAATATTGTTTGGTTCCGTGTGAACAGCATGTCCAGGACGATTTTTTGACCGGTCAAAACTTTGTCCGGTCCAGTGTACACCTAGCCTGAGACCCACAATGCCCTTTGGTCTTGGAATGTACTATTCAGTTTTCAACATTGTTTGAAATAGCTGTATATGTAGATAATATTGGTGCTTTACTTACGGCCTGTGCTCCTGTTTTAGTGATTGCATCCAATATGGCATCCATGTTCAGGTAACTCTGGTTGGTGGGTGGTGGACCAACACATACACTCTCATCGGCACTTTTGACATGGAGCTGTCATGTAACAGATATTGAGAAATATAAACACAATGGTAATCATAAACTACAACAGTATAAAATAGTATCAAACATTAAACTGGTTAATATAAAGATATTCAACTATGTACAAAAATATTGTCACAATTATTTTTTCATTAGCACATAGTTATTTATTGTTACTTATTGGTATGAGAATGTTTACATGTATATAATACATACAGCATCTGCATCAGCTTCACTGTAAACAGCAACTGTCTTGATGCCAAGACGTCGGCATGTGTTCATCACCTTTGAAGAATTGAAATCAAACAATAAACGAAGGAAAAAATTATTAGTATTACTGCGGTTTGTGACTTTCTGCCAACTCAGACATTATAATACTTAGTTGTGAAATACGTTTTTGGCTGCTGAACGTATTTCACAACTAGCCATTGCATGACTGAGTTCTCAGAAAGACGAAACCTGCAGTAAAAATAAAAAACATAAAATAAGTAGGTGAATGAGAGAGAGTGCAAAAATGAACAAAATAGCAAATAAATAAATAAATAAATAAATAAATAAATAAATAAATAAATAAATAAATAAATAAATAAATAAATAAATAAATAAATAAATAAATAAATAAATAAAAATAATTAATTTCTACTTTGCAAGTGCAATGGAAAAAAATATACAAAAACAAATGTGTAAATAGCATAAAATATAATGTACCAAACGTTAAAGTAAATCTAGATTCAACTCACCCTACAAGCAATCTCTCCTCTATTGGCAATGAGGATCTTGTCAAAGTACTAGAAAATAATTTAATTATATACAATTATACTCAGTCTGAATCAGAAAATAATGTAACAGACAATATTGGAAACAAATATCATCACCACCATTGCATTATAATCAGACAGTATCATTATCAACATCAATGTTATCATTACCATCATATTTATAGTCATTATTATCATGGGCATCAGTACCATTATTGTCCATATTATTATCAATATCATCATCATATATACTCATCATTGGCATATACCAAAACTAGTATAGGACTGGGTACTAGTTTGCCTACAGTTCCTGAGTTTGGTTGCATTTGGTTGTATTCTGACCAAGATGCAGCCTCATAAAAATGCCTAAAAATAGAAGGAAATGTATGGTTTGGAAGGACGCCTGTCCTTCCAATCCATACATTCCTTTGAAATTTTGGGCAGTTTTGAATGGCTGTAACTCAATATCCAACCAAAAGCAGCAAATCTCAGGAATCTTACATATCTTGATCTGCTCTTTTATATTATGAGGTTCATTTCTTAATTATATTAATTAGGGAACCTAGTACCCAGTCCTCTACTCGTTTTGGTATTGGCCAATTATCATCTTAGTAATGTTACAGGGTTCGCACCATCCTCGGGAACCCAGGGGTATTCTTCTGTCGCTCGTTTCTCGCTTCCACAACATATACCCCTGGGAACGTAGTCTGTTGGAGCTTGTTCCGGAAGTCAAAATTCAAACTTATTTAACGACTTTCTTTGAATGGTTATCTTGATTTTCATTGGTCGACCTAATAAGGTCGACCAATCAGAAAAGAGCTGAATTTTGACTTCCGGAACAAGCTCCAACAGACTACGTTCCCAGGGGTATATGTTGTGGAAGCGAGAAACGAGCGACAGAAGAATACCCCTGGGTTCCCGAGGATGGGTTCGCACAGAATGCTCAGAGAAAATTTCCAAAACTTTTCCAAAACTTTTTCAAAGCCTATTACTCAAAATTCTAAAACCACACAAGTGAAAAGTGCCAACGGGCATTGATTGCGGCAGGCAAAAAAATCATCAGCCGTTTTTTAATGACAACGAAAACAGTTCTTTGCAAGGTAGGAGCTGGGCAACTGACAAAAAATTCATAACTTTTCCATAGCCCAGCAGGTGAAAAGGGAATTTTCCAAAACTTTCCAGGTCCTGGAAAAATGCATTTACCAATTTCCAAAACTTTCCAAGACTTTCCAAAACCTGTACGAACCCTGATGTTATCATCATCATCACCATCATCATAGCAGCATTATGATTACCAGTACCATGGTCATGAATTATTACCACCACTATCATCATCATCATATAATGAATATTACTATGCAGCAACTACATCACCAACACCATAGCAAGTATCATCATCATCATAAAATGAATATTACTATGCAGCAACTACATCACCAACATCATAGCAAGTATCATCATCATATAATTATTACCTTTTCATTTGAGATGGGTGAAGTGTGCAGGAAGTTGTATCTTGGCCTACATCCTCTCAATGCAGAAACCTAAACACATTTTAACCAAGATATATCAAAATACTTATTAGTGAAAACAACTAATTTGAATGATAAATAAAACGTTTTGCATAAAACAAACGTTACTATGCTTTTAACAAAATTATAGTAAGAAAATATAATTATAAAATATGTAAAAATATCAGCACCATAGTACACACTCATTTTATATTTATATATTTATATAATTTATAGTTTTACAGTAGGAGTTAGCATAATTTACTGTAATACTTAACAACTATTTGTACAGTTGTACAATTTAATTACAATTTTTCTAAAGTGTTATGTAGCAATAATTAGTCATAATATTTACAAACAATAAAAGAAACTAGAGTACAAACATTACAAGTGTGCAACATAAATTATACTATAATTTAGTACTAAATAGTGATATTTTATGCTAATTCTATTGTTTTCTATAATAATTGTTTGATTAGCACTATTTAGTACTAATTATTTCACAGGTACAATATTTGTACTCTATGAGCTGCATTCTCTCTTGTTAGCAGAATAAATACATAAAGTCAAATTTATTCCATTATGCAAACATGTAGAACGCTGTTTCTGACAGCTGTTTCAAACGTAGGTCTAAAACCAAATACATTTTTTTGCAACATAAAGGGAATATAACTCAAGCTAAAACAAAGACTATTATTTATATTGTCCCTCATCAAAAATGATTGGTTGAATAAACATCGTGCTTAAACGAAGTGAAAATGACCTGACATCGCCATTGTGGCGAGATGTCTACAAATCACAAACTTCTACATATGAATATTGTTTTTAAAAAATTGGAAAATATTGATAAAAAATTTATAAATTCCTTTATTGAACCATCGAGCAATTGGACAAAAAATTTGACAGTTTATTAAAAGTATTATTATAACAATCAATAAGAGATTATCACAGTTGTTGGAAATCGTGTCTGGAATCACGCACAAGTCTTGAACTATCTTCAATTCTTGACGTACTATTAAATACAAATTCAATGGTCATTTTTGATACCTCAGAACACAGAAAAGATCAATTTGTTTTCCATGAAAGAGAAACAGAAGAATATATTTGGTCTTAAGAGTTGGAATATTTAATTAAAAAATGAACTTACCTTATAGGTTTTGCATGTTTCTCTCAAGAAGAGAGATACTCCAGAACCTAATCCACGAGTCGCCATTTTTGAATATGAAATGTTCGACTGCGCCCGCTGATAAGATCAGCGGCGTTGCAACCTCGTCCCCAGGGTCTTCTCGGCCGACTCCAATTCAAGGCGACGACCGCCATCTTGAATTGGAGTCGGCCGAGAAGGCCCTGGGGACGAGGTTGGCGGCGTTGGATATTGATTACCGAGAGAGACTGGATCCAACTCATAGAACGTGCAGAAAACTTTGTCAGTTTTCTCTCAAAAATATTGGTAATTTCTGGCTTTTGCTTTTTATAAACAAGTAAGCTTTGATACCTTTTGTTTTTTTAATTATCATGTATTATATTTGAGCAGGTTTGATAATGATCTGTACATGATTTTATCATTTTTAAGCGAACTTATTGTTGTGAAGTGAAAACGTGCTTTCGTTGATACGCTAACTCTTGATCTTTTTCGTTCAAATTCAGTCTTTAAAGTGAGGATGATTATTCCAATCCGATGTTTTACTTGTGGCAAGGTCGTTGGCAATAAATGGGAGGCTTATCTTGGCTTATTACAAGCTGAATATACGGAAGGGTAAGTTGGAAAAACTGTCGACGTTTTGCAAGACTTGAAAATGTTAGCTTTTTCACTGCAATTTTTGAAATAGGTGTATTTTCTAGATTTTCACTTCTCCATATGTTGGAAATTTGTAAATAATGTTGAGTTAGTTGACATTTTTCTTGTTTTTGTTCATATGATAGTGTCTATCTATTTCAGGAATTTCTTTTGACAATTAAGTTTTCAGTGAAATAATAGTGCGTTGATAGACCGACCACACACTAAAGGCTGATTTACATGGCACGATTGTCATGTGTGACTTGTAGTATACGGCTCAAATGAGCTCCAACTTGTGCCATGTAAATGCCCCTACGACTTGCCTATGACTGATGCACGGGACCTACAACTTGTAGTAGGATTTTGAACCAAGGATCAAAACCCTACGACTTGACGTAGGAAAATGATGTGATTTGTCCCATATTAGGACTGGACCTAGTATTTTGTCCAATCACTCACGATTTTAGCAATGGCGTATACGAATCGTATATGACTAGTTGTGCGCGTGTGAATGGTACCTACTACAATTTGTAGGCGAATCGTATACTACAGTCGTAGGTCAAAATCGTATCTTGTAAATCAGCCTTAACAAAAAGTCCCCTTCACAGGTCCCTGCACCATCTTGAACAGAACCCGGGCCTATTCACTGAACTGGTCGCAGTCTTTACTCATGTGACCTGTTTGGTCAACCATAATGATCATGTGATAGAGCATGAGGGAGAATATGTGTGTAGTTCTGAATGTATAAACTGTAAGAGAGTTCTGCTCTGTTTTTAACATTTCAATTGAATATCTTTTTGTAGTGATGCCCTTGATGCCCTTGGACTCAAGCGATACTGCTGTCGAAGAATGCTTCTCTCCCATGTGGACTTGATCGAAAAACTTCTGAATTATGCACCTCTAGAGAAATAATTGGCTGACGACATTGGATATTGCTTACAATGGATAACATAGCAATACATGAATTGCCAAATGGATAACATAGACTGGAGAACATCTTTCACTGTTTTTTTCTTTATCTGGAAGTGGCAAGTCATTTTCCCCCTTTTTTTTAGCCCTGATATTAAAAACGTTCAAAACCACACAAAGACGTAGAATTCCTGTATTAAAAGAGAAGTGGCAAAGAAGCAAGAACAACAACAACAATAAATAAGGTTCTGTACAGTATAATATACACTTTTGAATGTTAAAATACATTGTATAAATAAAACCTGAACATTTTTGAATGTTTGTTTGTCTGTTTGTTTGCTTTTTCTTTTTTTCTGTCTGTTTCTTTCGTTTTGAAAAAGGCCGGGTTTTTTTTGCAGTTGACCTTTAAACTCCTCCCGTTTAAAATATCATTTTCACAACTTTTTTGCCTTTTAACTATGCCTTGAAAAAAGTACCGGGAATGCTCGTCGGAAATTTTCAAAAATACCCTTAAAAGTTACCGGAAGTCTTTTAAAAAGGGCGTGGCTGGATGAATTTTACCCCCTAAGAGATACCACATTAATTAATAATATTAATATTCAATATCGATGCGCTCTTCTCTCCTTTCTTTCGATTCGCATCAGTTTGACACCCTAAAAGATACCAAATCGATGATTTTCACCACTAAGAGATACAACGAGCATCCCTGGTACTTTTCCCCCGTATATTGAAGGAAAAAGCTAAATCTTTGAAAGAACCGACTGCAGCGATACGACCAGGATACGATATGTACCATCGATTCATCCAAAAGCGATGCATCCCATACACCCTATTCCAAAATGGCTGACTGGCCCTTGATGTCTCGTTCTCATGAAATTATTCTTTTCTTTTAAATTCACTCAAGCTCAGAGACAAAAGAATAATTTCATGAGAGTGAGGCAACAAGGGCCAATGGAACAAAAGGTCGCCGTGTATGAAGCTGCATCACTGAGTAATCAATTTACGTAGAGGAGAAGATTTCGGCCATATCATTTCAAAGCTATACTGACAAAAAAGCTTGCGATCAAAAGACCTTTTCACTTTGCCGATTTGAATTCTTTTTCTGGAACACCTATACATTTCCAGTTATCTTTTTTATCAAATCCTGCAGTAAAATATTACATTTTTTCTCTTCACATATCGATTATAATCCTTACTAAATTATTAAAATATACTCTGATTTGTTTTCCAAAAAAACCCGCATTATTTAATTGTATTAATATTGCCATATTGATTTGTTTTGCAGTTTCATTTAATAGTATTACTGTTTAATTGTTGTTGTTTTTGTTTTTGTTGTTGTTGTTGTTGTTGTTGTTGTTGTTGCCAGCTGTTGTTGTTGTTGTTTTTGTTGTTGTTGCCAGCTGTTGTTGTTGTTGTTTTTGTTGTTGTTGCCAGCTGTTGTTGTTGTTGTTTTTGTTGTTGTTGCCAGCTGTTGTTGTTGTTGTTGTTTTTGAGTTTTATATATACTTTTATGTATGTTTTGTGCTAGTTTTGAGCTAGCCCGCAATCTTTTTGTTTATTCTTTTTGCGTGTTTTTTTTCTAAACCTTTCTATATGATTTGGAAACAGATTCTATTCTCTTTTATTCTATTAATAGATATGTTTCCTTCCTTTGTATTTGTGTTTTTATATGTAATCATAGGTGTCATTCAGTGTTATTTTCACCATTAAATGCATTGTTTTTCAGTTGATAGCCAGCGGCAATTTAGTAAAACTGAACATAGTTTTAAGTTTGATCGGCGTGGGCATCAAACTTCCCAAAACGACCTATAGTGTAATTGGCGAAAGTGTTATTAAAAAATATCCCATGAACGGAAGTTGATCAAACCCGTGTGCAAATAAAGCCGAATCTGACAATTATTGAAACAGTGCTTTTGACACTGGATGTATTCTCTTTGCTTTGTCCATTGTTAGCTCAGAGCTCGAGTTATTTAGAAGACGACGACGACAGAGCTTCGGTTCCGTTTTATCAAGAAACCTGTTTAAACACAATCAAGTTCGCGACCTCTGCTTATAGCAAAATGTCCTTCAATATGCCACAGAATATATCATTGCCAACAACGAATGTATCTTTTCCGCGTATTCCATCGAGTCTAACTGCACAAGAACTATCAGCTATGAGAATAGCTGGTATATCTTGTTTTACAATCATTGGTGTGCTATCTTTGCTTGGAAATGTCAGCCTGATGGCTATAGTTTACTCAAATCGTCGCATGAGAACTAAAGCTAACTACCTCATCATCAACATGGCAATCTCAGATCTCTGTTACGTGTTTTTCGTGTTGATACCAGTTCTTCAACAACAATTTGCCAATTCTCTGGAAATAAAAGTTCTTGGTGTGTTTGGACAAATATTTTGTAGAATGAAGCCGTTCGTTCGAGACGTGTCGTTTAGCGTGTCTATCTTAAGCATGGTTGCCATTGCTCTAGATAGGGTTTTCGCTGTTGTTTATCCGCTTAAACGCAAACCATTTTTCCTCAAGACCAAACTAGTAATTCCTTTGATTTGGTTTGTTGCTATGGCATCGTTTGCTGCGTACTGGCACATCTATCGGCTCGTCCCTCCTTTCTGTGTTGATAAATGGCCTTCAAAATACTCCGCCTTTTACTTTTATTACTTTGTTGTTAGCTGTTTTTTCGCTTGTCCACTTCTGATAATGACTGTGCTTTATTCTGTCATTATTTACCATATCAAACGCCAGGCAATTCCTGGACATTCAACACAAGAGATGGAAAACGCGCGAAGAAATCGTAACAAAAGCGTTACTAAAGTCGGCGTGTTTATCGTGGTCTGGTTCTTCATTTCCTGGGCTCCCTACCATATCCTACTGCTATTAAAAATTGTACATTTAACTAGGAAGCTCAATCTATCTGTCAACTCAGCCCGTTTTCTGAACTTAATAGCAGTGCCTTTTTCTACATATCTGTCATTAACAAGTATCGCATCCAATCCAATCGTCTGCTACTCCTGCAGCACAAACTTTAGAAAATGCTTGGTGCGACTTCTGCGTTGCTCTCCCGATCAACGATCAAGGAATCAAACTGCCTTTACGTTATATACTGAAGGTAGAATAGAACGACGAGGAAAGATAATCAGAAACGAAATTGGAGTGACAAATGGCGCTCTAGAGGACGAACGAACTGAGAACAGTTCAAGAAGCAAAGAAACAATATTATAAAGACTAACTTGCGTCGGTTCAAAATTCATGTTAAGCATATATTGTATAAGTTAATGCATAAGTTAATTGAAATATACGATTATAAGTTTCGCAAATACACTAAAAAAAAAACTATTTATAAACCGCATATTGTTCTCACGTACTCCACGTGACACTACTACTCTTGAACAATATTTCACAATCATAGCGGTAATTTGGTTATAAAATCATAGTTTTCATCGTATGTAAATATTGTGATGGCCGATGCTTTAGTTTTAAAATTGAAAAATCAAAACTCTAAGCCTGTATTTACTTTTTTCAGACAAAACGAACCAAGAAGTGTGTTTGTTTGCATCAATTGTATCAATAAACATTCAAATGAAACAATATAAATCAATAGTTCAGTCAAATATTAATATAAATAGAGTAAAAGCAGAAGTAGGTAAACGAGAGTAAATTCAAGAAATTCAAACTTAACTAATAAAATAATCTTGATGCTCTGCAATCAAACATTGAGTGCAAACAGTCTATTCTTGAAACAAAGATTACTAAATAGTAGAGCGAAAACACTCGAATTAACCATGAAACAAGATTTTTCAGCCGGCCCGGTCAAAAAGTTGACCGGTACGGTGTAAACAGTTTGACCGGTCAAATATTAGTCCGGTACCGTGTAAACGTAGCCATAAACAGCCCAGTGCGCATGGACAGATGTTAAAACGACTGACAAAACTTACACTGATTGACCGGTTCCGATGATCTCGTCTGAACAGAACGAAAATATTGATCGGTTCCGTGCGAACAGCAGGTCCAGGTCGATCTTTTGACCGGTCAAAAATTCGTCCGGTCCCGTGTAAACCTAGCCTAAAAGACAAAACTGAAAAGTTGTAATGAGGTATTGTTTCCTTTTGTATTTGAGGTTAATTTCTTGTTGAGTGATACTGACTAAATAGTCACTAAATAAAAACTATTAGTTAGTAACTATTTTGTTTTTATTTCACGGTTCTAGATTTTTCGCTTTGAAAAAAAAAACCCCCTACTAATTAAATAATGCGTGAAGAAATAACACTATATATTTCACAGATATGATGTTTGCACATTAAATATATTAAATCAGTTAGAAAGAAAATGTCTCAAAGTTTTACGTTTAGATTGTATCAAATAATTTATTTAAATCATAACCTCCCTTTTTACGTATAATATAATTGAAGAGAAAAAATTATTGCAAGATCACGCTATCACGTGTCTATTATGAATGTATCACATGCATTTGAATTTACTCTGAATTGCATGAGGTTATTCCTATATACACCTAATCCAAAAAACGTTGTCTGGTCCGCCGCACAGTCCTCGCGCCAAGACTGTGAAAGATATTGGTTATATCTAATCAGTAATTAATTTATTTGCATGTTCACACTCTAGTGTGGTACTTTTTTCAACGAAATAGTGTTGTGCATACTTTTATTTTCTTGTTTTATCACTGTCATCAAAATATTCACTGTGTTTTCCTTCACGGTCTTGGCGCGAGGACTGTGCGGCGGACCCGACAACGTTTTTTGGATTAGGTGTATATAAAAATGCGCCTTTTGCCAAATAGTAGAGCGGTGCTAGATAACATGAAACTAGTGTATAAAAGCTTGTTTTTAAAAGGCAGATTTTATTCTGAATACCAACACCATTGAAGGTGAATATTTACAAGGTAAAAAACGTTGTATGTGTGTACATATGGTCGCGTTTGGTTATTCAGCTTATCAAATATTTGAGCGCTTAGGCCTAGCACGCATGACCAAATAAAAAAATACCCCAAAATTTAACTTTCCCAGGAATGGGAAGTTTTGATCACATTTTGATCATATTTATAGCTTTAATAATAAAAAAATCCACAGCAATGTAATGTTAAAATCATTCTGATAATGACGTCCAGCGAGATGTCGAAACGTCAATTCTCTACGCTTTCTTTCTTAGTTAAGGCCCGTTTACACTAGCAATTTTGTCGCGCAACAACAAGCTAACAACAGCTGCGATTTTAATGGCGATTTTATCGCAGATTCCTCAACGCTATTTTGAACATGCTCGAAATTTAGTGCAATTTGCTGCAAATTTCTGTCTCCTAAATTCGAGCGTATTCGAAATTGCGGCGCCAAAGTTGCAATCAAATCGCCATTGAAATCGCAGCTCTTGTCACACGTCAAAATTGCTAGTGTAAACGGGCCTTTAAATGTGATTGAAAAAACCGCCAAGATTACCGTGAGATAATGAACGTGTCCCTTTTTTAATAAAGTGCCTGAAATTAAATTGATCTTTATCAAAACATAAAGATACTATCTTTTTTATACACTTCTAATGTGATGCGCATTGCAAAGTTAGTCGCTATCTTAGTCGTTACTCGATAGGCGTAGTCGTTGAGTATACTGCTTATTATTAGGTGGTATGGGTGGCCTAGCGGTGTTATCGCTGGCCTCTCACCGCTTATGTCCAGTTTCGAGTCCAGTTGGGTTTGTTTGATGTGTTCTTCTCTCCTATGCCACGAGGCTTTTTTTCTGGGTTATATCCGGTTTTCCTCCCTCCGCAAAAATGGAAATGTGAGCTGAATTGTGTGCAAAATAATTAAACGTAGAGGTAGTGAGTGTGCGTCTGAGTCTCCACCGTTAGTAGGGCCGCACACGTGTCCAGTCTAGAAGAATTGAGACGTTAAAAGAGTGACTTATCAATGAGTTTATTTTTATTTATTTTATTGTCACTTTATACACTTTATGAATATTAATAAAAGTTTGAAACTGATAAGTTTACAAGCTATCATTATCATGGTTATTCTATTACTAAATGGTTGTAGTTGTATATTAATAAAAGTTTGAAATAAAAAAATCTTAAGTTGACTCGATGTTCGTAGTTTATTTAGTTATTTCATTAGCAAACACTCTCTATCAGGAAGTTATCAATAAGTACTCGAATGAATTCAGGAAGTCATTTCATTGCTTGAAAAATGAATTACAAAACATGCAGGTGTTCTTAGTATTGACCATCTTGTGCTAATTTAGTCGACTTAAAATAATAGCCCAAAGCACAATTAAATCGGCAAAAGTGTTGTTTGTTTGTGTTAGATGCACAATTTTAATGAAAAACATTAAGAATACAAACGAACGTAAATTACAATCCATAATTAAAGTGATAAGTATTGTAAATCGCCAACAGCGTCTAGTTGTTTTTGCTATAACATGCCAAAGTACAAATTTAATTATAGGGATTATAATATAATTGTTTTTAAGCTTTGCATGTTTAAGATTTGTATCAGTCATTCCTATATATTTTTATTCTTTTTATATTTTTATTTCAATAATATACAGTAGCATTTACATCTAGATTTGTGTAGTTTTAAATTTACATTAAGGATTTTTGAAACTTTCTGTTAATCATTGAATGTTGACATCCGGCATGGGAAACAATTTTCAAGAGCACGAATGTTATTTTTGTCGATATTTTTATCTTATATTCTTATACCAATAGTTAGTCACCTATAAACGGAATAACTGAGCCCGGTAGGAATTGTGGGTAGATACATTTTAGAAGTTTCGACACGTTTTCCATAACTTAAATGAAACAAAAAACAAAAATTATTGTTATGGTGAATGTCTATCCTATGATAGCTTTCTTTTTCTTATATCAGCAGTTTTACTTCAAGAGGCGACTTTAAACATCACCTACTTTGGTAAAGAAGCTGGTCTAGGAATTAACACAAAAAAGACTAACTGCATGTTATAATTAATTGGAAAATTCCACAACCAAAGGCCCTTCCAGCAGGATGAAATCCTTGATGTATCTGTGAATAACGACTTCTTGGAGCAGGTGAACCACTTCAGATATCTTGGCTCTATCATATCGAGCGATGGCTCCATCGACAAGGAAATAAATGTGAGAATCGGGAAGGCATCTGCTGCATTCAACTCCCTTAACACCATCTGGAAAAACCGTGGAATCTCCCTTGGAACTAAGATCAAAATCCTTGAATGTGGTGTCCTCTCACTCCTGTTGTATGGCTCCCCGACCTGGGCTCTTAATGACCGACTTCTACAACGACTGGAAAGCTTTCAGCATTCCTGCCTCCGGAGGATTTTAAATATACGTTGGGATGATTTCATCACCAACTCCGAGGTCCAAGCCAGAGTAGGCTGTGTCAAGCTTGGCACCCGCATACAAGTCATCAGGTTGCGCTACTTTGGCCACGTCGCCAGAATGGAAGACGGTCGTTTACCTTGTCTGAAGTACCTTGTCTGTTGGACTCCTTCTCATGGTGCCCGAAGTGTTGGTCGACCGCGGCACAGCATCCGGCTCAAGAACTCTTACGTCTGATATAAGTGAGGTTCTTGGTCCCCACTGGGATATCAATTCCGTGATGACGTTAGCAAATGATAGGACAAGCTGGAGAAAAACCCTCACTACGCGCGAGCAGGCTGACACACATTGACCTTTCCAAGTACAAGTACAAGTAAGCAGTTTTATATATAATATGATAATTAGTTGGTGTCCATTTATAAGGTCTATGGTTGTACTTAAGTATGCTATAAACCTCTGCACCCCCAATTTAGATTTTCAAATATTGTTTTTCTTTAGAGTGGGGTGTCTACTTCACTGAAGTGTGTTTCCTTTTCTTGCTTTAAAGCAAACTGTGAAAAACCTTTTTCTGATTCTGACCTTCTCGCCTTAGATGGCTTCGCTTCCTTATATGTTTCGGTGTGTTTAGGTGAATTTCTACCCCTTTTATCCGCCATGGCGGAATCTGAAGTCCCTATTCCTGATTCCAATTTTCTCGGCTCGGATGGCTGTACTTCCGCTTGTACTTTTGATTCATTGAAATCTCTGTTCTTATCTCCCTCCAAGACGGTATCCGAAGTCCTTGTTCCTGATCTAGACTTTCTCGGCCTTGATGACTGTGTCTCCTCGTCCTCCTTTGAATTTCTCCTTTTTTCTTGCTCAAACACCGCATTTCTTGTTCCTGATGCACATCTTTTTACACTAGCTTGTTCATTTGATCCGCTACCGTTTCCAGGCTCCAAGATGGCATTCGTAGTCCCTGTTCCTGATCCAAGTTTTCTCGTCCTCGATGACTGCGTCTTCTCGGCTTGTTCACTATCCTTTTCCACTTCCAAGATGACACGCGTAGTTCCTGTTCCATATCTTTTAGAAGCTTTGCCTTGTGCACTATCAGTGGTAGCTTGAACTCGGACACGATTCGAGAAGCAGGAAATGAGCTCCACTAAACACTTTCTGAAGTTGGTGCTGCAGGAGTAACAGACAATAGGATTGGATGCTATACTAGTTATTGACAGAATCACACTGGAAGGGGAAAATACTGTTAGAACAGATTTTTGCATCATTCCTTTCCATCCCAAAAATCCCAGTAACTGGAGGGTATGGTAGGGAGCCCAGGAAATGAAGAACCAGACCACGATAAACACGCCGAGTTTAGTGATGCTATTGTTACGATTTCTTCGCGCGTTTTCCATCTCTGGTGTGCAATTTCCAGGAATTGCCTGGTGTTTGATATGGTAAATAATGACAGAATAAAGCACAGTCATTATCAGAAGTGGACAAGCGAAAAAACAGCTAACAACAAAGAAATATTGGTATAAATGGTAGTTTTTTGTAGGCAATTTTGCCACACAAAAAGGAGGGACGAGCCGATAGATGTGCCAGTACACAGCAAACGGTGCCATAGCAACGAACCAAATCAAAGGAATGACTAGTTTGGTCTTGAGGTAAAATGGTTTGCGTTTAAGCGGATAAACAACAGCGAAAAACCTATCTAGAGCAATGGCAACCATGCTTAAGATAGACACGGTAAACGACACTTCTCGAACGAACGGCATCATTCTACACAATATTTGTCCAAACATACCAAGAACCTTTATTTCCCGAGAATTGGCAATCGTTTGTTGAAAAACTGGTATCAACACGAAAAACACGTAACAGAGATCTGAGATAGCCATGTTGATGATCAAGTAGTTTGTTGAAGTTCTCATATGACGATGTCTGTACACGATGGCCAATAAACTAGAGTTTCCAAAGACTGTCAACACCAATATGATTATTTCACACACAATAGTGGCAATTCTGATGCTTTCTAGTTCTTCTTTAGTTAAAATAGGCAGATGAAAGTTGGGAGGAAAAGATCCATTCGATAATCTGTTAACTTTAGAAGTATTGGTGATGAAATTCGAAGAGATTTCAGCCATCTTGTTCTCGTTAAAGTAAATCCTTGGTCGCTCGATTCAGCACTGACTCGAATAAACTCAACTCGGCGAAGAAAGCTGGGCGAAGCTTTGTTTTATTTATAGATCACTTGTAAATTGCCGCTATTCTATAAAGACATAATTATTTATTGAACTAAACAAAAATGTAATGAAGTATATGCGATTTATTACACAGGACAATCAACTCTGCGTGTATTCTGCCCCTTCAATAATTTGTTTAATATAATTGTAGGTATAATTATGATATTTATTTTCTTGAAGCATCTGGTCCGGCCATATTAACACATCTACTATGCTATTTTATTAGCACTACGAATTGGAATTCAAGTTAGATCATCGATCGGTGAAGAAAATTGATTGTCGATTGTGATTTCGGAAAGTGTTACTTGAGCCCAAGGAAACGCGACGTTGTAGTAACGTTGTAGCGTTTCTAAGAACGCGAAAACATAATCCACCATTTTTAACTCGTGGATTGCAAATCCGCTTGTCAATATTGGGATGGGGATTTAGAGTTTTTAACCCGGAAGCGTCACTTTAATCAATTTCTTTCAAGAGTATCATTTAAAAGTTCTCCCAAAGAAAGTGGCCAGCATACACTATATTCATTTGATTTGCGGGACGAATCGTTCATTTTAAAGCGTATATTTTCGTAGTCAAAACTCTATGAGTATTGTCAGAAATAGGAAGTTTTTTATACACAGCTGATAATCATACATTGCACCGGCGTACTATTGTTGAATATGAAAGGCTTATTCTGCTCATCAAAACTTTTTTACTATTTGAGTTATACACCTAATTGCAAGAACGTTGTCCTGACTTCAGCTTGAGTGATCCCCGGAGTGATCTTTTTTTGTTTTAATTAATTCCTTTCCCACTAAATTACAAAAGTCAGGACAATGTTCTTGCAAATTAGGTGTAAATTAAATATTGAGTTATATTGATTATTGTAAACAAAAGTTATTTTCAGATTTATATCTCAAATAACCGCGCTCCATCGGAAAATATAGCTCCATGATTTTGAACATTTGATCTTTCAAGTAGAAACCCGCTTTTAAAAACAATTAAACATCCAGAGAAGCCTTTCACAGCATAATATGATTATATATACTCAGACGACTTATAACCGGTGACAAAATAATATATATCATTCAAAGAGTTCTCGAGGCCCTAATGTCTCTCATTACATCCCTGACGAAATCCATGCGAAATCCATAGTTTTCAAAATTCAGAATAAAACTGTTTACTTAACACAATAAGAAATTAATCATTCTAATCTATTAAATTATGGAAACTATAAAAAAGTAAGCAGGAAAAGAAAAACGAAAGAAATGTATTATTTGCAAACGGATTTGAGTTCCTCCAGTTTTGAAAATTAAACTGAACAAGCCCTGCAGTGGTGATTAAACGATGCCTTTTACATTTTCATAAATTGGAGACGAATTTGATTGGCTTAGAGCAGTGCAGTTCAAGTGTAACACAGTGCAAAAAATTGTAACACAGTGCAAAAAAGTGTAACAAGTGCAAATTACAAACAAAATTTTGGCTTGTGATTGGCTAATAAACAATAGAAAAATATTTTAACCAATCAGATTATGATGGTGAAAAATTTGCGGAAAATTTGAAGTAAAGTTGACATCCGAGAGGGAAAAATGGCAGCCAATTTGAATGAGAAAAGATTTTGTAATGCTTCGGATTTTGTCATTGAAGAACTAAAAAATGGCTCAAAAAACGAAAAAAATAGGTTTTCAGCGTGCTCGAATTGTTTTTTTTTCGCCCTCCAGTGCAGGATATTTTTTTGCTGTACCAAACTATATATATTTTTTGCCATATTGACGTTGCACGATATTTTTTAGGTTTGATTAGGTTTGGGTGACTAACTGGGGGTGGGGTACTCCCTTGTTTAATTGACTTCGGTCGGTTTTGGAAAATGAACCCTAAAAAAATACTCATACATTTAAAGTACCGTTGAAATCGTGTTGATTTTAACTCCGATCCTAAAACTTACAGTTTTTGTTGACACAGAGATAGATGGACTTTATTGCTCTTTGCGGCTATTTTACAGTTTAAAGTGCATGTATACAGATAGATGTAAATAAATTACAATGCATCATAGATTGTATAAGTTAACTGAAAAGTTTTCTATAGTTAGAAAGGCAGATAAGCTTATTTTTTAGTACTGACAAAGCCAAGTAAAAATGTCACGTTGGATGATTGGCTTTTGAGCGAGAACCCTAAACATACAGGAGATATTTTCACCGCTAAAGATGCGCCGATCACTCCTAGCTTACCACTGGTGAAAAATTGAATATCTCCCCCGGGACGGTACACGCATGATGTCACACAACGGGCGTGACATGCCATGTGCGATTTCGGAGAATTCGAATTCGGAGAATTCGTATTTCATAGTTCGTGTCGAGCAAATTTGTTTGATGTAAACTTGTGTAAATAAAATCGTTAAAAATCTCCTAAACGCGTATAAAGAGAGACAAGAGGAACAAGTAAGTTTGTATACATTTTGTAACTAGAAACCTTTATCAACAATATGTGTTTTTTTACTAGAATTAGAAGAATGACAAGAAACTGAATGGTTATTTGTTTCTTGATGTATTTCCATATTTTCTTTCTGTTTCGAAATGACCACGTATCGCCCCGAGTAACTTATATTGGAAAGGCGTAAATTATATCATATTCACTTATCAGAAGTATACGACTGTCCTTTATTTCAGGGACAGCGCTATGAAGTTTGTGAATATATGTTCCTGCAATTCGTATAACGTTGAGAGAGGTTCGGATGATTGTGGAGACGGTCATTTTGGAGCTTCCAGGTATGATCATTTTTTTAACTAATAGAAGATTAAAACATCAAGAGATACTAGAGCGAAAACACCATATCCATTAGATAAAATAGAATTGCTTCTGTGTACTAAGACTGATTACAATATCTCCTTGAGAAACCTTGCTAATTCTCTCTTAGACCACTGAGTCGAGCTAGCAAAAATAAACAACACACAGAATTCATACATTGGTCCTGAGGGTGAACGGCATCTGTGTTTTTTTTCCATCTTTTTTCACTTATTGCACTTTTTGCACAAATTAATTAAAACTAATTTAATGATGTTTAATTTAACATTATATTTAGTTCAGCCGATTTGTCTCACTCTCCACGTATTGAGAAGTATTATATAGGAATGAATTGCGATAGTAAGTCACATAAAACTACCGTTTTTTTCAGGGGTGGTCGTACCCATCAGGGCATTGACATCAAATGTGATTCAGGCTCCACCATCTACGCCCCGTTCCCGGCCAAAGTTGTCAGAGAAGCTAAGCCCTATGGTAATGGAAAGAGTCATGACACTGGCATTTTGCTGAAAGGGACTGGGTCGTGGTCAGGTGAAAACTGTACTGGTACTCTTCCCTTTCCCCGACTCCCAACACAAGCAACCATGCAAGGAGACAAACAAACAAACAAACAAACAAACAAACAAACAAACAAACAAACAAACAAACAAACAAACAAACAAGCAAGCAAGCAAGCAAGCAAGCAAGCAAGCAAGCAAGCAAGCAAGCAAGCAAGCAAGCAAGCAAGCAAGCAAGCAAGCAAGCAAGCAAGCAAGCAAGCAAGCAAGCAAGCAAGCAAGCAAGCAAGCAAGCAAGCAAGCAAGCAAGCAAGCAAACAAACAAACAAACAAACAAACAAACAAGCAAACAAACATATTAAATAAATAAAAAACAGACATACAGACAAACAGTCTCCTTCCACCTTCCCCTTCTTCAGTCTTACGTCTGTCATTCTATCAAACTACATTGTATCTAACAAAAACCTAACAATCAATATTTTTTATGTCAGTGATCCGTTATCCTCGAGCTATTGGCTTGCTTGTGAATGAATCAGTCTGATTTTGTTTTGTTTAGATTTCGAAGTCAAGTTGTTTTACTTTAAAAAGACCGCTCCTAATGGACAAGTTGTTGCAGCTGGCGACGATATTGGTACTATGCTCGACATGGCTAAAGAGTACACATGTAAAATGACTAATCATGTTCATGTGCAATTGTACAAGAATGGCGACATTGTTGACCCTACACCCTACGTTTAAATGTAATTAATATAAAGTAGTAATTGCTGAACAAGTTTTACTTGATTAATCATTCCATTTATTTATCAGTCACACAATCGATAGCTCCCCCGCAGCCGTGTTTAGCCTCGTCACGCAGCGCTCCGTTATCACTCATTCTTTCATATATTTCCATCATTCCCTTATTCGTTCCCAGGGACAAACATTGTTCATTCATTCATTCTGCAGCCTTTCAATGACTATATTTGTCCATATTTTGATTCATTTTTCGTTCAATTCTGTTTTTAATTTTTTTTCATCCATTTGTCCATTTTACTTTGTCATTGATTGCTGATATTTGTTCAACTATCTATTTCTCTATCTATCTGTTAATTCAATCGAATCATTCTTTTGTTTATTCGTTCTTTCATAGCCGAAATCATTGCATGCATCGCGACCAGAAAATTGAAAATTCTAATTTTTGGTTTGGGGTTTTCTGATCCACAAATCAATTTGAAGGCGGAGCTTATTTTAAAGCAACCAATGACTTGACGAGTTTACGTAAGCTCAGTTCCCAAGGATGATTGACAGGCAAGACAATTCAAAGATGCCGACCACAGGCCGCGATGTAATGATGTTGGCTATAATATTTACTCAATGTTATATTATTTTATCTAGTCATTTATATTTGTTTTCTTTTTTAGGATCATGCATTTAAACTACAGCAAAAACAAGAAATCCGGCAGTGTAACATGATTAGAAATAATTAATAGGGCTATTATTATGGGCTATTATTATGGGCTATTATTATGGGCTATTATTACAGGCTATTCTTACGGGCTATTATTATGGGCTATTATTATGGGCTATTATTATGGGCTATTATTATGGGCTATTAATATGGGCTATTATTATGGGCTATTATTATGGGCTATAATTATGGGCTATTATTATGGGCTATTATTATGGGCTATTATTATGGGCTATTATTATGGGCTATTATTATGGGCTATATTTATTATGGGCTATTATTATGGGCTATATTTATTATGGGCTATTATTATGGGCTATTATTATGGGCTATTATTATGGGCTATTATTATGGGCTATTATTATGGGCTATTATTATGGGCTATTATTATGGGCTATTATTATGGGCTATAATTATGGGCTATTATTATGGGCTATTATTATGGGCTATTATTATGGGCTATTATTATGGGCTATTATTATGGGCTATTATTATGGGCTATTATTATGGGCTATAATTATGGGCTATTATTATGGGCTATTCTTATGGGCTATTATTATGGGCTATTATTATGGGCTATTATTATGGGCTATTATTATGGGCTATTATTACGGGCTATTATTATGGGCTATTATTATGGGCTATTATTACGGGCTATTATTATGGGATACTATTATTTTCGGTAACTAAACGCCAATTACATTTTTTTAATGCTTAATTTAATTGTAGCTCAAATCGATGCATCAAGGGCTTACACTAAACAGCCAAACGAAACCAAACGAAACGACTAAACAACGAAACGAAACGAATAAACAACGAAACGACTAAATAACGAAACGATACGAAACGACTAAACAACGAAACGAAACGACTAAACAACGAAACGACTAAATAACGAAACGATACGAAACGACGAAACAACGAAACGAAACGACTAAACAACGAAACGACTAAATAACGAAACGATACGAAACGACTAAACAACGAAACGACTAAATAACGAAACGATACGAAACGACTAAACAACGATACGAAACGACTAAACAACGAAACTATACGAAACGACTAAACAACGATACGAAACGACTAAACAACGAAACGACTAAATAACGAAACGAAACGACTAAACAACGAAACGAAACGACTAAACAACGAAACGAAACGACTAAACAACGAAACGATACGAAACGACTAAACAACGATACGAAACGACTAAACAACGAAACGACTAAATAACGAAACGATACGAAACGACTAAACAACGAAACGACTAAATAACGAAACGATACGAAACGACTAAACAACGAAACGAAACGACTAAACAACGAAACGAAACGACTAAACAACGAAACGAAACGACTAAACAACGAAACGAAACGACTAAACAACGAAACGACTAAATAACGAAACGAAACGATCTACTAAACAACGAAATATCTGAAGAATACCAGGCTTCTTGAATGAATACTAATGGATTCATACACGAAATGTGTGAGTGTACATGATACCTAGCCTGCGTAAACAGACCCTTATTAGCGCTCGAAACGTCTCCCGCGACGTTTCGAGCGCTAATAAGGGTCTATTTACACATGCTACATGATGCCGCACTCTTATTGTCTTTTAGATAAGTTTTTGAGGATTCTTAAGGAAAACCATCGATACACAAAAATTCCATTCTTTAACTTCACGATGTTCTTATCGTCAAAACTCGCAAGAAGTTTTGCCTCCTTCACAAGTTTGTCCTTCTCCTCTTTGTCTTCTCCCAAAGCTTCTTCATCACAATCTTCCGATCTTCGTGGTCCGCCGTAAATACCGAGCCAAAAGCACCCTTCCCAATTTCATCTTTGTTTGAAAGATCTTCCCATGCAATTAAATTGAGGTAGTTTCTGACATTCTCTGATGAAAAGACTCTGTTTCTTTACAGGAAGTTTTGGAATTTTAAACATGATTAGTTGCACTAAAGACCTCACTGAGCGAAGGTAGGATGTTCTGTTTTCGCGCCAAATTTCGATCCGAAATGGCATATTATTGTTGATGTGTGACTGAATGGCTTTTTATTTAGAAATAGCTTACAGGACCTTTAGAAACATCGAAAGTTTCTTCCATCATGACATTTTGTACGCCATTCTGAAATAAACATAATAAATCGGCGGTGTATACGTATGACCGGTTCTGGGTCAGATCAGATGTTAAATCACCTAACCTTTTATTTAATTTCAAATATCGAAAAAATCGTTTTGTTTCGCTGTTTAGTCGTTTCGTTTCGCTGTTTAGTGTTAGCCTGCATATCAAGCACCTTTGACTTCGGTGAAATTCCCTTCTAGTCTGTCCATCATCTCATTACGTAACCTCACCCAATTCTTGGTTGATTAACTCGTGGATTGAAAATCCTTGGTTGATTCGATATAAATTTAGCTTCCTGTCTGATTGATGGATCAGAAAAACACAAAATCAGAAAAAAACCCTATTTATTAGTCGCGATGCAACGATTTCGGCTATAATTGTTGTTATTGATTAATACACAATTTACTTACCTAGCATTGGTGCATGTATTTTATTATAAAATAAAGATAGTAACTACTACCTGACTACACGTGATTCTAGCTGCAATAAATGTGGAATTGTTTAGCAGTGCAAATCAATGCCGCTTTTTTGCTGGTAGGAAATGTTCAAAAACCCCACCAAAAGATACCAAAAGTTATTCAAATATTCGTAAGAGTTTCATTTTTGACAAGAAAAATGCAGAACAATAAGGAATATTTAATTAATTATGTTATAAAAACTGTCCAAATGAATTTGGTATCCAATTGCGCGCTTTCTCCCAAAAACCCCAACCACATGGTGGGTCACATGACTTTTTTTATAATCAAATTTTCAAATATTTCACCGTTAGTGAGTTCAACACTTTCTGAAAAGTAAATACTTCAAGTTATTTCTCTTCCTGAGTACTTTTCAAACTGTATTGGCCAGTTAAAACTGTAAACTATTTTAAGGGGTTGTTATGCAAAATAAGTCAGGTGACTTTATAAATGCCCATTTATCTCATTACCTAAAAGTGAAAATTCAACAATCATCTATTATTGAGAATTATTCATTTCTGCAGAAAGATGCGTTTCAGCTGCTTTCTCTATCACCGAAAAGATCGTTTAATGAGTTTCACGTTGCCTATAAAAGTGGTTGGCATGGCTACAAGAAGCTAGTCTCTTCTTGCATGCGAAATACAGAATTAGTACTAAATAAATCATTGTCATTTTCATGCGAAAACTCTGGGCAAAAGAATTGAGTAAAGTTTGATCGAGTACAGTTTTGAGACGAAAAGGAGTTATCAATGTTACAATCAGTATTTAAAGTTGCATTGTTCTTGCCAGTCTTGCCAGGAACATGGAGATTTCTGACTATAGAGATTAAGTGTTGCTTAGGGGTGTTGCTTACAATCAATATTCTTGAAAAAAAAAAGGAGCTTATTGTCGATATTTAGAGTTGCTTACGTACAATCATTGTTCTTGCCAATAACAAGGAAGTACTTGGTGTTTTATAATCGACAAAATAATTTAAAAACCCAGATTTCTTATATTTAGAAGTACGCCAATAGCTCCTTCCCATCTTGGACTGAAATCACAAACAAAAAAACAAAAAAATAGCGTCCTCAACTTTATTGATATTATTTCACCAATTAAAAATAGTCGAAGCTTCATTGAAAAAATCTAAAAATCAAACAAAAGTCATTTTGCTAAAAGTTAAACGAAAGCCTTCAATTCAACACATTTATTCAAATTGTTGCTAGGAATCCTTTTTAAAAACAACCTTTTTATTTATACTTGCTTTAAGCATGTTGTTTCATTTTACACTAGAAGCTATCGTTGGTCGACTGAACATTCTGATGCATGCTGTGATGTACTAGCTGATATCATACATTATAAAATTCATGAATAATTAATGAGCAATTGACAAAAGAATTCACGTCCGTGATGGAGGTTGTAAATCTCATACAGATTTCGTCCTGATTTGCATAAGTTTCAACTAGAATTTTCTCGGCCAGATTTACATTTATCTTTAATTTTAGTAAAATATGAAAGAACTAACGTTGGACTTTCATAAGTTCTATACAATATTCGCGTCCGATCTGTATCCGATATACAACGGCGAGTCGAAGACGAGCCGTTGTATATCGGATACAGATCGGACGCGAATATTGTATATATTACTTAAATATTATGAAAATGAGAGATAATTATGCGTAAGAGTTTCATTTTTGGCAAGAAAATGCTGAACAATAATTCTATAAATATACTTCGTTAATTATGTTATAAAACCTGTCCAAGAATAGTAAAGACGGAAAAGTTACATACTGGAGCCATGAAACTCGCGTATTCTGTCGTTCTTTTCATGTCCTTTTTTATTCTTCCTATTTTTGGTAAACCAACAATATTGCTTGTTGTATCCAATAGTGGTATGTATGTATATATATTTATTGATTTTAATGACGTCAGCTTTTAATTAATAGCCTAAGAAAACAGACATTCTTTTACTCTTCTTTCCCCCGCGAAAGAAAAAAATGATATATAACAAGCCATTGACGAAACCGCATAGGATCACTTCTTTCCTGAAGAAATTTGCACAACGCTGGTAATATTTCAACTTCCTTACTTACTGACGTACTTCTTACTTACTGATAAAACAGACGTCCTTTCATCCCCCCCCCCCCCCCCGATAATAACTCATACCTAACCCAGACACGTTAGTTTCGCAGGGGGGGTGGGGGGCAAAGCAGTGTCTGTTTTCTCAGGCTATCCCACAGGCAGCCCAACTAGTCTATTTATTTAAATGCAAATATCACGGAAACTTAGGTATGATTATTTTTTCTTTGGTATATTTCAGAAGAAAGAAAAACGTTTTCGCAGCTCTGTTCTAGTCGATCTTCTAACGATATCAGAAGCTGTGATGACTGTGGATGCGGACACTTTGGAGCCTCTAGGTAGACATATAATTTGATAAGTAACATATGAAAAACGTTACATACTGAATAGTGCAGTATGGACGATTTTCAAGCCCCAAGAGAGATACCACATAAAAGTAAATTGCTGGAAAAAAGCGTGGCTATTTATACGAAAACCGCTAAGTTCTTCCTTTCTCGATACCCTAAAAGATGCCATAAAATGTTGAAAAGAACACACCATGGTATCTAGTCTCTAGTGAATATATGTTCCTGCAATTCGTATTAATAGGGACTTTTAGCACCAGGACGGGAGACGTGACTACGGGGTATCGGAAGTAATTTTGTCACTATGAGCATGCGCAGATCAATTGGTCTCAGATTACTTTCCCGTCGAGCGCAATCAAGAGCGTGTACTCAAGGGTTTTGCCGTAGTGCCATTACGTGAAGCTTTTTCTCACAATTATTATAGGTAAACCTTTTTCTACCTTCAGCATATTGAACACAAGTTCAATTGAATTATTTTGAAATCAATTTGACTTCGAAAATTAACTGATTAACCAATTTCTGACTAGTCTGGTAATCTCATCTTCGAGCCGGAGTTCAAGTCAAATGACTTGTAAGCTTCGTAGCTGAAATCAGGGTTATTGGATGTGTTCTGTTCTGTTAGAACTATGAATTTCTCATCATCAATATCTCCATGTTAAAATGATTCCAGGAGAGCTTCTCTTGTCTGTTAAAATGAGGCCATTTCGATGTTTTTGTAAAGCGTTTTAAGCGTGCCGTAGTTTAATGCTAAAAGACACGGAGACGAGAGGACGGACGGGGTCTTAATCCCCAGTCCTATCTCGGAATCGACGTCGCCGTCCTCCACTCCCGTCCTGGTGCTAAAAATCCCTAATAACGTTAAGAGAGGTTCGGATGATTGTGGAGACGGTCATTTTGGAGCTTCCAGGTATGATCATTTTTTTAACTAATACAAGATTAAAACATCAAGAGATACTAGAGCGAAAACACCATATCCATTAGATAAAATAGAATTGCTTCTGTGTACTAAGACTGATTACAATATCTCCATGAAAAACCTAGCGAACAAAATTTGTTTGCTAATTCTCTCTTTATAGACCACTGAGTCGAGCTAGCAAAAATAAACACCACACAGTATTCATGCATTGGTCCTGAGGGTGAACGGCATCTGTTTGTTTTTTTCCATCTTTTTTTCACTTATTGCACTTTTTGCACAAATTAATTAAAATTAATTTAATGGTGTTTAATTTAACATTATATTTAGTTCAGCCGATTTGTCTAACTCTCCACGTATTGAGAAGTATTATATAGGAATGAATTGCGATAGTAAGTCACATAAAACCATTTTTTTCAGGGGCGGTCGTACCCATCAGGGCATTGACATCAAATGTGATTCAGGCTCCACCATCTACGCCCCGTTCTCGGCCAAAGTTGTCAGAGAAGCTAAGCCCTATGGTAATGGAAAGAGTCATGACACTGGCATTTTGCTGAAAGGGACTGGGTCGTGGTCAGGTGAATACTGTAGTGGTACTCTTCCCTTTCCCCGACTCCCAACACAAGCAACCATGCAAGGAGACAAACAAACAAACAAACAAACAAACAAACAAACAAACAAACAAACAAACAAACAAACAAACAAACAAACAAACAAACAAACAAACGAACAAACAAACAAACAAACAAACAAACAAGCAAGCAAACATATTAAATAAATAGAAAACAGACATACAGACAAACAGTCTCCTTCCACCTTCCCCTTCTTCAGTCTTACGTCTGTCATTCTATCAAACTACATTGTATCTAACAAAAACCCAACAATCAATATTTTTTATGTCAGTGATCCGTTATCCTCGAGCTATTGCCTTGCTTGTGAATGAATCAGTCTGATTTTGCTTTGTTTAGATTTTGAAGTCAAGTTGTTTTACGTTGAAAAGACTGCTCCTAATGGACAAGTTGTTGCAGCTGGCGACGATATTGGTACTATGCTCGACATGGCTAAAGAGTACACATGTAAAATGACTAATCATGTTCATGTGCAATTGTACAAGAATGGCAACATTGTTGACCCTACACCCTACGTTTAAATGTAATTAATATAAAGTAATAATTGCTGAACAAGTTTTACTTGATTAATCATTCCATTTATCTATAAGTCACACAATCGATAGCTCCCCCGCAGCCGTGTTTAGCCTCGTCACGCAACGCTCCGTTATCACTCATTCTTTCATATATTTCCACCATTCCCTTATTCGTTCCCAGGGACAAACATTGTTCATTCATTCATTCGGCAGCCTTTCATTGGCTATATTTGTCCATATTTGTCTATCTATCTGTTAATTCAATCGAATCATTCTTTTGTTTATTCGTTCTTTCATAGCCGAAATCATTGCATGCATCGCGACCAGCAAATTGAAAATTCTAATTTTTGGTTTGGGGTTTTCTGATCCACAAATCAATTTGAAGGCAGAGCTTATTTTAAAGCAACCAATGACTTGACGAGTTTACGTAAGCTCAGTTCCCAATGATGATTGACAGGCAAGACAATTCAAAAATGCCGACCACAGGCCGCCGCGATGTAATGATGTTGGCTATAAAATTTACTCAATGTTATATTATTTTATCTAGTCATTTATATTTGTTTTCTTTTTTAGGATCATGCATTTAAACTACAGCAAAAACAAGAAATCCGGCAGTGTAACATGATTAGAAATAATTGATAGGTCTATTATTATGGGCTATTATTATGGGCTATTATTATGGGCTATTATTATGGGCTATTAATATGGGCTATTATTATGGGCTATTATTATGGGCTATTATTATGGGCTATTAATATGGGCTATTATTATGGGCTATTATTATGGGCTATTATTATGGGCTATTATTATGGGCTTTTATTATGGACTATTATTACGGGATATTATTATGGGCTATTAATATGGGCTATTAATATGGACTATTATTATGGGCTAGTATTATGGGCTATTATTATGGGCTATTATTATGGGCTATTAATATGGGCTATTATTATGGGCTATTATTATGGGCTATTATTATGGGCTATTATTATGGGCTATTATTATGGGCTATTATTATGGGCTATTATTATGGGCTATTATTATGGGCTATTATTATGGGCTATTATTATGGGCTATTATTATGGGCTATTATTATGGGCTTTAGGCGACTTTTAATTCACCACGGGAGATGTGCACAAAATCTTAAATTGTCATTGCTACGGAGTTAATCCAATAAAGGAATCTGTCAGTGTTTATGTTTAATCCCTTTTGATGGTTGCTGGACTTTTTTTAACAATCTTATGTCCGTACCTCTATTTTTAAAACAACTCTTTCTTTGCCCCCTGCCGATGTTACTGAAAGGAACTGTGAAAAGGACTATTACGTTTTGGGTTTTTTTAATGTTTAATTTAATTGTAGCTCAAATCGATGCATCAATTACCTTTGACTTCGGTGAAATTCCCTTCTAGTCTGTCCATCATCTTATTACGTAACCTCACCTTGGTTGATTTACTAGTGGATTGAAAATCCTTTGGTTGTTTCGATATAAACTTAGCTTCCTGTCTGATTGAAATTTACGATTTATTAGTCGCGATGCAACGATTTCGGCTATGATTGATTAATACACTAGTTGACTTACCTAGCATTGGTGCATGCATTTTATTATAAGAGGGTCCTGAAGGGGGGGGGGGGGGGGGGGGGGGAGGTCCGAATCCCATTTCCCAGTTTATATTTGGACCAAATCCCAGTCATAAATCACATAATCCCATCAGTTTTGCTCAAGTTGTCAATCCCATTCCCATTTTCTATTGTTCTTTTATTTGTAAATCCCAGTCCCAGTGCATCCAATCCCATTTTCCCAGTCAAAAATAAGGCCAATCCCAGCTCCCATTTTACTCCTTCAGGACCCTCTTATAAAATAAAGATAGTAACTACTACCTGACTACACGTGATTCTAACTGCAATAAATGAGGAGTTGTTTAACAGTACAAATCAATACCGCTTTTTTGCTCATCGGAAATGTTCAAAAAACACCACCAAAAGATACCAAAAGCTATTTAGCAGAATTAGCAGAATGGTGAATTGTCCAAATAAATATTGAAAGGTTTGTTTATTGTTGCAGCCATAGTAATACAGCTCGATCATTTTGTTTACGCTATTACAACATGATACTATGTGGTCGTGTTCTCAAATTAAATTAAAGTTTGAACCCGGAAGTGTCATTTAATCACTCACTCGCTTTCTAGATACAGTGGTCAGCCGCATACATTCTATTGGTTTGATTTGTGGGACGTGCATGCAATCGTTTTAAAGCGCGTATTTTCTTATTTAAAATTAACTCCACGATTTATTCTTTGATCAGAAATATAGGAGGTTTCATTCGATGATAATCATACCGATTAGGCCTGGCGTCATCAGTCACTTGCTAAACACTGCTCTTTCTTAATATAATGTAAACTAAATATCGGTCGTGGTTAAATTCATTATTGTAAACCAAAGTTTTTTTACGATTAATACCTCAGATAACGGTGAGCGGTTTCAAAAACGAGAACGAGTACGTATGTTCCATTAGGATATCCAAACACGAGAAAACATATGAAAGCAGGAGGCCGAGAGCATATGATCAATGTTTTGTATTTACATTTAATTACGTTAATTAAGTTACGTTACGAATAGTAGTCACTGCACAAATACTTCTGGCGTCGACTTTAAAAAGCAAATTCCCCATACACAATGTTCTATACACTTTCTTGATCAAACCTCCTATCTTGGTTGGAAAATATAACGTCCTTGGCTAGTTACTAGCTTTTACTTCTGCATGACTCGATGCAAAACACTGCTTTCAGTTCGCCATTACCATCATAGACGAAATCCATAGTTTTCAAAATTTAGGTCCAAATATACATAACACAATAAGATATTGCTCCTTCTTTTAATTATGAAAACTATAAAAATGTAAGAAAAGGCAAACGATACAGTGATGATTAAACGACGCTTTTCCTTGAAGACGCGCCCTCCTACTAATTACAACAAAAATGAGACCACTGTAGTAGGTTTACTGTATTGATTGACCTTGAAACATGATTGCCAAATAGAGCTGCTTTGTTGTCTGAGTATATTTTCTAGAATGCCAGATAGGACAAGGCATAACCTGGGTAAGTTGATCCTCATACTATCATATGTTTCCTTGTTTGTATAGGTCTTTGTATCCTGATGGCTCAATAACTAATACCATGTATTAGTATCTTTCAAAATTCGGCATTTATAGACTTCAACTATTGTCCTGAAATTCTTTTCTTGCTCATGACGTATAGTTATACTGACCTTTTTTATATTTTCACCAGGATGTCTTAACTAACCAGTAAAAGTTTAGTATAGCCTGTTAGTCAAGTTTTGTAACTTGAAACTAAACACCTAGGGACCACAATAACAAGGGGGCACTCCCCTGTTTAAGTGGTCGGGTGAACAGCGGTGGATTTTGAAAATGAATCCTAAATAGTACGCATGATTGTATTTAAAGTTGTATTTTGACTGCTAAGCTTAGTAACAAAGGCAAGTAAAAAAGGTAAAGGAATTACGTTGCATAATTGGCTTTTGAGCGAAAACCCCGTCAAAGGTACATACATGAAATATGTTTGCGACGATCGCCCCTACCACTGGGAGAAATGGATTATCTCCCCCGGGACAGTACTACTAGTTTAAGATGGTATAAATACGACAGCGCGATGCTGAGACAAATCAGACAGTCTTATAAAGAGAGACGAGAAGGAGCAAGTAAGCCATGAAATTCCTGTTTGTCATATCGGTATTCATCTTGGTGGTTGCTTCGAACTACGGTACGTTTGTATACATTTTGTAACTAGAACACTGCATTTGTTTGAGACTTCAGAAAATCATTCCTCAACCATAACGGCAATACCTATATCAACAACATCAACAATGTTTTTTTACTAGAATTAGAAGAATAACTGGAGGTAGCATGGTTATTTGTTTCTATAGTTTCCGTCTTGAATCGCTTGAATCAGGCTTGAATCGCCCTGAGTAACTTATTTTGGAAAAACGTAAATTATATTATTTTTATTTATCAGAAGTGTACGACTCGTATGACTGTCTTCTATTTCAGGGGCAGCACTGACTTTTGGGAAACTATGTTCCGGCAACGTTAGGAGAGGTTCGGATAAATGTGGAGGTGGTCATTATGGAGCTCCCAGGTATGATTTTTCTAACTAATAGAGGATTAAAACATCAAGTACGAAAGCCGAGGAGGGACTTCTGATTTCCGACTTCTGATTTCCGAGTAACTTTCGATTGATTTTCGATGCCAAGCTGATTTCCGATTGATTGCCGATTTAGTCAAATAAAGTGCCAGGCAATGCTTAGTATTCATGTCACATGTAGTTTACAGCCAGATCACCGAATTATTCTACTTACGTTTCTGCTGTTTCATATATATAGTCTTGTAGAAATGTAGAAATAGGTCGTATGTGTATATGGAGGGTCCACAATAGGTTTGGCGGTATGCGGGATAAGCCTTTTTTAAGGGCGGGATGCGGGATTTTAACGAAAATCAGAGCGGAATGTGGGATTCTGTATTTCGAGCAGGATCGGGATTTCACGACTCATCACAGACTCATCACAGACAACTACACAATCACCTCCACAACCTCCACCTTATCCTTCTATCCAGAGGATACAAAACAACGGACATCCTACACACATTCAGACGCATACCCAAAACAACACAAAAAGAGCTAATCAAACACAACTCCACTACCTTAGCATCCCACTCCCTACCCATCATTCCGTTTACGATTCCCTTCCATCACTCCACACGCCACCTATCCAGGATTATCAAATCACTCTGGTTCTTGATTTCCAATGACCCTGAATTATCACATACCTTCCCCCGCCCACCCACAATGGCCTACAAAAAAACACAAAAATCTTAAAGACAACCTAGTCCGTACACTCTTCCAGTCATACGAATCCAAGCACTTTCAAACACAAAATAAAACCTACAACACTCAGAACCTATACAACGAAAAAGAAAAATAAACAAGATGCAAAACGACTATATACAAATAAGAAAAGAACAAAACAAAACAAATGACCATACTACCACCCAGCCACAACACAATCACAATATATTGCTCAAGCACAAAACAATCCAAAAGTAGGAAACAGACCCAGACACAAAAGAAGTATACAAGACCCACGAGACCATCAACTAGAAGAAGAGAATAAAGAGTAAAAGAACAGAATCTAAAGAAGAACCAACAACAGCCCAAAAAGAAAGGAAAAACAACAACCGCTATCAACCAAGAACCAAGTAAAGAATAAACAAGAACTGAAACAAAGAGGAAAACAGAAAAGAACAGAAACAGAAAAGAAGGAAGAAATACAAACAAGTATAAAAAGAAAGAAGAAGAGATACAACTCAAACAACTCAACTTCAAATAAAACTACAGCAACATCAACATAGACAAACAACAATAACTTTGAACCCTAAGTTCAAAAATATGAAATGAACAAGATAGACATATAAATTTAAAACATAACATTCTTTATTATATATACTCACACAACAATCAGAACATCACCCTACAAAGCGTCACACATCCAATACTAAGAACCACCTACACCTTCGTGTTTGCTTGTACAGTTCCCTATCTACTAGAGACCCCAACAGAACTCCATTACCAAGACCTGCAAGAAAAGAAAGATGATTGAAACACAAATACATATACATATATTAATCTGAACAAGTAAAAATAAGAAGACCAAGAAGACTGATCTTAGAAAATTAATCCCAACTACAGAATCAAATCACTTTACATGGCAGTAAGAAAAATAGAAAAATATACATTATTTAAAACACCAACTCAAGAGATCAACAACCAGCATGTACCGACAACTATAAATGACAATATCACAATGAAACGTATGCAACATTCCACAACCTACAGTTACTAACACCAACATGGATGAAAAAAAGAAAAAAGAACACCAACATGGACGATAAAAAGAACAAAGATTTAAGCCTCAACCGGAAGATAATAAACAAAAGAAAAGAACCCCAAAGGAAATGGGAACTGTACAACATTCACTCTGGTTCATACACATGTCACACTTTCACCAACCTACTACTAACACACACCCACAATCAACTTTAATTTCTTTAATATATATATATATGTATATACCCATGTTCACGTTTATAAAAATAAAATAAATAAATAAAAATTTAAGGATATAAACCCTTATACCAGCAGTTTTCAATCTCAAGCACAACCTATAGCTCTTACGCATTTCAATATAAAACCTTTTTACTATATATAGTCCATATTTCACATCTACATCAATTCCTATTACCACCAACTTGGGTAACCTGCTTCACATTTTATAGTATTTTTATAGTCTTACACTATCATATGTTTATATAATTTGTTCATAATTTTATACTACCATATTATAACAAAAAATTAAAAATCAACTTTTTTAGTTCCACCTACTTGGTCTTCTTCCCTTTAACCATTGCAAATTTCACCCAGACATCACGCACCACTCCACGATTAACCTGCTCCACCATAAATCTCAACTTGACTCTTTTAATAACACTCCACAATCCTCTCCTTCACATAACGCAAACTCCCATCTTCTTCTTAACCATTCCCTCTCCCCACGGTGAACACAGGCAACCCACAACCCCACCACAGATAACCCAATCACACGCATCCATCACCCAGCTCATATATCCAGGTAAAGTCGAACCACACCCCCTATCATATTGCACAAGCGCTTTCTACTGAAACATCGAGGCACCAACATGCGATTTAACAAACAGCGAGCAAAAAAACAACTCAAGTAAGTTACCAATTACTATAATCTCCATAACCATTTCATAACACGTTACCTCACCACCCACTGCACCCACCCACTACTATTTTTAACTCGATAACGGAACTTCTCGCCAGTAGTTGAGGACGTGTAGGACAAGACCTCTTAGCGCTTTGATGGTTATGAAACACGTTTGTTCTTTAACTGCAATCCCATATCTTGTCCCTGAAGAGTTTTATGGGATTGTCTCAACTACTCTTCAAAACTTTCCACAGTACAATGTACTCACATTTTGGTCACTGAGAAGTTCTGTTTTCCCCACAAGTGAGCTCACCATCACCAAGTTTTACTACACGCCCCCTAACTTTTAACTCTTAACGATTTTTTAACCATTTATATAATGAAATTAAAGGCAGTCTATGACTGCATGTGGCTAGCTACATGTATGCATAAAGCTACTCTATGTTAGACACTGTTACCTTTAAGACGCACCATGACATAGTGGATAGCTTGGCTCTTTGAGCAAGCTTGCCATAAAAAGTGTTATCAGAATAGTTTTCCAAAGTTAGCCATTTGGCAAAATCAAATTTGAGTTTGTAGTTGTAGAAAATTGTAAAGCCTGTTTGGATACTCTCTTCACACATGGTTTTGACCAATCACAGTTTATGTACTATACCAATTTTTTTAGAAATATTCGTGTTCTTATGATTTGTAAGGATAGTATTGATTCTGACGCTTGCGATTATAATATGTAAATACAATTTTTTTGTTTTGTTTACAAACATACTGCTATAAGTAATAATCTAAACAATTGTCAGAAACATCTTTTAATATATCTCAGAAGTCATTACAGAAATCTGCCAAAAATGACATTAACAAGAACAGTAATAAGGCAATAGAAAAACTTATTGTTATAAAGAAATTATTGGAACATTTGTGAATAACATATTAATGTCTCAGTTAAACAATATTCTTCTAAAAATGATATAAACAAGAACTATAATATGTGAAAACAATTTTTTGCAGTTTACCATATTACCAGTTTACAATATTATGTCGTAATCGCCGAAGAAGAGTTCGGGTCACGTTTGAATTGGCTAGTCGCTAGTCGGTCCGTTCGGATCATGTCGTAATCGTGTAACGGCGACACAATCATCGATGCAAAACCTTCTCAAAATGGTAATTTGCTAGCTTGAAACTCCACACATACCAAACTCTAAGTCCCATTCTTCAATGATGAAGCTTTTGTTATTCATAATAAGCATTTTTTGATAGTACAGTTTTTGAGTAGTTTTTTCTGTGCTTTCTGCCATGTGTCCGCCATCTTGGATTTTTAGCCTGCGTAGCGGAAGGGAGAGGAAAGGGGGGAGGGGAGGGTCAAACTCGATTCTGATTGGTTGGAAGCTAACACTCTTACACTCTTATACTCACTCACTCATGCCCGATGACATAGTGGCTACTAGCCTCTTCGAGCTAGCTAGCCACAAAAACCAGATCTACACTTATATGACGCCTTTTATATCCATTCACCACGCATTTCTACTTCACTCCCACCATTTTCTGTTCACAATTATACTATATACAGATGACCTAACTTCACATCATACGCACTTTCTTCAAACTTCATACCATCACACATCACTCTTTCGGACCGTATATAAAATAGACAAACACTTCTTCACATACGTTTAATAACAACACTCACAACACACATACATTTTTATAGAAAATAACGAATATACAACATATATTTCCAACAAAAAAAACATAAATTTTTTTTATTTTTAAAAACGAACACTTTTTAGTATAATTATGTATACTTAAACATACATTCTCCTTTAGTCTGAAAGGAAAACACAACTAACCATAAACAAACACTTTTACATGATGACTTAAGAGTCACATACATGGTTTTTTTTTTAAAAACATAAGCACTTAAGAATTACATATATATTTTATAGAAAAGTCAAGAGATACTAGAGCGATAACACCATATGTCCATTAAATAGAATAGAATTGCTTCTGTGTAGAGGGATTACAACTAATTAGGGACGGACCATTAGAAAAAAATCCCCCAAAAAAATCCTGCAGAGGAATATTGTGAGAAAAAGAAATCCTGCAGGGAAATATGGTGAGTAAAAAAAAACCTGCAGGGAATCAAGACCCCCCAAAAAGGCTTTAACCCAAGAAAAAAAAATCCTGCAGACATTTGTCTCGGAAAAAAAAATCCTGCACATATTTTTTTCTTTCACCAGCAACTACGGCATGAACAGGCAAAAATCATGACATATCCACAAAATATGTGCGTTTTGAACTAAATATTTACTTTCTACTCCGTTATGTTGTAAAACCTTGACTAGACTGGTCTGACAAAACCTCGATTTGTAAAACCTGGACTTGTAAAACCTGGACTTGTAAAACCTAGACTGGACTGACAAAACCTCGATTTGTAAAACCTGGACTTGTAAAACCTCATTTTGTTATGATCAGTTTGAACATTTTTCTCCGTTGCTAGTTCTTAATTTTCACAAAAATGCTGTGTCGACATGGCTTTCTTTCTTGTTTCTTAAGTTGCAGAAAATGACTTCAACTCCACTTCATGTGACAGATTACTCTTTTGTTTTCCCGCTGGTTATGATTTTCGATCATTATGGTTTTTTTTATCAAAATATGATAAAGTTGGCAACGATGCGAACTCAATCAAAGCGGCTAATTTGACCAGACTCGAGCAGATGCCAGTGTATGCCTCCCAAAAAAATACTATAAAACTTCCAATAGCTTTCATTGTTGAAATAATGATTCAATGTGATGGCTAAAAAGCCTAAATGTTCACAAAATAGATTAACTTTCGTAGATTTCGGAGTCAGAGCGAGCGATCAAAACAATCGGAAATATAAGCTTTTCAGCAGTTATCCCCACCTTTTGGCTTTTTGGGCTGCCTGTGCCTTCCAAAACGCGACGTGATACATACATAGATAGATACGTAGATAGGCAAAAAGGTAAACCTAGACTCGGGGCCCCTGCGGGAAGCCCGAGTAATAACATGGCTTGAGCGTGAACAATGTCACTAAACCAACATTCTTTGTTTAGATTATTCATTGATGAGGAGTTTTATCTATCTATTTTTTACAGTACATGAAGATTCCAAAAGTTAACTTGTTTGTCGGATTCACTCTCGTTATAACGAGCAGTGGATATAAAAATGATTATAATGAAAATGCTTTAATAATATTTGAAGTTACGATTTAGTCCAGGTTTTACAAATCGAGGTTTTGTCAGTCCAGTCCAGGTTTTACAAGTCCAGGTAATATAAAATGGAATTGTTTTTGTGTGTGCAAAAATCGCACCTGAAACTGCTCGTTTGATAAACAATCGGTAAATTATTCTTACATTCATAATGATGATATCACTCAAGTAGTTAAATTGTAAATATTACGTAAAATGTTACGTAATTTACACGTGAATTTTAAGGGATACGAAAAAACTCCAATAGATTAAATTAGCGCCCAAACTTGTACGTATTCGAAAGTTCGAATTTCTGGTCCTTCTTTCCACTTTTGTCGGACTATAACCCGTGATTGAAATAATTAACTACAGCGCACTAGTAGACGGTCGACATTTTATATCTCAGTAATTCGGTTCTTGAACATAGTTGTGCAAGATGAGATTACAAACTAAATGTTCCATGTCAGCATAAAATTCCGTCTTTCATTCGACGTGCAAAGGATTTTTAGCACCAAAGCAAATGCATGTTCAGACAAAATCTCTATATGCTCTAACACTTATGGGATCCATTGAGTATTTTTTGCGCATGCGTTGACTTCTTCGCGTATGCAAATGCTCGTGTTTTCCTATTTGGAATCTTCAAATTCTCGTTATGCATGCCTTATGCATGTATTAATGGGGACTTTGTTTCCCCTCGTTATCTACACGATGCAAAAGAAAAACGGCTTTCAGCAATCCCTGCAACCTTGCTTGATTATGATATATCATGGGTAAAATTGCAAACAAACTGAGTAAATACTGATTAAATTCGGCATTGTCTCATTTGACAAATATAACTATTCCCTAAATAATGCCGCAAATAAACAGCTTTGTAAAATGTTATAATTTATGCATCTATGAAAACTAACATACATTTCATATATTTCGAGTAGGTTCATTCCTCGGTAATCATAATGTTATAATCTAATAGCATGGCTATTCTTAATACTCTAATGAGATGCGAAGATGAAATAATAGAATTATTGTTTATACACGATGAAATACGGATAGAATAGGCCCGTGAGGAATGTAGGGGGGCATTATAAATGCGAGAGAACACTCTCTGCTCGTTCAGTTGATTGATCAGCGCGGCGGACCCACTAGAAAACTCTTAGTACTGTGTTCAAGAACGACCACGCGAGAAATGTCAGACGACGAAGCTGGAGAAATACAAGCTCCCGCAGCGCCAGTAGTAGGCGAAGGACAAGAACCACCAGCTCCGATACAGCAAGCAGAACATGCGCCGGCCATCGAAGCAGCCGCCCAAGCTCAGCCAGCAGCGACTCAAGTAAATATATTACATTTAAAACCCAAGTTTTACGGTACAAGTTGACTCATTGATGTATATATCCTAGTTTATTAAGGACTGAATCGAGTACTTTTATTGCAAACTTGTACATGAAGCGTTATTTCTAAATCAACGGACTATTCAGATAACAAAGATTATTCTTAACTAAAATGTTTTTGCATATTCCTGATAAGCTTGAGTGCCTTCAACAAGCGTCGTGCACGTGGGTAACGCTTAAGATAGTAATTTATTTTTAACTAGAGTTTAACTTATCTTATAGTCTGGGTTTTCTATAGCGTATATGATGAGTTTATAATAGTACATAAAAGTGAATGATTTTCCCGTGAACAGGGAGGCAGACTATTGTAGAATGATTCCTTCGGTGAGTGTTCGTTCGATGACTATAATAGTACATAAAAGTAATGATTTTCCCGCGTACAGGGAGGCAGACTATTGTAGAATGATTCCTTCGGCGAGTGTTCGTTCGATGACTATAATAGTACATAAAAGTAATGATTTTCCCGCGTACAGGGAGGCAGACTATTGTAGAATGATTCCTTCGGCGAGTGTTCGTTCGATGACTATAATAGTACATAAAAGTGAATGATTTTCCCGTGAACAGGGAGGCAGACTATTGTAGAATGATTCCTTCGGCGAGTGTTCGTTCGATGACTATAATAGTACATAAAAGTAATGATTTTCCCGCGTACAGGGAGGCAGACTATTGTAGAATGATTCCTTCGGCGAGTGTTCGTTGGATGACTATAATAGTACATAAAAGTGAAAGATTTTCCCGTGAACAGGGAGGCAGACTATTGTAGAATGATTCCTTCGGCGAGTGTTCGTTCGATGACTATAATAGTACATAAAAGTAATGATTTTTCCGCGTACAGGGAGGCAGACTATTGTAGAATGAGTCCTTCGGCGAGTGTTCGTTGGATGACTATAATAGTACATAAAATTAAGTTTTCCCGTGTACAGGGAGGCAGACTATTGTAGAATGAGTCCTTCGGCGAGTGTTCGTTGGATGACTATAATAGTACATAAAATTAAGTTTTCCCGTGTACAGGGAGGCAGACTATTGTAGAATGATTGCTTCGGCGAGTGTTCGTTGGATGACTATAATAGTACATAAAATTAAGTTTTCCCGTGTACAGGGAGGAGACAAGTGTAGAATGATTGCTTCGGCGAGTGTTCGTTGGATGACTATAATAGTACATAAAATTAAGTTTTCCCGTGTACAGGGAGGAGACAAGTGTAGAATGATTGCTTCGGCGAGTGTTCGTTGGATGACTATAATAGTACATAAAATTAAGTTTTCCCGTGTACAGGGAGGAGACAAGTGTAGAATGATTGCTTCGGCGAGTGTTCGTTGGATGACTATAATAGTACATAAAATTAAGTTTTCCCGTGTACAGGGAGGAGACAAGTGTAGAATGATTGCTTCGGTGTGTGTTTTTTGAATGACTACGATTACATGGTACACAGAATTGAAATATTCCCACGCATTAGGGAAGCAGATTAAATTGTGAATCGTTGGATGACTATCACTGAGTATAGTAAAGTGAAGTATTTTCTATGTGTTCGTTGTCATGTGTAAGGAATATGATGAAGGAAAAAACATAAGCATATTCTAGGGGTAGTACGGGTGTAATACAGTTTGACTTGAATAATTAGTGGGCAGAGTTACATAGTGTAATGTAGCGTATATGCTGGTTTAATTAGATGTACGGGGATATTTATACATACTGACAACTGAAGTGTAATGAAAATTTGTTGCATACATTTATAAATTGTAATACTAAAGGATTTATGACATGTAGTTATGCAGCGGATGGTACGGGACTCATAAGTACCTTCATTTGTTTGTAAAAAGGATTTGTAGTCGATTATGATACATTATACTTGATCTAATATAACAATAAAGCAGTAAAAAAAAAAAAAAAAATATATGAGTGTTTTATTGGTGACAGTCACAGAGTTTTAGCAGTATTGAAAAAGGGTATCTAAAATAACCCCCCCGGTTTAACTGGGTCAATGCTGTCATTTCGCTGCTGACTGTGCGGGATTTTCCTCTTCGCCACTCTAAATGCCTTTTCCTTATCCTATGGTGCGCAATTTCCCCAATGGGAAAAAAAATGTCCAATTTGATAGATGTCTAATGGGAGGAGAACAAGAAAAGAATGTGACAAGTTGGGTGGATTATCGGGGAAATCCCGTTACAGTCGCAGATGAAATGACAGCAAATGATGGGATACATAGGGGGGTCCTATTAGTACAAAAGGGAGAAACTGGTGGTAGAGTAACAAGTTTATGCTTCCGGGACCCAAAATGCTTTAAAGCGGGAGAGTTACAGGCTCATGCAACACAATGGGAGGCGTTAGCACAAAAATGTCCTGGAGCGAGCCAGGATGAAGTCCTTGGATGGATCAGAAACAAGGTATCTATCTGGTCGTTCTTCCGACGATTTAAAGGTACTTTTAAGGGTATAGATTATGATTCTGATCGCCCGCCAACAAGGATATTCAAGAATAACGCATCGTGTAAGCCATTTACAGAATACATACAGTCTACGCTTCTTGACCGGATGAAAACAGGAGCAATATCTTTACTTGGGAAGGTAGAAGAGGTAGAAGCGCCACATATTGTCCTCCCACTGACAGTCGAACCGTCAAAACCACGTCTCTGCTTAGACGCGAGATATGTTAATCTATGGATGCAAGACAAGCCATTTACGTTGGACAAACTAACCGACGTAACTCGCTACGTGGGCAAGGATTCGTTTCAGACGGTGTTGGACGACAAATCCGGATACGATCATATAATGCTGACCAACGACAGCCGTACTTTCTTTGGTATGCAGTGGGGGGGATGGTATTTCTCCTATAATACTATCCCATTTGGGTGGAAAATCTCCCCGTACATATATAATACGACTGGATTGATGGCCATTATTTTCATCAATTGGTGTCCCTTGCTCACTTTATATTGATGACAGGCATAATGGACAATTACAAGTTCCATTTGATACAGGGGTATATGCTACCATGACGAATCATGAGGATCGTATGCGGTCTGCAGCCGAGTCGGCCTTATTCTTGGTGGATTTTCACCTAATACAGCTTGGTTATTTCCTGGGTCTTGCAAAGTTAATACTAACACCTCAAAGAAAAGTACCGTACCTCGGTTTTTTGGTTGACTCTCAGAAACAATGTTTTCGCTTGATACCTGAAAAAAACGATGTAAATTTATATCACTGGTTAAAACCGTCCTTACAGCACATACCGTGAACGTCAAAACTCTTCAGCGTCTTGCGTCTTGTCTCCTGTACAGAAAGAGATATCAGATTATTGGTCTGCAGAAGAAAAAGGGTGGGATATTGCCGTTAAGGAGGCCATAGCACTTGATAAGCTGTTATGTTCATGTGGAGATGTTTTACGAAATGCCAGAGTAGATGCGATGGTGGACAGTCAGGTTGTAATAAACGCATTGAACAACCAAGGAGGCAGGAGTGCACCCTTAAACACAGCTCTCAAGAAGCTTTTCCACACCACCGTGAGGTTGAACGTGTTACTCCAGCTGCTTTACATCCCAAGCAGTGCTAACCCAGCCGACCTCCCATCTCGAATTTCCGAATTTCTATGCTTGACAGTCGGCTAGCATATAACACGTGGCGATATGTGGAGAACATCTTTGGGGAGAAAGAGGGACATACATGTGATTTGATGTCATTGGATTCCAATGTGATGAAGAACAGATCCGGCCACGACCTCCCCCATTTTACTCCTTGGCCGTCTCCAGGTTCGGCTGGCGTTAATGTCTTTGCTCAAGATCTAGCCCAGCGTGGTAGTATCTTGAAACGACCTTATGTGTTTCCGCCTCTGGCACTTGTCGGGCCAGTGTTGTCTCTCCTTCAGGAATATGCACTAAGTTGCACAGTGGTAGTTTTGGATGTTTATCCCAGGAAGTTTTGGTGGCCCTTATTATGGTGCAAATCAACTAAGAAACATAAGCTGGCCGCAAAAGGTGATGAGAAAGCTATTCTCGCTCCCTCCAAGAACGGTTGGTTCCCGCATAAATCCCTACCAGGCGATCTTTGGGCGTTTGCTTTTAAACCATTATGACTGCAGAACCCGATTGGGTATATATGTATATAGACAGTGTAGGACAATCGATGGGTAATCAGAGAATAACGAAGATAACAACAATATTATTGCATATTATTGCATATTTATGATAAATAACTAGTATGTAACAACATAAGAATAAAGAAAATAACTGTTATATAATACGTTGTATTGTAGGACCTTCCCATGGTGGCAAAATTGTTCATCCTTTCAGTACGATGCCCAAAATGTGGCCACGCAAATGACGTAGACTTTCGTTTTTGTCAGCGCTGTGGATATAAGAGAAAGGTGATATCTTGGCAAAGGGTGGATCACGTAGATATAGATTTGGATGTCATCGATGAGCGGCTACAGCAACTTTTGAATTACGATCGCGCAACCAGTTATGCAAAACAAATTAAAGGATTCATTGCAAAAAGAACTTGAAGAGTTTGTAGCGGCTTTGCAGGGAAACGTAACCCTTGCTACTTTAACCCCGCGGGACATATGCCGTTTCTTAATCTAAAAGGACCGCAATGGTAGAACGCAAGTACACATAAATAGTTGTCAATTTATAGGAGATAAAGGAAAACACCCTTGTGGTTGCCCAATGCGCCTATCTTATAAGACGGTGGATTCATATATCGGCAAACTGAGAGCAATTTTCCATACGATGGGTCGAGATGGAGAATGGGATAAGAGATTAGGGCTAGGAAATCCGGCAGCGGATAAATGCGTCAAAGACTATCTTCGTTTAGTTACAGCGGAACAGCTCCAGGCTAGAGTTACACCGTGATCAGGCTTACTTCAAGACAGCTTTCTTTAGTGGGGACCGACCAGGGGATCTGGGTCGAGTGAAAGTCCCGGAAATTTTACGCTTCCCAAACGATGATGGGTTACTATTCAACCACATCTGGGGTAAAACATTACGAGACGGAGATCATAATGTTTTCGGAATTAGAAAAAAAACCCAAACTGCTATCTGCCCTATAAGGGCTATTGAACAATAAATAGATATTGCCAGGCAAATGCGCGTTGATCTTGCCCGGGACTATCTGTTCCGGCCAACGACGTCAGCGCAGGGCATTGTAGACGCTCCGTTGACATCATCAACAGCTGAAGCCCGATTAAAGGGATACCTCGATGAGATGGGTATAAATGAAGGTGAAACACTACATGGCTTTAGATCTGGATGCGCCATCACCTTAGCCCTCAGTGACAGGTGCAGACCTGTCTGAAATCATGTGGGGTGGAATCGTTGCCATACTGCATTGTATTATTTACAGTTAGCTAAGGTGTTAAACCCATCGGGTGCGTCGGGCAAGCTAGCGTCAAGTGGAACTGTAAATACTATCCAACCATGGCAAGACATTAATGAACTGAAACGTTTTGTGAGCGCTTTCCCAATGGAAACCACGAATAAAAGGAAAAAATGAGACAGCCCAGGAGAGTTATAGCTTTGGGTATAAAATTAAAGGATAGGGGATATGAGGATTGGGGGTATTCTGGTGTGAGATGATATTAGTGTGAAATGTGGTATAATTATAAATGATGCATAGATAGACCTAGGTAGCGTGATTCAATATTTTTACCCATTCCTTATTTCAACTGAACATGAAGGAGAGTGTTATGAAATAGATTACTATTCTTAATACTCTAATGAGATGCGAAGATGAAATAATAGAATTATTGTTTATACACGATGAAATACGGATAGAATAGGCCCGTGAGGAATGTAGGGGGGCATTATAAATGCGAGAGAACACTCTCTGCTCGTTCAGTTGATTGATCAGCGCGGCGGACCCACTAGAAAACGACCCACCCTCCCACCCCGACATGTCTCGCGTGGTCGTATGGACCCGCCACCAAAGGCAAATTGCTATAGTTTGCCTTTGGCCGCTGATTCAATATTTTTACCCATTCCTTATTTCAACTGAACATGAAGGAGAGTGTTATGAAATAGATTACTAATTTAAAAACAACCAACAATCTTTTTTTCTAAATTGATCCGTGATCCTCGAGCTACTAACTTGCAGGCATCGTGAATTTATTTTATTAGCTTTTTCCTTCATATGAAGGCAGGGACACCACAACAGCTTACGCCAATTACCGTGGGCCCTGTAGTATGCTGAGACCTGACTGTTGTGCCGGGAGACAATCCCCTGCTCTTTTCGAAGAGCACAACAGGATCTTTTACGTCCACCTTATATAGGAATTAATAGTGAAGGCAGACGGGACCTCCGGCTTTACGTCCTTATCCGAGAAGACGAGGCAATGAGAGAGTGAAGTGTCTTGCCCAAGGACACAACGCAATCGCCCGGGCCGGGAATCGAACCCAGACCATTAGGCCCGAAATTCGATCCCCTGACCACTAGACCATCACGTCTCTCAATACTGATTCAGTCTGATTTTGCTTTGTTTAGATTTCGAAGTCCACTTGTTTTACGTTACAATGACCGCTTCTAAAGGAAAAGTTGTTGCAGCTGGCTGCAAAATTGGTACTATGATCAACATGGCTAAAGAGTACACATGTAAAATGACTAATCATATTCATGTGAAATTGAAAAAGAATGGCAAAATTGTTGACCCTGAAGACTACATGTAAATGTAAGTAATAAAATAATAATTGTTGAACAAGTTTTACTTGATTCATCATTCTATATATATTTATTTTTTTTCGGTCCGGTATCCTGTGATTCGCGCGCTGTGATTCACGATCTGCCCGGTCCGCGGTATCCTGTTCGTTGGTACCATTTCTTCCCAGCGATATTAATTTTTGAAAAATCTTCTTTAATAGGTAATTGTTAATTATGGTAATATTTATCGATCAAAATAGTAGGAGATCTAGAATTCTGAATTCACCAAATGACACTGACAGAATGCGATAACCGACTGAGAGAAAATTAAAAGCTACGTGGCGAGCATTGGTTGTTTTTGCAAACATTTTGACAAGCAAAAGTTTAGAAAATCAAATCAATATTGCAAAAACTCAAGAGAGAATACACGAGACCTAGAATACACAAAAGATTGTGAGAATACACAAAGTTTTTTTAATTTTCTAGAGAATATAAAGCTCGTTCACATACCTCAATAATAGTTGAAAAATATACTTGTAGTTTTTATCTTTCCTTGTAAACAACACGGCGGTGAATTGAGCTATCTTTTGATAAGATATGTCGTTGCTTTTCAGTCACTTTTAAAATGCTATAAATTCACGAGAAATTTATCTACAAAGTATACAACGTTTTTGAAGTAAGGAAGTGTTCTTGTCTTTCTTTTTCTGCACATAAAAGGATAAACAATCTTGAAAAAGGTCGATTTGCTTGATTCAAAGTCCTGTCAGCGATCCTAATGCTTTCAACTTTCATCTTCTTCATAAATTACGACACAGACAAATTAAATCCTTCAACAGTTGTCGGTGACTTCGACTAAATTTCTTATTTCTTATCATTTAACGAAAAATAAGCTTCAGTAGGCTTTTTTCTTGATGCAAACGTCCACAAGAACGACGAATTTCAACTCGTTTCAACATCCATCTTGGTTCACTCAGTGTTCGTGTCAGCTAAAATCCTTTGTAAAACTTGTTTTTTGTTTCTTGACTTTCTTTGATGTTGAGATATAAACAAAACCCTTTCTCTTATTTGATTTGGAATGATGGAGAAAGCTGCAGTAATTTAAAATATTTTGGCATTAAAATTTCTGTTAGTTTGTCGAGGCGCCGTCACACTGAATGAAAACCGGTTTCTGACAACCCGCTCTGTTTCAGTAAAACTACTGGGAAGCCATTTGAAAGCAACGCGCGTCGTAAAATATCAAAAACATTAATTTAATATAGAGAGAGAATAAAAAAAAAAAAAAAGTTATTTACCGGTTAGAGGTCGGTCCGTATAGTGAAAAACTGCCCTCGGTCTTGGATGGACCTCGGACCTCGGTCCGTACATCCAAGACCTCGGGCAGTTTTTCACTATACGGACCGACCTCTAGCCGGTAAATAACATATATATATATTCACACAATCGACCACTCATTCTTTCATATATTTCCATCATTCCCTTATTCGTCCCAACCTCGTTTTCAGGGACAAACATTGTTCACTTATTCAGTCATTCAGCTGCCTTTCATTGACTATATTTGTCCATATTAGCATTCATTTTTCGCTCAACTTTGACTTAATTTTTTTTAATCCATTTACTCATTTTACTTTGTCATTGATTGCTGATATTTGTTCAACTATCTATTTGTCTATCTATCTGTTAATTCAATCGAATCATTCTTTTTTTTATTTGTTCTTTTATTTATAGCCGAAATCATTGCATGCATCGCGACCAGCAGTTTTGGGTTTTCTGATCCACAATTTGGAGGCGGAACTTATATTAACTGAACAACCAATGGCTTGACGAGTTTACGTAAGCTCAGTTCCCAATAATGATTGACAAGCAAGAAAATTCAAAAATGCCGACCACAGGTCGCGATGTAATGATGTTGGCTATAAAATATTTACTCAATGTTATATTATTTTATCTAGTCATTTATATTTGTTTTCTTTTTTAGGATCATGCATTTAAACTACAGCAAAAACAAGAAATCCGGCAGTGTAACATGATTAGAAATAATTAATAGGGCTATTATTATGGGCTATTATTATGGGCTATTATTATGGGCTATTATTATGGGCTATTATTACGGGCTATTATTATGGGCTATTATTATGGGCTATTATTACGGGCTATTATTATGGGCTATTATTATGGGCTATTATTATGGGCTATTATTATGGGCTATTATTATGGGCTATTATTATTTTCGGTAATTAAACGCCAATTACATTTTTTTAATGTTTAATTTAATTGTAGCTCAAATCGATGCATCAAGTACCTTTGACTTCGGTGAAATTCCCTTCTAGTCTGTCCATCATCTTATTACGTAACCTCACCTTGGTTGATTTACTCGTTGATTGAAAATCCTTTGGTTGATTCGATATAAACTTAGCTTCCTGTCTGATTGATGGATCAGAAAAACACAAAATCAAAAAAAGAAATTTACGATTTATTAGTCGTGATGCAACGATTTCGGCTATAATTGCTTTAATACACAATTTACTTACCTAGCATTGGTGCATGTATTTTATTATAAAATAAAGATAGTAACTACTACCTGACTACACGTGCTTCTAGCTGCAATAAATGTGGAATTGTTTTGTTTCATTTCTTTTTTCATTTTCTTAAACACCCCTAAAAGATACCGAAATTCATTTAAATACGGCGTGGCATGTTTTGCCCCTAGGATATACCCTAGAATGTCTTCGTAGACGCGATATTTATTGAAAACGTTGCAAGATCGTTTACTCGAAGAGATATTTGTATAGGAAATCGCACGATATTGAGTACAATTCGCAATGAATAAGTTGACGGGTGGTGTTTTGAAAGTTTTGACTAGTGGACGGGTCTTTCCTGTAAATCACGGAATTAATGCCGCTTTTTTGCTCGTCCAAAATCAAAAACACCATCAAAAGATACTGAAAGTTGTGGATGGTGAGAGATAAATATTCGTACTAAAGCATGTTATGGCCTGGGTTGAAAGAAGTTATGGCTGAAATCGTTTTATTTTTGCTATATCTTTATTTTTATCTCAAACCTAACCAAACTTGGTATAGTCACATAATTGTACGACGTTAACATTTTCAAGGGGGAAAATTGGGGGAAAATGTTGTGAAAAATTAGTCACTGACCTTTATCTGGACTACAAAACTTTCACCTTAAATGGGGAGACGGTTATTATCTTAGCATAAAACTCAATTCCCTTAATTTGGACGCTTCATTGAGAAAAATCTAAAAATCAAACAAAAGTCATGATGCTAAAAGTTAAACGAAAGCCTTCAAATCAACACATTTATTCAAATGGTTGCAAAATTCCTTTTTAATTAAAAATAACCTTTTTACTTATAGTTGCTTTAAGCATGTTGTTTCATTTTACACTAGAAGCTAGCGTTGGTCGACTGAACATTCTGTGATGTACTAGCTGATATCATGCATTAAAGATTATGAAAATGAGAGATAATTATGCATAAGAGTTTCATTTTTGTCAAGAAAATGCTGAACAATGATTCTATAAATATACTTCATTAATTATGTTATAAAACCTGTCCAAATGAATTTGGTAGAACAAGAATAGTAAAGACTGAAAAGTTACATACTGGAGCAATGAAACTCGCGTATTCTGTCGTTCTTTTCATGTCCTTTTTTATTCTTCCTATTTTTGGTAAACCAACAATATTGCTTGCTGTATCCAATAGTGGTATGTATGTTTATATATTTATTGATTTTATTTACGTCAGCTTTTAATTAATAGCCTAAGAAAACAGACATTCTTTTACTCTTCTTTCCCCCGCGAAAGAAAAAAATGATATATAACGAGCCATTGACGAAACCGCACAGGATCACTTCTTCCCTGAAGAAATTTGCACAACGCTGGTAATATTTCAACTTCCTTACTTACTGACGTACTTCTTACTTACTGATAAAACAGACGTTATTTCATCCCCCCCCCCGATAATAACTCATACATAACTCAGACGTTAGTTTCGCAGGGGGGGGGGGGGGGGGAAGCAAAGCAGTGTCTGTTTTCTCAGGCTATCCCACAGGCAGCCCAACTAGTCTATTTATTCAAATGCAAATGTCACGGAAACTTAGGTATGATTATTTTTTCTTTGGTATATTTCAGAAGAAAGAAAAACGTTTTCGCAGCTCTGTTCTAGTCGATCTTCTAACGATATCAGAAGCTGTGATGACTGTGGATGCGGACACTTTGGAGCCTCTAGGTAGACATATAATTTGATAAGTAACATATGAAAAACGTTACATACTGAATAGTGCAGTATGGACGATTTTCAAGCCCCAAGAGAGATACCACATAAAAATAAATCGCTGGAAAAAAGCGTGGCTATTTATACGAAAACCGCTAAGTTCTTCCTTTCTCGATACCCTAAAAGATGCCATAAAATGTTGAAAAGAACACACCATGGTATCTAGTCTCTAGTGAATATATGTTCCTGTAATTCGTATAACGTTAAGAGAGGTTCGGATGATTGTGGAGACGGTCATTTTGGAGCTTCCAGGTATGATCATTTTTTTAACTAATAGAAGATTAAAACATCAAGAGATACTAGAGCGAAAACACCATATCCATTAGATAAAATAGAATTGCTTCTGTGTACTAAGACTGATTACAATATCTCCATGAAAAACCTAGCGAACAAAATTTGTTTGCTAATTCTCTCTTTATAGACCACTGAGTCGAGCTAGCAAAAATAAACACCACACAGAATTCATGCATTGGTCCTGAGGGTGAACGGCATCTTTTTTTTTTTTTGGCATCTTTTTTTTCACTTTTTTCACTTATTGCACTTATTGCACAAATTAATTAAAATTAATTTAATGGTGTTTAATTTAACATTATATTTAGTTCAGCCGATTTGACTCACTCTCCACGTATTGAGAAGTATTATACAGGAATGAATTGCGATAGTAAGTCACATAAAACTACCATTTTTTTCAGGGGCAATCGTACCCATCAGGGCATTGACATCAAATGTGATTCAGGCTCCACTATCTACGCCCCATTCCCGGCCAAAGTTGTCAGAGAAGCTAAGCCCTATGGTAATGGAAAGAGTCATGACACTGGCATTTTGCTGAAAGGGACTGGGTCGTGGTCAGGTAAAAACTGTACTGGTACTCTTCCCTTTCCCCGACTGCCAACACAAGCAACCATGCAAGCAGACAAACAAACAAACAAACAAACAACATACAAACATATTAAATAAATAAAAAACAGACATACAGACAAACAGTATCCTTCCACTTTCCCCTTCTTCAGTCTTACGTCTGTCATTCTATCAAACTACATTGTATTTAAAAAAAAAAACAATCAATATTTTTATGTGATCCGCGATCCTCAAGCTATTGCCTTGCTTGTGAATGAATCAGTCTGATTTTGCTTTGTTTAGATTTCGAAGTCAAGTTGTTTTACTTTAAAAAGACCGCTCCTAATGGAAAAGTTGTTGCAGCTGGCGACGATATTGGTACTATGCTCGACATGGCTAAAGAGTACACATGTAAAATGACTAATCATGTTCATGTCCAATTGTACAAGAATGGCGACATTGTTGACCCTACACCCTACGTTTAAATGTAATTAATATAAAGTAATAATTGCTGAACAAGTTTTACTTGATTAATCATTCCATTTATTTATCAGTCACACAATTGATAGTCTCCCCCGCAGCCGTGTTTAGCCTCGTCACGCAACGCTCCGTTATCACTCATTCTTTCATATATTTCCATCATTCCCTTATTCGTTCCCAGGAACAAACATTGTTCATTCATTCATTCAGCTGACTTTCATTGGCTATATTTGTCCATATTTGTCTATCTATCTGTTAATTCAACCGAATAATTATTTTCTTTATTCGTTCTTTCATAGCCGAAATCATTGCATGCATCGCGACCAGCAAATTGAAAATTCTAATTTTTGGTTTGGGGTTTTCTGATCCACAAATCAATTTGAAGGCGGAGCGTATTTTAAAGCAACCAATGACTTGACGAGTTTACGTAAGCTCAGTTCCCAATGATGATTAACAGGCAAGACAATTCAAAAATGCCGACCACAGGCCGCGATGTAATGATGTTGGCTATAAAATTTACTCAATGTTATATTTTTTTATCTAGTCATTTATATTTGTTTTCTTTTTTAGGATCATGCATTTAAACTACAGCAAAAACAAGAAATCCGGCAGTGTAACATGATTAGATATAACTAATAGGGCTATTATTATGGGCTATTCAGTTACGGGCTATTATTATGGGCTATTATTATGGGCTATTATTATGGGCTATTATTATGGGCTATTATTATGGGCTATTATTATGGGCTATTATTATGGGCTATTATTATGGGCTATTATTATGGGCTATTATTATGGGCTATTATTATGGGCTATTATTATGGGCTATTATTATGGGCTATTATTATGGGCTATAATTATGGGCTATTATTATGGGCTATTATTATGTGCTATTATTATGGGCTATTATTACGGGCTGTTATTTCGGGCTGTTATTATGGGCTATTATTGTTGGTTAGTATTATGGGCTATTATTATGGGCTATTATTATGGGCTATTATTACGGGCTATTATTATGGGCTATTATTATGGGCTATTATTATGGGCTCAGTATTATTACGGGCTATTATTATGGGCTATTATTATGGGCTATTATTATTTTCGGTAATTAAACGCCAATTACATTTTTTTAATGTTTAATTTAATTGTAGCTCAAATCGATGCATCAAGTACCTTTGACTTCGGTGAAATTCCCTTCTAGTCTGTCCATCATCTTATTACGTAACCTCACCTTGGTTGATTTACTCGTTGATTGAAAATCCTTTGGTTGATTCGATATAAACTTAGCTTCCTGTCTGATTGATGGATCAGAAAAACACAAAATCAAAAAAAGAAATTTACGATTTATTAGTCGTGATGCAACGATTTCGGCTATAATTGCTTTAATACACAATTTACTTACCTAGCATTGGTGCATGTATTTTATTATAAAATAAAGATAGTAACTACTACCTGACTACACGTGCTTCTAGCTGCAATAAATGTGGAATTGTTTTGTTTCATTTCTTTTTTCATTTTCTTAAACACCCCTAAAAGATACCGAAATTCATTTAAATACGGCGTGGCATGTTTTGCCCCTAGGATATACCCTAGAATGTCTTCGTAGACGCGATATTTATTGAAAACGTTGCAAGATCGTTTACTCGAAGAGATATTTGTATAGGAAATCGCACGATATTGAGTACAATTCGCAATGAATAAGTTGACGGGTGGTGTTTTGAAAGTTTTGACTAGTGGACGGGTCTTTCCTGTAAATCACGGAATTAATGCCGCTTTTTTGCTCGTCCAAAATCAAAAACACCATCAAAAGATACTGAAAGTTGTGGATGGTGAGAGATAAATATTCGTACTAAAGCATGTTATGGCCGGGGTTGAAAGAAGTTATGGCTGAAATCGTTTTATTTTTGCTATATCTTTATTTTTATCTCAAACCTAACCAAACTTGGTATAGTCACATAATTGTACGACGTTAACATTTTCAAGGGGGAAAATTGGGGGAAAATGTTGTGAAAAATTAGTCACTGACCTTTATCTGGACTACAAAACTTTCACCTTAAATGGGGAGACGGTTATTATCTTAGCATAAAACTCAATTCCCTTAATTTGGACGCTTCATTGAGAAAAATCTAAAAATCAAACAAAAGTCATGATGCTAAAAGTTAAACGAAAGCCTTCAAATCAACACATTTATTCAAATGGTTGCAAAATTCCTTTTTAATTAAAAATAACCTTTTTACTTATAGTTGCTTTAAGCATGTTGTTTCATTTTACACTAGAAGCTAGCGTTGGTCGACTGAACATTCTGTGATGTACTAGCTGATATCATGCATTAAAGATTATGAAAATGAGAGATAATTATGCATAAGAGTTTCATTTTTGTCAAGAAAATGCTGAACAATGATTCTATAAATATACTTCATTAATTATGTTATAAAACCTGTCCAAATGAATTTGGTAGAACAAGAATAGTAAAGACTGAAAAGTTACATACTGGAGCAATGAAACTCGCGTATTCTGTCGTTCTTTTCATGTCCTTTTTTATTCTTCCTATTTTTGGTAAACCAACAATATTGCTTGCTGTATCCAATAGTGGTATGTATGTTTATATATTTATTGATTTTATTTACGTCAGCTTTTAATTAATAGCCTAAGAAAACAGACATTCTTTTACTCTTCTTTCCCCCGCGAAAGAAAAAAATGATATATAACGAGCCATTGACGAAACCGCACAGGATCACTTCTTCCCTGAAGAAATTTGCACAACGCTGGTAATATTTCAACTTCCTTACTTACTGACGTACTTCTTACTTACTGATAAAACAGACGTTATTTCATCCCCCCCCCCGATAATAACTCATACATAACTCAGACGTTAGTTTCGCAGGGGGGGGGGGGGGGGGAAGCAAAGCAGTGTCTGTTTTCTCAGGCTATCCCACAGGCAGCCCAACTAGTCTATTTATTCAAATGCAAATGTCACGGAAACTTAGGTATGATTATTTTTTCTTTGGTATATTTCAGAAGAAAGAAAAACGTTTTCGCAGCTCTGTTCTAGTCGATCTTCTAACGATATCAGAAGCTGTGATGACTGTGGATGCGGACACTTTGGAGCCTCTAGGTAGACATATAATTTGATAAGTAACATATGAAAAACGTTACATACTGAATAGTGCAGTATGGACGATTTTCAAGCCCCAAGAGAGATACCACATAAAAATAAATCGCTGGAAAAAAGCGTGGCTATTTATACGAAAACCGCTAAGTTCTTCCTTTCTCGATACCCTAAAAGATGCCATAAAATGTTGAAAAGAACACACCATGGTATCTAGTCTCTAGTGAATATATGTTCCTGTAATTCGTATAACGTTAAGAGAGGTTCGGATGATTGTGGAGACAGTCATTTTGGAGCTTCCAGGTATGATCATTTTTTTAACTAATAGAAGATTAAAACATCAAGAGATACTAGAGCGAAAACACCATATCCATTAGATAAAATAGAATTGCTTCTGTGTACTAAGACTGATTACAATATCTCCATGAAAAACCTAGCGAACAAAATTTGTTTGCTAATTCTCTCTTTATAGACCACTGAGTCGAGCTAGCAAAAATAAACACCACACAGAATTCATGCATTGGTCCTGAGGGTGAACGGCATCTTTTTTTTTTTTTGGCATCTTTTTTTTCACTTTTTTCACTTATTGCACTTATTGCACAAATTAATTAAAATTAATTTAATGGTGTTTAATTTAACATTATATTTAGTTCAGCCGATTTGACTCACTCTCCACGTATTGAGAAGTATTATACAGGAATGAATTGCGATAGTAAGTCACATAAAACTACCATTTTTTTCAGGGGCAATCGTACCCATCAGGGCATTGACATCAAATGTGATTCAGGCTCCACTATCTACGCCCCATTCCCGGCCAAAGTTGTCAGAGAAGCTAAGCCCTATGGTAATGGAAAGAGTCATGACACTGGCATTTTGCTGAAAGGGACTGGGTCGTGGTCAGGTAAAAACTGTACTGGTACTCTTCCCTTTCCCCGACTGCCAACACAAGCAACCATGCAAGCAGACAAACAAACAAACAAACAAACAACATACAAACATATTAAATAAATAAAAAACAGACATACAGACAAACAGTATCCTTCCACTTTCCCCTTCTTCAGTCTTACGTCTGTCATTCTATCAAACTACATTGTATTTAAAAAAAAAAACAATCAATATTTTTATGTGATCCGCGATCCTCAAGCTATTGCCTTGCTTGTGAATGAATCAGTCTGATTTTGCTTTGTTTAGATTTCGAAGTCAAGTTGTTTTACTTTAAAAAGACCGCTCCTAATGGAAAAGTTGTTGCAGCTGGCGACGATATTGGTACTATGCTCGACATGGCTAAAGAGTACACATGTAAAATGACTAATCATGTTCATGTCCAATTGTACAAGAATGGCGACATTGTTGACCCTACACCCTACGTTTAAATGTAATTAATATAAAGTAATAATTGCTGAACAAGTTTTACTTGATTAATCATTCCATTTATTTATCAGTCACACAATTGATAGTCTCCCCCGCAGCCGTGTTTAGCCTCGTCACGCAACGCTCCGTTATCACTCATTCTTTCATATATTTCCATCATTCCCTTATTCGTTCCCAGGAACAAACATTGTTCATTCATTCATTCAGCTGACTTTCATTGGCTATATTTGTCCATATTTGTCTATCTATCTGTTAATTCAACCGAATAATTATTTTCTTTATTCGTTCTTTCATAGCCGAAATCATTGCATGCATCGCGACCAGCAAATTGAAAATTCTAATTTTTGGTTTGGGGTTTTCTGATCCACAAATCAATTTGAAGGCGGAGCGTATTTTAAAGCAACCAATGACTTGACGAGTTTACGTAAGCTCAGTTCCCAATGATGATTAACAGGCAAGACAATTCAAAAATGCCGACCACAGGCCGCGATGTAATGATGTTGGCTATAAAATTTACTCAATGTTATATTTTTTTATCTAGTCATTTATATTTGTTTTCTTTTTTAGGATCATGCATTTAAACTACAGCAAAAACAAGAAATCCGGCAGTGTAACATGATTAGATATAACTAATAGGGCTATTATTATGGGCTATTCAGTTACGGGCTATTATTATGGGCTATTATTATGGGCTATTATTATGGGCTATTATTATGGGCTATTATTATGGGCTATTATTATGGGCTATTATTATGGGCTATTATTATGGGCTATTATTATGGGCTATTATTATGGGCTATTATTATGGGCTATTATTATGGGCTATTATTATGGGCTATTATTATGGGCTATAATTATGGGCTATTATTATGGGCTATTATTATGTGCTATTATTATGGGCTATTATTACGGGCTGTTATTTCGGGCTGTTATTATGGGCTATTATTGTTGGTTAGTATTATGGGCTATTATTATGGGCTATTATTATGGGCTATTATTACGGGCTATTATTATGGGCTATTATTATGGGCTATTATTATGGGCTCAGTATTATTACGGGCTATTATTATGGGCTATTATTATGGGCTATTATTATTTTCGGTAATTAAACGCCAATTACATTTTTTTAATGTTTAATTTAATTGTAGCTCAAATCGATGCATCAAGTACCTTTGACTTCGGTGAAATTCCCTTCTAGTCTGTCCATCATCTTATTACGTAACCTCACCTTGGTTGATTTACTCGTTGATTGAAAATCCTTTGGTTGATTCGATATAAACTTAGCTTCCTGTCTGATTGATGGATCAGAAAAACACAAAATCAAAAAAAGAAATTTACGATTTATTAGTCGTGATGCAACGATTTCGGCTATAATTGCTTTAATACACAATTTACTTACCTAGCATTGGTGCATGTATTTTATTATAAAATAAAGATAGTAACTACTACCTGACTACACGTGCTTCTAGCTGCAATAAATGTGGAATTGTTTTGTTTCATTTCTTTTTTCATTTTCTTAAACACCCCTAAAAGATACCGAAATTCATTTAAATACGGCGTGGCATGTTTTGCCCCTAGGATATACCCTAGAATGTCTTCGTAGACGCGATATTTATTGAAAACGTTGCAAGATCGTTTACTCGAAGAGATATTTGTATAGGAAATCGCACGATATTGAGTACAATTCGCAATGAATAAGTTGACGGGTGGTGTTTTGAAAGTTTTGACTAGTGGACGGGTCTTTCCTGTAAATCACGGAATTAATGCCGCTTTTTTGCTCGTCCAAAATCAAAAACACCATCAAAAGATACTGAAAGTTGTGGATGGTGAGAGATAAATATTCGTACTAAAGCATGTTATGGCCGGGGTTGAAAGAAGTTATGGCTGAAATCGTTTTATTTTTGCTATATCTTTATTTTTATCTCAAACCTAACCAAACTTGGTATAGTCACATAATTGTACGACGTTAACATTTTCAAGGGGGAAAATTGGGGGAAAATGTTGTGAAAAATTAGTCACTGACCTTTATCTGGACTACAAAACTTTCACCTTAAATGGGGAGACGGTTATTATCTTAGCATAAAACTCAATTCCCTTAATTTGGACGCTTCATTGAGAAAAATCTAAAAATCAAACAAAAGTCATGATGCTAAAAGTTAAACGAAAGCCTTCAAATCAACACATTTATTCAAATGGTTGCAAAATTCCTTTTTAATTAAAAATAACCTTTTTACTTATAGTTGCTTTAAGCATGTTGTTTCATTTTACACTAGAAGCTAGCGTTGGTCGACTGAACATTCTGTGATGTACTAGCTGATATCATGCATTAAAGATTATGAAAATGAGAGATAATTATGCATAAGAGTTTCATTTTTGTCAAGAAAATGCTGAACAATGATTCTATAAATATACTTCATTAATTATGTTATAAAACCTGTCCAAATGAATTTGGTAGAACAAGAATAGTAAAGACTGAAAAGTTACATACTGGAGCAATGAAACTCGCGTATTCTGTCGTTCTTTTCATGTCCTTTTTTATTCTTCCTATTTTTGGTAAACCAACAATATTGCTTGCTGTATCCAATAGTGGTATGTATGTTTATATATTTATTGATTTTATTTACGTCAGCTTTTAATTAATAGCCTAAGAAAACAGACATTCTTTTACTCTTCTTTCCCCCGCGAAAGAAAAAAATGATATATAACGAGCCATTGACGAAACCGCACAGGATCACTTCTTCCCTGAAGAAATTTGCACAACGCTGGTAATATTTCAACTTCCTTACTTACTGACGTACTTCTTACTTACTGATAAAACAGACGTTATTTCATCCCCCCCCCCCCCCGATAATAACTCATACATAACTCAGACGTTAGTTTCGCAGGGGGGGGGGGGGGGGGGGGGGGGAAGCAAAGCAGTGTCTGTTTTCTCAGGCTATCCCACAGGCAGCCCAACTAGTCTATTTATTCAAATGCAAATGTCACGGAAACTTAGGTATGATTATTTTTTCTTTGGTATATTTCAGAAGAAAGAAAAACGTTTTCGCAGCTCTGTTCTAGTCGATCTTCTAACGATATCAGAAGCTGTGATGACTGTGGATGCGGACACTTTGGAGCCTCTAGGTAGACATATAATTTGATAAGTAACATATGAAAAACGTTACATACTGAATAGTGCAGTATGGACGATTTTCAAGCCCCAAGAGAGATACCACATAAAAATAAATCGCTGGAAAAAAGCGTGGCTATTTATACGAAAACCGCTAAGTTCTTCCTTTCTCGATACCCTAAAAGATGCCATAAAATGTTGAAAAGAACACACCATGGTATCTAGTCTCTAGTGAATATATGTTCCTGTAATTCGTATAACGTTAAGAGAGGTTCGGATGATTGTGGAGACGGTCATTTTGGAGCTTCCAGGTATGATCATTTTTTTAACTAATAGAAGATTAAAACATCAAGAGATACTAGAGCGAAAACACCATATCCATGAGATAAAATAGAATTGCTTCTGTGTACTAAGACTGATTACAATATCTCCATGAAAAACCTAGCGAACAAAATTTGTTTGCTATTAATTCTCTCTTTATAGACCACTGAGTCGAGCTAGCAAAAATAAACACCACACAGAATTCATGCATTGGTCCTGAGGGTGAACGTCATCTTTTTTTTTTTTTGCATCTTTTTTTTTTCACTTTTTTCACTTATTGCACTTAATTAAAACTAATTTAATGGTGTTTAATTTAACATTATATTTAGTTCAGCCGATTTGTCTAACTCTCCACGTATTGAGAAGTATTATATAGGAATGAATTGCGATATATAAGTCACATAAAACTACCATTTTTTTCAGGGGCGGTCGTACCCATCAGGGCATTGACATCAAATGTGATTCAGGCTCCACCATCTACGCCCCGTTCCCGGCCAAAGTTGTCAGAGAAGCTAAGCCTTATGGTAATGGAAAGAGTCATGACACTGGCATTTTGCTGAAAGGGACTGGGTCGTGGTCAGGTAAAAACTGTAGTGGTACTCTTCCCTTTCCCCGACTCCCAACACAAGCAACCATGCAAGGAGACAAACAAACAAACAAACAAACAAACAAACAAACAAACAAACAAACAAACAAACAAACAAACAAACAAACAAACAAACAAACAAACAAACAAACAAACAAACAAACAAACATATTAAATAAATAACAAGGCTATATTGCTTTAAAAGCAATGATGTTTCGGCCCTCTACAGCTGCCGTACAGTGATGCCTCTATGTGTTTTTTTATTATAGTGTTGATTAAATTAAATAAAACGGATGATTTCACAGAAGTTTAGAATTTTGAAAGTGTAGAATGTCTCACTCATGGCTGTTATTTTTGATGAACTTAGAAAACAGAGTATATTTCCGTCGTGAATAAATTTTGGATTACGAGGTAAGCCTCGTGCGAAGATTTATTACGAAATCGAAGGTTCATACTCGTTGTGTAATTGGCTAATGCTGCTCACGAGGAATCTGATTCGCTGAACTATAAGATGATTGACAGAAGAGGCGGAAAATTATGGGTCCGCAAACTGATTCTAGTACCGTTTCTGTCATTCTATCAAACTACATTGTATTTAAAAAAAAAAAATCAATCTTTTTATGTGATCCGCGATCCTCGAGCTACTAATTTGCTTGCTTGTGAATGAATCAGTCTGATTTTGCTTTGTTTAGATTTCGAAGTCAAGTTGTTTTACTTTAAAAAGACCGCTCCTAATGGACAAGTTGTTGCAGCTGGCGACGATATTGGTACTATGCTCGACATGGCTAAAGAGTACACATGTAAAATGACTAATCATGTTCATGTGCAATTGTACAAGAATGGCGACATTGTTGACCCTACACCCTACGTTTAAATGTAATTAATAATTGTAATAATTGCTAAACAAGTTTTACTTGATTAATCATTCCATTTATTTATCAGTCACACAATCGATAGTCTCCCCCGCAGCCGTGCAGTTTAGCCTCGTCACGCAACGCTCCGTTATCACTCATTCTTTCATATATTTCCATCATTCCCTTATTCGTTCCCAGGAACAAACATTGTTCATTCATTCATTCAGCTGACTTTCATTGGCTATATTTGTCCATATTTGTCTATCTATCTGTTAATTCAATCGAATCATTCTTTTGTTTATTCGTTCTTTCATAGGCGAAATCATTGCATGCATCGCGACCAGCAAATTGAAAATTCTAATTTTTGGTTTGGGGTTTTCTGATCCACAAATCAATTTGAAGGCGGAGCTTATTTTAAAGCAACCAATGACTTGATGAGTTTACGTAAGCTCAGTTCCCAATAATGATTGACAGGCAAGACAATTAAAAAATGCCGACCACAGGCCGCCGCGATGTAATGATGTTGGCTATAAAATTTACTCAATGTTATATTATTTTATCTAGTCATTTATATTTGTTTTCTTTTTTAGGATCATGCATTTAAACTACAGCAAAAACAAGAAATCCGGCAGTGTAACATGATTAGAAATAATTAATAGGGCTATTATTATGGGCTATTATTATGGGCTATTATTATGGGCTATTATTATGGGCTATTATTATGGGCTATTATTATGGGCTATTATTATGGGCTATTATTACGGGCTATTATTATGGGCTATTATTATGGGCTATTATTATGGGCTATTATTATGGGCTATTATTATGGGCTATTATTATGGGCTATTATTATGGGCTATTATTATGGGCTATTATTACGGGCTATTATTATGGGCTATTATTATGGGCTATTATTATGGGTAAGCGCTTGTTTCCATAGCCCAGACTGCCCATGATCCGAAATAGACTGGAAACGAACTGGCAATCATCTTACGTGTTTACGTAAACGAATGTTACGTATCAGCGATCGTCTTACGTGTAAATACTAAACGAATTCAACGGGGTTAATGGAAGAACTTTCAACCTTTGTAATTTTGGATTTGTTTATTTTTTTTTAATCTCTTAAAGAAGAATTCTTATACTTGTGTGATTCCAAAGTCTAAACAGAAACAGAAGGAGAAACTGCGAAAAATATAGGGCAGTTTGAGCTATGGAAACGAGCCCCTTCGAGCTGACAAAATGTTCGTTTCCATAGCTCAAACTGACCTTTCATTTTTGATGAAACCTTGGCAATACTTTACAATAAAGGTAAGGAAAAACATTGTAATGCAAGTTTGTGTTACGATAACTTAAATAACGAAAAATTATATAATCGATCGCTTCTGTTTTGATCCATTCCCATGGTCATAAAAATCACCTAATATTTGCATTATTAAGCTTACATATAATTATGTTAAATATTATATTAAATGTATTATACATTATTGAGCTAGGTGTATACACTTCATCTAGTTAAGCCAGCAGCTTTGCTGTATAAAGTGGTCCAATGTTTATACTTATACTCAACATTAATATTGACACAATTAGTCAGTTTAAAAACAGCAAATCTGCCTGCATGTTTCAATATATGTCAAATATTACTATCAAAAATACTACTACAAGCATGTATATGAGTACATAAGTTTAATCACAAGACAGGTCTGTTCTGAGTAGAACATAACAACTGTAACAGAAGCACATGACCTCACTTCACATGTAATGTTAGATGTTGTAACACTGACGGGGTGTATGTTGTCTGTCTATACACCCTAAATGGTCTTTTTGCATGTTGGCTTTTGGCACAAGATGAGCTTATCATCTCTTCGGCCGGTCTTGTTTTCCACCCTGCTTAATTGCCATATTCCTCCTAACCAACTCAATGCTACTAGCCAGTTATTAGTCACGTAAACAACCATGTATATGTACAGTTATGACTATATAATGTTTTCATGCAGTAGCAAATTAATCACCAATAGATCGACCTTGACCTGACTTGTCATTTTTTTTTACTCTTTTACATTCTCCTTTTTTTAACTCTTCACAATAATACCTTTTGATCTGCATCTTTTATGTGGAGCGTTTATCACGGGGAACATTGTAAGGTATCCTTTTTAACTCGTGGATCGAAGATCCTCGAGTTATTGGGATGGGGCTTTTGAACCGGAAGTGTCACTCACTCACTCACTCACTCGCTCACTCGCTCACTCACTAGACCGTCAGTGTAAACTTTTGAGCCCCAAGATCTCGGTCAGCGTACTTCGAGCACATGGATATTTGAAGGAATGATTTTTCGGTCGAAGTAATCGCGAATACTCTCATATTTTATGTGCTCACGCCACACGATTCGCAGTAGAATTACACATAAGTTTATAAGAGTGAATGGTCTAAGTTTATGTCGAATGTTTTCGGAAATGGTCACTGTGAATTTTACTAAAGATCATGCAATTTACGAGCGAACTAAGCGAGCCAACTTATTATGATCAAATTTATCGAGATATCTTCCCTGCTATAAACAGAAGCTACTTTTTATCCATCCTTTCATAATGCTATGGAATGGATTCACAACCAGTTACAAAGGACGAAGCTGTTATTACTGGATATTTAACAGTATTTCCGGTAAGCATTCTTAGAGAGTACGATACACACTAGAAGTGAAGACAACAACAGTATAGTTGTTTTAGTGATGTTGTAGGGTAAATATATTGCTTATTGTAATTATTTCTTTTATATTTTTGATTAAAGTAACCAGTTTATCTGTCAATAGTTTAATTTTATTGACTACTATTAATTCGTACAAATTCGAAAGGCGATTGAAACAGGCGATTCTCGAGCTCTTAGCTTCTTGCACAGAACAACAAACTTATTCGCAAAATTTAAATCGCTTCACCCTATTATCTAGTAGTTCAACTTAACGATCTATGTATATGTAGATGAAAGTAATATTTCTTTCTTTACAATATGTGAGATAACGTGATCGGTTTTAAACCTCCAGGTTGACCTCGACAACAACAAATAAACAGCTAAAACGGCCTCTCTAAAAACTACCCCAACAGCCCAAATCGCCTCAAATATAACACCAATTGCTTCAATGACTATCTATTTTGCTTTTTCTGGCGTTTATTTTGCAAGAACAACTTAATAACACTGTTTCTTAGACACTCTTTGAACTCGCATGTATCTCTGCACGAACCGAAGATCGAACCAGGTAAATATCAGACTTGTCAGCGGATCACGGACTGAGGGAACGACGGACCGTAAGGGAAACGGACGACAACCAAAAAAATACAAATAAAACAACAACATTGAATACTTATTTTTCGCTTCAAATCATCTCAAGCTAATCCGAGAAAATAATTACATAATCATAATGGAGCGGTCTAAACTGTAAGCGCTTTCAAAATGTTCTAATTATGATCCACGAGTTGGCCATAGGTGGCCTTTGATTTTATGCAGGAGAGAAGGTGTGGTCGGAGCTGTGGTATATCATATGTTGTTAATGTTGGATCGTGTCCATATGAAAGACTTGTGGCATATGCTATAGAAAAAGGACCACAGTCCACACGGTTTGTTTGTTGCTGTACAGGTTGGATGGATACCTTCAGTGATGTACAATTTGTAATAGTTGCCAATTGCTTTACCACAAATGAGTTGACAGTCCCTTTATTGAGACTGTCAAACAAGTTGACAACATTTGTGTCACACCCAATGTTGGAAACACAAATCCAATGGGTGGCTCCTGTATGAAGGATTTGGATGAATTCTCCAGAACAAACTGAAAACATTCCAGCTTGTCCCAGGACAGTATCTTGCAGGCCTTGAATGCCTGGATTCTGCTTATGTAAAAGATTTTGGACAATATACATTGTTTCGTCTGTTAGCATATGATTGCCAGCAATCAATTTATTTTCATGATCAGATATTGTTATTTTTTTAACAGGTTTGAGTGATTGGTTATCTGGATTTATTTCTTGACAGCTAGATGAAGGTGATTGGTTTTCTGGATTTACTGGTTTTTCTTTAGGGCTAGATGGAGGTGATTGGCTATCTGGAATTATCAGTATTTCTGGAGGGCTAGAAGAAGGTGATTGGTTATCTGGATATACTGGCAATTCTTTAGGGCTAGACATAGGTGATTGGTTATCTGGATATACTGGTATTTCTTTAGGGCTAGGTGAAGTTGATTGGTTTTCTGGATTTACTGGTATTTCTTTAGGGCTAGATGGAGGTGATTGATTATCTGGATATACTGGTATTTCTTTAGGGCTAGAAGAAGGTGATTGGTTTTCTGGATTTACTGGTATTTCTTGTGATGATACATTATCATTTTCAAAGGCTGTTTGGGCTGTCTGCATATTTGCTATAAGAGTTTCTATAGGGGTTGACACTGCAAGGCACTTTTTCATCACTCCTGCCACCTCCCCAACTCTTCCATTGTACTTGTTTTTTTTTGCCTTGTGAAGAGGGAGTGCTTTGCACTTGGTATTGTTTTGTGTAATAACTGGTTTGACTGGTTTGACTGGTTTCTCTCTTATTTTTTTAGTGTTACTAATTTCAAGCTGAATGCCATCTTCTTCTGGTACGTACTGTAAGATGTATTTGTAAGTTACTAACAGTTGGTCTTTAACAGTTGTAAGGCCTGTAATGTCTTCCACAAGAAAAGTTAGATTCTGAATTTTTTTTAGAACCTCTCTGCATTTTGCTGCTTCACTTCTTGGCTGGGGATTTTTAGTAGGGAGGGGTAAAGGAGGATTTGGATTATTATTCTCTGAATTGCTTTCTGTATCAGTGTGAGGAATGGCTGCTGTAGGTGATGAGGGTGCATGTTCGTGTATTTCCTCTGATTGTTTCTGTGAAGAAACATTCTGTAGTAGATGTTCATCAAGATTCAGTAATGTGGATTCACGGTAGTTAATTGACAGCTTGTCATAGTTATAGCCTGGAAAGTGTTGGAAGATAGACAAAAAGTGCTTACATGGAAGGTAGTTTTGCTTCCAGTCAGCACATTCACATTTTGGCATTGTGGCAGAATCCCCAAATGTTACATTATATGTGCCATTGTCTGATTGGCTTTTGACTTGAAAGCTGCCTTCTTTAGTTTTGGTGATGCTATTCAAGGAAATGGTATTAGCACTATACCATCTCTCCATACAATGTCCCACCAGATGTCTTGGTTTATTGATTAGGAAACCAGGGATGTCTTTGTGATAGCATCGATACATGGAGCTGCTTTTCACATTCTTTTCCACATATCTAGTATAGAATAGATGAATATTGTTGTCATTTGGGTATTTTGGTTGGTTGCATTGTTTTAGGTACAAATGCAATTCTTCATAATTATATTAAACAGAAAAGCAATATTACATGTAGATTTCAGTTATGGATCTGGAGCATTAAACGATAAAAGGTTTATGGAGCAAGCGAAGAAATGATAAAGAAATGAATAGAAATGATGAAAAGTTGAACATTAATTCTCACTGACAATTTTTTTTCTTATATAGTTACCTATTATAGTTCTCTGGAAGAAATTCTTCAATTAGAATGGTCAGCATTCCACTTAGGCTAGTGTGTTTGTGTTTCTGCAGATAACTGTATTTAAAAAGCTTGTTCTGTCTTTCTAAGCCATTGTTGGTGTTTATCATTACATTAAAGCCTTCATTTCTGAATGACCATGCCCATCTCTGCAATACAATGAACCAATTTGAATACATTAATTACTATGTGGGAGAGACAGGAAAATACAAAGTAACATGACATGATTGTAGTATGAATTGAATCATAAACAAAAATGACTATAATATTTAATGAAATCCTAATTAATGAAATCCTAATTAATGAAATCATAATTAATGAAATCATAATAATTAATGAAATCATAATTAATGAAATCATAATTAATGAAATCATAATACTGCTGTTAGGGTTATATTAGACTGATTTGCATCAGTACCTTACTGCATGGTAACCATGTACTTCCAAACCACTTTTGTAACTTTGTGTTCATTAACCATACATCTGATGTTTTTAGGTCGGAGACAGCTTTGTCATACAAAGTCTTTGTTGTTGCACGGGCTACTCGTCGAAGCCTGGCGAGAACTTCCTCCTTTTGTTGGGAAACTTGGTGATCTTTTTTGGAAACCCATCTCTCCCATGCTTGTTCGCGATGGAAATCGCACAGGTAAACAATGCAATCTATAAAAGGTGTTTTCCATTAAGTATTATGAATCATCATGTATAATAAAACACTTATCGGATGATGTTTTTGTAATATCCAGAATAGTTGAGGTAAGTGTAATCAGGCCATGCCGGAGGACGAGGCTGATTACTGTACAAGACCTTGATTATTCTGATATCACAAAACTGAATTCAATAATTGTTTTATTGAATGAAGCATCAAAAGTTCTTTCACGTTGAATGCAATTTCTTTTTATCAAGGAAACAACGAAAGTGGGCAATAAAGTGATATTTTTGGCAAAGTATGCATTGCAGGCGCAACATAACTACAGATTAGCGAAAATAATTGGCTAGTAAATTTTTTTTAAATAATGTTTCACTAATCTGTAGGCTGGTTGATTGTAAAAATAATCTGCAGGCTCTTAATCAGATTCTGGATAGTGAGTACAATGTATAATAATTGTTATTATTGTTAATACCTGGAAAGTTTTCTTCAATTGCATTAATTTCTTCTTCAGCAAAGTCAGTCATAAAATATGGCGGGTTCCATGATGGATTCCATTGCTTCAGAACACCAATCGCCTCCTTAATTGAGTCTGTGGACTCATCTTGCACAATGAAAGAGCCTACAACCTGATAATCAACATTGGTTTTCACAGCAAGAAAGAAGAGAGGCAACGAGTATCTGGTGGTCTTGTAAGTGGCATCAAGAAGGCATATGTTATTCCCATACCTGGCCAGTAACCTTTGTTGCCAAGGGGTTTGATGGAGAAAAAGCAGCTTCTGTTTACTGAGAGGCACGGTGACCTTTATCTCTACTTCTTCATCCTCATCATTGTTGCCTTCCTCATAGCTTTCATTATTCTCATTAATATCTTTATATGGTCGGAATAAGAACTTATCTTGTGGATATTTCTCTTGCCACACTTTGATTTTACTGGCTACATTTGTTTGGTCACAACTGGAAAATCTGTTTTTGACCACTGCACGATACATGTGATTCTGTAGATCCTTCTTGGTCGGGAAGTAACGTCTACTGGTGGAGGGTGGAATGTCTCTTCCTAAAAACAACTCATTATTTACAAATTCTTTTAGATGCCTTCTCATTTCTTGCACTCCTAATACCCCTTTTGCAACAAGATCATGGATCTTTCCAACAACTCTTTGATCAACAGCATGATGAATTCCTCCAGCCTGTAAGCACAGGATAATAATTATATAGAAATTTCATAATTGTATCACAGTCAAATAGACTATAATGTAACAATCATGCTATTGTAATTTTTACCGCATTTGATAATTTTCCCGCTTTCTGATTGGTCGTGAGCTGTGGTGAATAAGAGTACAATACCACAGTTGCTATTTGCTCATTTTTAATGTGGTAAACAACAAATTTACGATGGTTTCGCATGATATGTCCCCTTATTTACCACAGTTGGTGTCATCGAATCGTCTAAATTGTTGTGGATCTACTCGACTTTGTCAAAAAAATTGTTAAATACACATACATGTATGTAATGATGGTACTGCACTGTTGAAGTTCACTACAATAAATGAAGCTGCCAACGTTAATGGTAGAATAACTAATACCTCCCCAGTGATGTGATATTTATGTTCTTGCTCTCCAGGAAGTTCAATGTAGATACGTCGCTCTCCTTGAACTCCTTTTTCCTTATCCAGATATGCCCTCAGTTTCTCAGAGGCTGTTCTTCTCCTTTTTTGGGAGTCCTTGCTTATCTTTACAACATTGCCAGAATGAAAAAAAAAATCAATTATCAAAACAATAAAGAAATATATAGATGATATACAGTAAAAACCTGTGTATAAGAACCTAAGTTTTTTCAAGTTAGCCTCCATAGGTTCTTATAAAAATGTTACTTACTGTGCATAAAGGCTACTTAGGTTCTTATAATTATAGGTTCTTAATTTTTGTCCTTGGTGACACTGGCCGCCACTATATTTAATCATTTATGCATTTTTTTTACATACGCAGTTAAAGAACATAATCCCTGACCGATACATGTATGTGGCTCAAAATAATATCAAACTCTCTATAGAGTACAAAAACTAAAAGTGTGCAATACTTTGTACTATTTACCACTAAATAGTGTTGATTAAACAATAGAGAACACTAGAATTAACATAATTTAGCAGTATTTAGTGGTAATTATGTTGCACACTTTTAGTGTTTGTACTCTATTAACCTTCAATTATAACACTAACAGTGTTCATGGCTATTTAAGTTGCCTTTTTGTATTGCATGTACATGTGTAATGTAGTGAAATTGCTGTTTTGGAAAATAAGAATCTGTTTAGATTTTAGTCTAGAGTGGTTCTTATTTGAAGGGTAATTACTTCTTAATATTTGGGAAATTTTGGCCTAACAGGTTCTTATATACAAGGTTTTTACTGTGGTGCATGTTTAGTACCTTAAACTGGGGAAATTTCATGATTTCCCTCAAAATAATCTGTGCAGGACATCCCATCTTTTTAGTATCTTGCACCATGTTCTTTGTTCTTTTAAACTGATGATCTAACACACCTGACTAAAAGCATTTGAAAATTCATGTGTGAATAAAATAGCAACAATTAACACAACAATTAATATTGGTATATTGTCATTTCTATTACCTGCTGATTTTCCATTCTTTTTTTCTTGAATAATTTTTTCCTATCTTTCCCATTTCGACAATCTAAGAATTTATTCCCCAGTACTATGTAGGGTACACCATCATATTCTAGTTTACAGTCAGACCACATGACTTTGTGTGAATGAGCTGTGGGATCTGAATAGAAATGAATTTTCAAAATAAATTACCTTATAATTTTGAAATTAAGGGCTGCAGAATACTGGTCTAATAGTCCCTGTGGTAAGCTAATTATTTCAATTTTTCATCCATTTGTTACTTTATAAATATGTCTGTCTGGTTGTATGTATTAATGTATGTTAATGTATGTGAGTATAGCTATCATTGTGGCACTGTTGTATATCTAGATAGAATTACATATATGGCATGACTATAATAATAATAATAAACTTTATTTCTATAGTGCACTTATCCTATGCTCAAGGCGCTTTACAAAGAAGATAATTAACTATTTACAACTGATGAAAAATTAAATTATGAGTAAATAAATTAAATATAATTAAAGTAGCTTGTCTAGTTTCTTGTTTTCCCTCCCACCCACCCGGTAGCTAGGCAGAGAATATTTATTTGCATGTCATTTCTCAGTCTAGATTACTGATAGCGTAGTACTATAATTAATAAATAAACTTCTCTCTTGGCCATGCAAGCATAAAAGTCTCTATATTTGTTGCTGTGTTGCTTGGTGGTGGGGAATATTATGCAATGAAGCAGAAAATAACATCTTATATCTATTGTGTATGCTTACTTTCATTTTATATTTAATATTTTAACCTTTGTTGTTGTTGTTTTTTTTCAACAATTTCTACTTGTACATGCATAAAGCCTGCTACATGAATGAATGAATACATGAATAAAATTAAATATTTATGAATAAATTATTGCAGTCTGGTAGACTGAATAGTTTGTGATTTTACAATCAATTAACAGATGAATAATTAGGAATTAAACCACGAATCATGCACTTACCAATATTCCCAAAGTCTTTGTCTGCTGACCAAACAGTAAATGATGAATTTGTGTACAACTCCCATTCTCTAACGATTTCGGGGACTTCCTCCACATCGAAAACGTACCCAAAGTTATTTTTTACTTGGTGGTCAAATAACAGTGCTACTGGTGATGTTTTAAAAGACATTTTCGCAAGAACAATTTTGGACTTTGATTTTGCAATCAGCTTTAAAAAAGCCCGCGAAAAGTCCAGAATTAGGTTCTTATTAGGGTGGGCTGCGTCATAAGTTATTGAAGGGATCAGGGGGTTGTGGTAAGGCTCGTGGCTATAGGGATCGAGACATTTAATTAAAAACCAGAACATATTTGTTTTAATTCATTTATTTTAAGCTCGGTTCTTACATTGTACATGTGAATTAGCTTCAATATTGCCAAGGTTTCATCAAAAATAAAAGGTCAGTTTGAGCTATGGAAACGAACATTTTGTCAGCTCGAAGGGGCTCGTTTCCATAGCTCAAACTGCCCTATATTTTTCGCAGTTTCTCCTTCTGTTTCTGTTTAGACTTTGGAATCACACAAGTATAAGAATTCTTCTTTAAGAGATTAAAAAAAAATAAACAAATCCAAAATTACAAAGGTTGAAAGTTCTTCCATTAACCCCGTTGAATTCGTTTAGTATTTACACGTAAGACGATCGCTGATACGTAACATTCGTTTACGTAAACACGTAAGATGATTGCCAGTTCGTTTCCAGTCTATTTCGGATCATGGGCAGTCTGGGCTATGGAAACAAGCGCTTACCATTATTATGGGCTATTATTATGGGCTATTATTATGGGCTATTATTATGGGCTATTATTATGGGCTATTATTATGGGCTATTATTACGGGCTATTATTACGGGCTATTATTATGGGCTATTATTATGGGCTATTATTACGGGCTATTATTATGGGCTATTATTATGGGCTGTTATTATGGGCTATTATTATGGGCTATTATTACGGGCTATACTTATGGGCTATTATTATTTTCGGTAATTAAACGCCAATTACATTTTTTTTAATGTTAAATTTAATTGTAGCTCAAATCGATGCATCAAGTACCTTTGACTTCGGTGAAATTCCCTTCTTATCTGTCCATCATCTTATTACGTAACCTCACCTTGGTTGATTTACTCGTGGATTGAAAATCCTTTGGTTGATTCGATATAAACTTAGCTTCCTGTCTGATTAATGGATCAGAAAAACACAAAATCAAAAAAAGAAATTTACGATTTATTAGTCGTGATGCAACGATTTCGGCTATAATTGCTTTAATACACAATTTACTTACCTAGCATTGGTGCATGTATTTTATTATAAAATAAAGATAGTAACTACTACCTGACTACAAGTGATTCTAGCCATCGCCAACTATTCCGGCCATGCGCCCACTCACAAGGTCAGCGGTACAACATAAAAGCGGTAGATAATTTTATCAGATTTTACAAAGAAATGTATAGAGGATCAAAGTTCTTTTCGAATTATAAAATTCTCGGTAAGGATTTGTCAATTTACCTAACTGGAAATATATTGTATGACATTAAAGCATTTGATTTTTTACCAAACATAGCTTTATTATATTAAATAGAAACCTTTATTTTCGATAGTTGACGGTTTTGTGTTTTCTTCCCATACATGCTCTGTATTCAGGAATTTTGCAAGAAAAAAAAACCACAGGTAGCCCAAGCGTACAGTTAGCACAAGGGAATGTATGGTGAATCGTAATTTTAATAGAAATATGTCAATTAAATTTACCCTTCTTACATGGATGTTTTTTGTGGTCTCTGATAATGTCTGTGAAGAATGTTTGGAACATTTGACCAGTTGTACATCCCCTTGTTAATATATTGACAAGGTTGGACGCTAGCGGCACCAACTCACTTCCAATCCAGCCTACTTCAGAAGCTTTTTTTCCACGAAAAACAATGCCTTTCCAAAAATCACTCCTCACAGCTAAGGAAGGGTTGTTTGGCTATCAATCCATACCAAATTCTTCGAGCCAGCGCGCGGTACTGAGCCGTGAGCGCTCCAGACCCTCAATAAAACGACTACGAAAACCGCCATTTTAACCGTGAAGGTACAATCCGGAACAGGAAAGCCGTTGAAGGTGCGATATGGCCTGGGAACGATTGTAAATTTAACCCTGACCGGGAGGGAGTTAGCCTGCGTAGCTTGGCCCTAGGGAGAAAGGAGCGGAGGGGAGGGGAGGGGGATTGGGGAGAGGAAGGGAAGAAGGGAGGGCCTGCAGCGAAGACCCTTGATTTTCCATAATTTCGCGCACAGAATCCGTGCGCGAAATTCCCATTGGTCGAGAGCAACCAGGTGAAATCTCATTGGCTGTTGTTAGCTATATTGTGACATGTCAATATTAAACAGACCAACGGTAGCTTGAGCTGTAACGAGTAGCTCTAATTACAAACGGCTATTTCAGGCAAGTGAGATCAAGAAATTTCGATCTATAACATATCTAAAAGCGAGACCTTAGCATCAGAAGTTCAAAACTGATAAATATTTTTGGTTTATTTCACATTGGGTAAGGTGAATACGCTTTCTGACTGAATAAAGCAAGATATGTTGCATTGTTTACTTGACCTTTGAAGGTCATGTAAAATAGACTTGATTTCCGTTTGTGAAGTAAACACGCTCATTTCTTTTGAGTTTTGAGCTTTGGAACTATATTAGACAAGTTTATAATGATAAATAAATTTGGATTGTGAAAATTTGGGTCACACATATAATAGCATAATATATTTTGAAATACGAAAAGTTTTTATGTGAGGAAACACTAGTAATGGAGGTGACAATTATGACAGCTAAACCAGACAACAAACAGTGCTAGGAAGAGGGCGTAATGGAAAATCAAGGGTCTTCGCTGCAGGCCCTCCCTTCTTCCCTTTCTATTCCCATCCCCCTCCCCTCCGTCCCCTTTTATCCCTCTCCCCACCCCCAGGGCCAGCTACGCAGGCTAGGAGGGAGTCAGTAAATTGACAATCGTCAGCGAACAACGAACTATCCGATGCGAGTGAAATTTTAGCCTCCTTTTGTACTTTGCCACCAATCAACAGCGGTTTTAATAGCAGGGAAAACTCTTCATATTTAGTCGTGGGAAATACATAAGTTCGCATACATCGTGAGATCCGTTGTTTGCTGACGATATCAATTTACTGTCTCCCTCCCGGTCAGGCCTTCAACGGCTTTTCTGTTCCGCGGATTGTACCTTCACGGTTAAAATGGCGGTTTTCGTAGTCGTTTTATTGAGGGTCTGGAGGGCTCACGGCTCAGTGCCGCGCGCTGGCTCGAAGAATTTGGTATGGATTGATAGCCAAACAATCCTTCCTTAGCTGTGAGGAGTGATTTTTGGAAAGGCATTGTTTTTCGTGGAAAAAAAGCTTCTGAAGTAGACTGGATTGGAAGTGAGTTGGTGCCGCTAGCGTCCAACCTTGTCAATATATTAACAAGGACAACACAGACATTATCACAAAAACCACAAAAAAGACCACAAAAAACATCCATGTAAGAAGGGTTAATTTAATTGACATATTTCTATTAAAATTACGATTCACCATACATTCCCTTGTACTAACTCTACGCTTGGGCTACCTGTGGAAAAACACGAAAAGTGTGATATTCATAACATCATTTTTCAAAATCAAAGCTTGTTACCTCATTTACCGTGGCTGTTCCATAAACTAAATACATCATACATTGCTTGTGTGTAATTTGTCGTCGATCGAACGAGGTTTTACCTTTCCTTTTTAACTTTGAAAAAGCTCCAAATTGAATTGACGTTCGTAAGACGCCATATACTTGCAATCCTTCCTTCAAGTAGAGGTACTTTGTGATGCGATAACTTTGGAAATTCTTCGCAAACTAAGACATGTTTGATACCAAAATGAAGCTTGTTTTCCCAACTCTTATTTACAATAGAGTTTAATGGGATAGCTGTTAAAGAAAAGGCAAACCGTAGCAAGAAATTTGGGTTTCATCGAGTGCGGGCCTGAGCGAGCTTGGGCTCCCTGTGGCTTTCCTCAAATCGTCGACATGTCGTTGTTTTTTCGCTTGTAAATGACCAATTTTATAACATTGAACTCCAAAAATGTTTCAGAATTACAGTTTGATAGTTGCTTCAATATCCTTTGGTGTTAAATTGACTTAAAGAATCGTATTTAACTTAGTTTTGATTCTATCTTGGATTCCCGAATCGGTGTTTACTTTCTATTTTACGCATGGTATCCGCTGCCCTCGATGACTGGCGGGAAGTCCGGAATAGTTGGCGAGGCTGCAATAAATGTGGAATTGTTTTGTTTCACTTCTTGTTTCATTTTCTTAAACACCCCTAAAAGATACTGAAATTCATTTAAATACGGCGTGGCATGTTTTGCCCCGAGGATATACCGAATGTCTTCGTAGACGCGATATTTCTTGAAAACGTTGCAAGATCTTTTACTCGAACAGATATTTGTATAGGAAATCGCACGATATTGGGTACAATTCGCAATGAATAAGTTGACGGGTGGTGTTTTGAAAGTTTTGAAAATTGGACGGGTCTTTCCTGTAATCACGGATTTAATGCCGCTTATTGCTCGTCGAAAATCAAAAACACCACCAAAAGATACCGAAAGTTGTGGATGATGAGAGATAAATATTCGTACTCAAGCATGTTATGGCCTGGGTCGAAAGAAGTTATGGCTGAAATCGTTTTATTTTTGCTATATCTTTATTTTTATCTCAAACCTAACCAAACTTGGTATAGTCACATAATTGTACGACGTTAACATTTTCAAGGGGGAAAATTGGGGAAAAATGTTGTGAAAAATTAGTCACTGACCTTTATCTGGACTACAAAACTTTCACCTTAAATGGGGAGACGGTTATTATCTTAGCATGAAACTCAATTCCATTAATTTGGACGCTTCATTGAGAAAAATCTAAAAATCAAACAAAAGTCATGATGCTAAAAGTTAAACGAAAGCCTTCAAATCAACACATTTATTCAAAAGTGTCCTTTTTAAAAATAACCTTTTTACTTATACTTGCTTTAAGCATGTTGTTTCATTTTACACTAGAAGCTAGCGTTGGTCGACTGAACCTTCTGATATCATGCATTAAAGATTATGAAAATGAGAGATAATTATGCATAAGAGTTTCATTTTTGTCAAGAAAATGCTGAACAATGATTCTATAAATATACTTTGTTAATTATGTTATAAAAACTGCATGTCCAAATGAATTTGGTAGAACAAGAATAGTAAGGACTGAAAAGTTACATACTGGAGCCATGAAACTCGCGTATTCTGTCGTTCTTTTTATGTCCTTTTTTATTCTTCCTATTTTTGGTAAACCAACAATATTGCTTGTTGTATCCAATAGTGGTATGTATGTAATATATATTTATTGATTTAATTTACGTCAGCTTTTAATTAATAGCCTAAGAAAACAGACATTCTTTCACTCTTCTTCCCCCCGCGAAAGAAAAAAATGATATACACCTAATCCAAAAAACGTTGTCTGGTCCGCCGCACAGTCCTCGCGCCAAGACTGTGAAAGATATTGGTTATATCTAATTAGTAATTAATTTATTTGCATGTTCACACTCTAGTGTGGTACTTTTTCAACGAAATAGTGTTGTGCCTACTTTTATTTTCTTGTTTTATCACTCTCATCAAAAATTCACTGTGTTTTCCTTCACGGTCTTGGCGCGAGGACTGTGCGGCGGACCCGACAACGTTTTTTGGATGAGGTGTATAACGAGCCATTGACGAAACCGCATTGGATCACTGCTTTCCCCACAACGCTGATAATATTTCAACTTCCTTACTTACTGACGTACTTCTTACTTACTTACTGATAAAACAGACGTTCTTTCACCCCCCCCCCCCCCCGATAATAATTCAGACCTAACTCAGACGTTAGTTTCGCAGGGGAGGGGGGGGGGGGGGGGGGGGGGGGGAGACAAGCAAATCAGCGTCTGTGTTCTCAGGCTATTCCACAGGCAGCCCAACTAGTCTAATTATTCAAATGCAAATGTCACGAAGACTTTGGTATGATTATTTTTTCAGAAGAAAGAAAGATATTTTCGCAGCTCTGTTCTAGTCGATCTTCTAACGACATCAGAAGCTGTGATGACTGTGGATGCGGACACTTTGGAGCCTCTAGGTAGACATATAATTTGATAAGTAACATAAGAAAAACGTTGAATACTAAAATAGTGCAGTAAATCGCTGGGAAATGCGTGAAAACCGATACTGAAGCTCTTCCTTTCTCGATACCCTAAAAGATGTCATAAAATGTTGAAAAGAACATACCATGGTATCATGGATTTTATCATTGCAGATAATCGATTTATAATATCAGTGTCTGTCCGTTTTTTTCAGATGCGGTACTAAACAGTTACATAAAGGAATTGACATCATATGTCCACCAGGATCCAGTATTTACGCTCCTTTCCCGGCCAAAGTTGTCCGAGTAGCTCGGCCCTTTGGTAATGGAAAGAGTCACGATTCTGGCATTTTGCTGCAAGGGACTGGGTCGTGGTCAGGTAAAATCTGTCCTGATATTCCTCCCTTTGCGACACTAACAAAAGTAAAGACAGTAAGACAGACAGAAAGTAAGACAGACAGACAGACAGACAAACAATTAAAATACAGACAAACAAACAAACAGGCACACAAACAGATAAATAAACAGACAAACAAACAATCAAAAAACAGACAAACAAACAAACAGACAAACAAACCAGACAAACATACAAACAAACAAACAAACAGATACACAAACAGATAAATAAACAGACAAACAAACAATCAAAAAACAGGCAAACAAACAAACAGACAGACAAACAGATAAATAAACAAGAAACAACAGACAAACAAACAAAAAACAAACAAACAAACAAACAGACAAACAAACAGACAGACAGACAGACAGACAGACAGACAGACAGACAGACAGACAGACAGACAAACAAACATACAAACAAAAAAACAGACAAACAAATAAATAGATATACAATCTGATGAAACAAACAAAGAGAAAGACGGACTGACTGACACACACACACACACAAAAAAAAAACACACAAAAATATACTGCGCCCCAAAGTTCATCTGTCATCCAATCCAACTATTTCAAAAAATGACAGCAGAAATTGTTCTCACAGAATATCAAGTGAAGTTGTTTTATTTCAAGAAGACCATTGCTAATGGAGTCAACGTGACCTCAGGAGATGTTCTTGGTACAATGACCAACATGGCAGCACAATATACCTGTATAATGACCAACCACCTACATGTAAGACTTTACAAGAAACACCGGTCAATCGACCCTACTGCTTATATGCTAAGGCTCTTCTTTGGTATAACGATGATAATCTAAAATACATAGGCTCTTCCCTGGTAAATATATATTTGTTGTATTACTTCTGAAAAGCCCTGTTACAGCATAACGCGCCTTACCTTGGCCACCCAATTAAAGTTTTGTACAAGTTAATGGCTTAGCATTCAAAAGCTTCTCTTTTCAAATAACTTGCTACAAATTTTACATCCTTAGTTTTTTTTAGACACTTATAAACTTCACTCTTGTCTTCGCTTTGAACATTTCAAAGTGTATACCGTTTGCCACTCGGCGTATCTTTTATATTAAGGCCAAATTCTCGCTTTCTGATTGGTTAACTTGTACAAAACTTTAATGAGGTGGCCACGGTAAGGTGCGTCGTGCTGTAAGGGGCGAAGTATTAAAGTTTACATAATAAGATCGACCAATCAGGAAAGAGCTGAATTTTGACTTCCGGAACAAGCTCCAACAGACTACGTTCCCAGGGGTATATGTTGTGGAAGCGAGAAACGAGCGACAGAAGAATACCCCTGGATTCCCGAGGATGTTTACAATTTCGATCCTTGTCAAAAAGATTTAATAAATTATTCCAAGGAATTCTTTCCTCACTGATTGCTTGAATGAGTGTATCTTTAAAAGCGCAGAAACTGTTACATTTACTACGTGTTCAAATCGTCGCGAAAATGACCACTTTAGTTAATAGCAACTAGCTACGTCGCTGCCTGAACAGTATTTGAGAACTGACTTTTTACTGTTTACGCAATTTCTTATTTATGTTATATTTGTGTTTTCTGTTTAGGTCTTACAATGGTATTACAATGGCATCTGGTACACCAGATTTGCATTGGAATTTACGCTTCAGCACGTTTATAACACGTTAATATACATGAAAAAATTACTCGAATTTGATTGGCTGAGAGCAGTGCATTTCAAGTGTAACACAGTGCAGAAAAGTGTAACACAGTGCAAATTACATTCCGTACAGTGCAAATTACAAAAAAATAAATCGATTATGATAGGCTTTATTCTTAAATCATTTTAATCACTAATGCTTGACAGTAATTTAAAAAACACTTTAAGTGGCAATTCTTTCAAAAATCGTCGAAAATTTGTAAGAAAAATACAACAAACTGACCAAGTTTTGAGTAGAAAGTTTTGAATTTTCCGCTTGAGCTCGAGCGCGCGCTTGCTTACGACATCAACACGTCATTTTTGGCGCGCGCTACTAGCTGAAAACTGACCAAAAAAATTGAAAAAGAGCTTGAGTTTTTTTCATGTATATTATTAATAAGTAATCATATGGGTTCTCGTTCAATTTGGGATAATTGGCACTCGTGTGTTTTTCAAAGAGCCAAATTTCACTCGACCTACGGTCTCGTGCAATTTGTACTCTTTGAAAAACACACTCGTGCGAATTAATCCCAAATTGAACTCGAAACTATATGATTACCTATACAAATAGTGCGATGTTCATTTATATCTATTGTTCGTTTGCTCGTTGTATAATATGAGAGGTGAGATAAAATGCTGGTCTCATGAGCAGTGTTTTTTTGCTCAATGCTAGCTAGTGGTACATTGTCTGATACATTGACAGAGCTCATCATCAGGTAAATACGTTTTTCTAAATAAAAATCAAATATAAAATGATATAATTATGTTATTTTGTATTTATTTGTTTATTTATTTCTTGGTTTGTTTGTGTATTTTGCTAACTAACGCGTGCCGTGCAGCCTCATTCAGTCTCTCTCAAGATGAGGCAAGATAAGATAGACAGGAAGCCCAAACAAAAAAATATTCGTGTGCATCTGTGCTTTTATCCCGGTGTCCCTCAATGGGCGAAACGCCGCCTTTCCTTTGCCAACTTTTTCTGGAAAAATAAATAACATGCAACGCGCTTTGACGCTATTAGACGCTTTAGAAGCAGCCCAAATCAATTGAACTCTCTCCATTTGTTTTTGCCGATATTGAAGAGTTTGCTGACTCACCGAAACGTATTAAATCAAAGATCTGATTCTTTCAACGGAAGGTGAATGACGTCATAGCCTGCCTAAAATCAAATGAGTCAAAGCCGTACGCGTTGAATCAAAAAGCCCGCGCAATAAAAATAATTGTTAGTTTACACAAGTTTTAATTTTGCATTAGTTTCATACGGAAATAACCGAACTACATTCATATTTAGCCTCTATTTCACGTCACTCAAAATATATGACGCGTTGTTGCCTACTATTTCTCAAGCCTGCATGATTGCATAGCTCATGCTTTTAGCGATAAATCAACAACTATAATGCTTTAACTGCATTAATAAATCAAACGAATTTCCTGATCGAGTAATAAGTCGACCCGAAAGCACAGAAGTAATTTAAGGTATGTACTCGCTATTTTACGTCAATAGAAGTTTTTAGAATATAGTCCCTTTTACAGTTCCCTGCGCCATCTTGAACGTTGAGCTTGCAATGATGATAGAGATCTTTGAACACCTTGCGGGACAATTATTAACGTGTCTCTATCATTGCAAACTCAACGTTCGTCTCGCTTCGACGCAGAGGCCCGGCGTTTTATGACAGACAAGTCATCTTGAGCGAAAACGGAACGAATGCAATTTGAGCGAAGCAATCGTCAAATTTTGTTTAATTCCGGCATAAGCTTTACAGAAAAATGTTTTCGGACGATCGTGTCGTGCTCTTGTATGAAAAGGGACAATTTAATAGTCTCTTTTTCTGTATCTTCTCTATTAATCTTCTCATATGTTCCCTGGCCGAGTGTGTTTTATTTCACAATTTGGGAAAACAGGATACTAGGACTCTGAGGATACTATTATCGACACTTCTAGTGACATTGCATTCTTGTGTGCGCGCAACATACTGATGTGTGATGAAGTATGCGCAATGTTCAACAGATTTTACTATTTTATATCAGACTTATTCTATTTTAATTCATATCTTGATAATTTTCCTAATCTTTTGTCCATATCTTATTTACTTTGCTACATTTACAAAGCTTATTAAATCATCAATAAAATAATAAAAAATAAAACTATAACAGGATAACCTTGGCTTAAATTGATGTCATATATTGGACATGTTGAAGTCTTCTTGCCCTCCCACACGTAGAGGTGCGTGTAACACTCATGCCATGTTCCTACTTTTCGCGCCTGACAAATTGAAATATTGTCAAAATTGTATTAATTTTGAATTTAGGTAAAAGCAAAAAGTGACTTTATTCTGACATGTCAGCCTTAAAAGCGGTAGCACATAGCAACCTTTAACAGGTATATAGGAATTTTGACAATATTTAGATAGCGAGAAGGTTTCATGCATGTTTATGTGTCGTTTTGCAGCGTTTTCAATTTTAAGAGCCTCACTATTAAAATATCATATTTATACTAAGTTAGTGACATTGGTAGAATATTAAACAAATCAGACCCCTTTATCTTGGAAACCTACCAGACATTGTTTAAGTGTGTTTGCTTGCAGTCTGATATTAAAGGTTGGCATTTAATTATACGTACTTGATAGGAAAATACTAGGAAGGATCATAATGAGAGATAAGATATAGAAAAGGAAATTAAAAAAGCAACACAATATACTACTTTAGATAAATAAATGAATAAATAAATGAACGGATGGATGGATGAATATAGATAAATGAAATAATAAATGAATGAACGAATAGATAAATAAATAAATAAATGGATGGATGGGTGGATGGATGAATGAATGGACGAATAGATAAATGAATAAATAAATGAATGGATGGGTGGATGGACGAATAGATAAATGAATGAATAAATGAATGGATGGATGAATGAATGGACGAATAGATAAATAAATAAATAAATAAATGGATGGATGGACGAATAGATAAATGAATGAATAAATGAATGGATGGATGAATGAATGGACGAATAGATAAATAAATAAATAAATAAATGGATGGATGGATGGGTGGATGGATGAATGAATGGACGAATAGATAAATGAATAAATAAATGAATGGATGGGTGGATGGACGAATAGATAAATGAATGAATAAATGAATGGATGGATGAATGAATGGACGAATAGATAAATAAATAAATAAATAAATAAATGGATGGGTGGATGGATGGACGAATAAATAAATAAATGGATGGATACTGAAGAATGGAAAAATGAATACATAAATAATCATATAAATAATAACCGAAAATACAAATTAATTAATAATGAAAGAATTGATGAATGAATAAAATAATGAACAAATAAATGAATGAGTGAACGAACGATTGAATAATGAATGGATAAACGATGAAATCAAATGAATGGATAAAAAAATAAATTGTTCAAAAGAATTAAAGTACGAAATAAATAAATGAACGATGGATGGATGGAACGAAATGATTGAATCATGAATCAATATGGTCACTAGTTCAAACAATAACTCCACTTGTATTCGCTTGAGAGCGCTACTATAGTTTCAATAAACATACTGGAAGCAATTATGACAAAACACACTACCGTCTCTAGGTGACGAACACTCCGAATACTATTTTAATGCACAGACGGCGCAAATACAAACGAAGTCAAAGTGCATTGCAGTTTTAGTTCAAAGTAAACCGTGCTTTTATTGTGTTTGGACGTCATTTCGTGAGCATAACGGGGACCTTCATAATCGTCGCGGTTCAAACTTAAAAGTTTGTGGATTTTCATGATTTTGTTTGAAATAGAAATTCTATTTTATTAAGAAAAATCAAACAACACAAAATTGAGGAAATGTGACATCTTTTAATCAAAACGAACAAAGAATTATAAATTTAATAAGGACATAAGTTAATGATAAAGAATTAAATCAGTGATGAATATAAGAATAAATTAACGAATGAATGGATGAATTAACATCCTTTAAAGTTAAAAAAGGAAACGAATGGATAGATGGATGAATTAATTAATAAATGGATTATTAAATGGAATAGTTAAAGTTGAATAAAGAAATGGATGAATGGATTGATGAACAAATGGATTAATGAATGAATGAATAAACGAATGGATGGATGGATGGATAAATGGATTATTAAATGAATTACTTAAAGGTGAATAAAGAAATGGATGAATGGATTGATGAACAAATGGATTAATGAATGAATGAATAAACGAATGGATGGGTGGATGAATAAATGGATTAATGAATGAATACTGAAATAAACGAATGGCTGGATGGATGGATGAATACATGAATGAACAAATAGGCGGACAAATGAACAAATAAATGAATAAAATAAATCTGACGTAACTTGTGAGTTTCTTTACATTATCAATTTCAAATTACAGTCCATAGAAATACTGTGAGACGCTACAAGGTCTCTTAAACGGCCTAAAACCTTTGATCTGACAGCACCATTCCCTTTCCCAACAAACGTCAAAGTCTGATTTGATATTTGTAAATACATTGTAAAACGTCCAATCTTGTGATATACACGTCGCACATTGTGTAAACAGTGCAATTACACTTACAAGCTATCAGTTACGTGGGGGACTTTTTTTAAAGTTTTCTGACACTGGTTGTGCATTCAATGGTAATCGCTCTGCTTGATATACACAACTCTCTAGAGATCCTTTACTCCGACGAAAGATAAGCGTCCGAAAAGTCAGTCAGTAAGTATTATTATAATTTAATCCAAGGAAAGATTAGAATATTGAATGAAGGAAATATAAGTAACACTGTCCCTAAAACATCTTCGTAACACTTCTACTATAAAAAAAAACTTTACTTCATGTAATGTAGGATAAACCGTGCGAAACATCAATAAGCAATTATCTTTAGCTTTTAATCTCACGATTTCAAAACGTCCCAAACGTCAGCAAGAATCTCGGAGGATAGTTTATCCGACGAAGGATAAGTGTCCGAAACACTCCCGATTGACGAAACACTCCCGATTGATCGTTTGCATCGATAAGCGTCCAAAACGTCAGTAATCAACTCTTTACCACTCTCTTTTCACGGTGTATAAGCTACCTGTTCTTTATATTTGTTGGCTTAGAGAGATCGTTTGTTTTATCATACAATCACAAACAAGTCCATGCAATCGTACGATCGAAAACAAATAAAGAAGCTATAATAGTTTCTCATTTAATTCCTGTCAGTTTAATAATTGCACGAAAACTAAACTGACATGACAAATCCTTTTTCGTGACATTGGGTCTATCAAAGTTGATTAAGAATTGATAAAACGGGCAAATGTGCTCAAACTGGCACATTTGTTAGTGAGCTCCATGAAGTACAAGTCCATTTCAAAAGCACATTCAGAAAACACAACTCTCTTTACTGACTTGGGAAGAATTGACTAATAACATCCGTGAGTAACACTTTTTATGCATTGTACAAGATTTTACGCGCATTACTCTCTTTACTGACTGGCGAAGAATCAACTAGTAAATTCAGTAACACTTTTTATAAATTGGACAAGTTTTTACGCGCATTACTCTCTTTACTGACTGGCGAAGAATCAACTAGTAAATTCAGTAACACTTTTTATAAATTGTACAAGTTTTTACGCGCATTACGTATACTCTCTTTACTGACTGGCGAAGAATCAACTAGTAAAATCAGTAACACTTTTTATAAATTGGACAAGTTTTTACGCCCATTATCATTTAAACAAATATCTGAAACGTTGGTAGCACGGCTTTCTTTCTACGGTGTATAAGTTACCATTTTTACGTGGACGAAGGATTACCCCTCGAAACGTCACGTACACAACTGCCTTTTCACGGTATTCTATAGACGCACAAACGATTTACGTCCGAAACGACAGTAACACATCCTTTCGACATTCTATTTTTCTCTATATACCATAAATTCCCTGCGTTTTCATTTTCAACAAAAATCGTTATAGTTATGAGAGTAAAGTTATCATTTTTTGCATGAACGATAGGTAGTTTAATGACATTTGTAGCACCGTAAAAAATGTTGACTTAACTTTACTGACGTTTGGATTTTTGCATAATATTTTTGTTACAAATTGACAATATTAATACTGTCTTGAATTGATTCTTTCCTTGGCAGTTTTTTAATTATTATTAACCGGCTTATTTCATGTTGTTGTTAGGGAGCTTTAGATTTGACAACGAGTACGAGATTGAGTACGAGTACGAGTTTTAAAATCGGCCTTTTGTGTGTTGTTGATGATGAATTGTGTTCCTGTGTATAGATTGAGACACCAAATGAATAAAAACAAGAAGTGGAATGTAATTCAGTATCAACAATACACACAAGGCCAATTTTAAAACTTGTACTCGTACTCAATCTCGTACTCGTTGTCAAATCTAAAGTTCCCTATTAGCTTTTGCTATGAACACATATGTTCTAAATACAAATATAAAGTTAATTGTGAGAAAATGAAACGTTATAATAGCAAAAATATTAATAATTTATTATATTCATATAGCGCGATATATATATACACTCTATGTAGCGCTTTATAATTAAAATAATAAAAAATAAACATCATAAATTTTACAAAATCTTGGTGTTCCGCGGGCAACATTTTTAGCTAGTGTCCGTAGCATAGAAAAAATAACAATTCACACATATTTTGCGCGAACGTTGGCGAAAGTGGCAAAAAACCTGCAAATTTTGAAACAGTATTTTTAATATACAATGATCGTGATGACTTGAAGTATATTTACAAAGTTCAAAAGTAGTAATTCAAACAAAAAAGTCAATCAGTTGAGGCAAATCAAATAGACAAACGTTAGTCAAACACGTAGTGCAAAGGAAATTTAAAATAAGTCAACTTTCACGACACGACAAAATGAGTCACTTTTTTTAACGTCTCAATGTTTTAGCCAGACACAAGTGTAATTGGGGAGACTCACACTCACTACACCTACCGACATTAAATATCTTAGCACACAACCATGCTTTATATTTGTTATATTTTTTTACGGAGGGAGGAAAACCGGATAAACCGGAGAAAACTCCTCGCTACATGAGAGAACAACACACCAAACAAACTCTGTTTACTTGTCACCCGAGTGACGTTTCGTACTGCTAGTCAGTCTTAATTTGCTTCATCAGGCCATGAGTTGACTGTACTAGTCATTCTTAAATCTTATTGTCATATTTTAATGATTTTATAACAAGCTTGAATGAAAAACATCAAAAATATACCTACGCATATGGCGGAAAAGGAAATTGGAATATTAGACTGCAAAACAATCCCTTCTTTTACGCGAAAACTCCGAGGAAGCGAGCTGAAGTTCGATCGACAGGGTGGGTATCCAGAGGTTTTCCGTGATCCGTTATTCGCCTTAAATTTCGCCTGTGATTCGTGAAAAGCTAAATATTTAAGCCGTGATCCGTGAAATCATCTTCCCCATGACCCGTGATTTACAGATTTTCATTGTCGTGACTCGTGATTACAATTATCGGTGGTCCGTGAAAACTTGACAGCTTTTCATATAAACGGTTGTTTAAACTAAGACGTTTATTGCTAGCAGTGTTATTCATTCTTTGTATATATATCTGTAAGATCCAGTTAATATTGATTATCTGTCTAACAAGCGCCAAACGTTACCTAGTTGAAACAACAGAGTTAACATCGCGATTTCTAGAACTGTGATTAGTGAAAACGCTTTATGTAACTCCGTGATCCGTGAAATCATGAAAAAACGGTGCGTGATCGGTACCCCCTGTTCCCCACCCTGGATCGAGTGAAATCCTGGCCGCGAAATTCTGGCTGCTACGCGTCGTGGTTCTCCTAACGCTTCTCCCGTCTTCTTAAAATTCCCGCGTGCATGTCTATAACTTGACAGAGCAGGCAGGCTGACTATTTTTTGACTATTTTTCTATTTCTTCATTAGAGCGTCTGCCTGGAAACCTGGAATACTCTTTTCTTAGATTTTCACTCTAAGAAACATAACAGCTAAAGTACTTTTCTTTAATTATTTCAGGTGAACTTTCCTAAGACATCTGTACCACAATGCTGGCCAGTGATTTCAATCGTAGTGTGGTCAATGCAAGTACAGGTAATGGAACTGGTTCGGGAAACAATCCTTTCGCTCCTACTGAAGAGTTCCTTTCAGCTGCTGCGAACGTAAGAATCGTTTCAATCTGCTGCTACGTTGGCATATTCATTCTCTCAGCAATTGGGAATACAGCCATCATTGGAATAGTGCTAGGAAACAAACATATGCAAACTAAAGCCAACGTTCTTATCATGAACATGGTGATATCTGATCTTGTTGCTACTATCTTCACAGTACCACGTATGATCGACGTGGAGGTCTCAAACAGCTACCGATGGAAGGTGCCTGGGGTGGTAGCAGAGGTGGTATGCAAGTTTAATGTATTCATACGCGAGGTCTCATGTGCAGTATCCATCTTCAGCCTGGTAGCCATAGCTTTAGATCGATTTTGTGCTATTGTCATTCCTTTGGCTAACAAACCAACAGTTATGGAGCTGAAATACTTGATTCCATTTATATGGGGTACATCGATGGGTGCGAATGCTTTGTATTTGTATGCATTTCAAATAAAGATCGTTAACCACGAGGGAAAAGATATCATCACCTGCTTTAACATCCTGAATAACCAACAGGAGAAAATTTATGATACTTTAAGATTTGTCATATTCATAGCAGCGCCGCTACTACTTTTGGTCTTTCTGTACATCTCCATTTCCATTAAAATGACAGCACAGAATATCCCTGGTGCTAACGTGGAAGCATTCGCCAAAAGTCGACGCAAGCAAAACCGTAACATTGTGACATTATCGATCATCATAGTGGCTTCCTTTGCAGTTTGTTGGGTGCCCTATTACATCGGACTTCTCTTGAATGCGTTCCACTGGCAATCACAAGATGTGCCGTTCGACTTGATCATTCCAATTTATATCTTGGATAAAACCTTTACTATTTTGAGCTACGCAAGCTTTGCAGTAAACCCATACATTTGCTTGATTTTCAGCAGTAATTTCCGAAGGAATGCTCGAAGAACCTTTTGTCGTCAGAAACCCTCAGGTCGTGCAATGACGAGAATTACGACAACAACAAACCCTAACGTCCCTCGTGCACTGTCGATGAGCAACCTGGAGATATCTTTAGAGAACCTAGGCGCGAACACAACCATCCGGCGAGAAAATCGACAGGACTCGGAAACTCCATCGGAGATTGATATGCAGACAAAAATACATGGCAGGGAGGGGAGAGTTAGTCAAGCCTCTGGTGACCTGGATACATCACGACCAGAAGAAGCCGTTGCTCAATGTAGCGGCATAGAAGATAGCTCAGGCACCACTCAACATCCAAGTTTGGGCGGTGAATACTCAGGATACCGTAAACCAATAGCAAGTCCTGAGGAGATGCATGAAAGTCCAGCAAGTTTGAACGAGTTGGATCATAGCATGAACCAACATAGAGTGACTTATATAAACCAAGCATTTGAAAACCATGAAATGTAGACGTTAACGGCCAAGATGGCTGTAGTAAGATTGCTAAGTATTATCGATAGACTGATTGCATGACTAGCCTGAGAAGTTTCGCGGGGGGGAAGACTGGAGGAACGTCTGTTTTCTCAGGCTAGCATTATACCCATGGACAGTGAATTAGCCCCTTTCAAAGTGGGTAGTATTAATCTAATTAACAACATTTTATCATTTGATAAAACAACTTAAATTTAGCATATCTACCAAATTTCAGAATGTTCTCTCAAAAATATTAAATAATGAGCTTTCAAATGTACCAGAAATTAACAAGAATGTATGATTAGTAGAGACAAGGTGTCCCCTGAGTAAAGGGGAAAGAACAAAAAAAATTGGTATACAGTAAAGACTTGCGAGTAATAACCTACATATTTGGAGTTAGCCTAAACAGGTTCTTAAATGGTAGTTAACACAATTTTAGGCTATTTTTTTATTTCTGTGGAAAAAGAAATAAAATCCAGCTACAAAACGGTAATCAGCCTATTTTTCAATCATCCCCACCCCTCCCACCACCGTCAAGAACATTAACATATACATTTACATATTTTGCCTAGCTGCACTAAGCCTTACTGTAACAAAAAATTTAGGTCTCTTGTCTTTGAAAGTCATTGTTCAAAAAAATTGGATCAATTCTGACCAATTAAAGCACAAATGCAAAGCACAGCAATGGCAACCACTAATATGATTTTAGAAAATAAGAGCCGGTTTTTTATTTTCTAGGCTAAATAGGTTCTTGTTCATGGGGGTATAAATGACAAATTTTAGGCTACCAGGTTCTTACTCGCGGGTTTTTACTGTATTAGATAACTTGATCTGCACCGCTCGTTGAGTAAAATCAATTTTAAAATAAGACACAGGTCTCAGAATAAAAAACAGTACTAGATAAGAGAAATATATCGCCATGGTAACGCTGCTCGAGCAAACATTAGAAAACTAACATAGATGGTCGAGTTGATTATATTATATACTTGTTGACTTAGTAACAAAACATCAAGTATATATGTGTACATATGCACAAGATAGGAATATAAAGATAAATGATTTTTTTCAACCACCTTACACACTGTTTTTACACCTAGTTAAAAATCGTTGTCGCAGCCAAAGTAAAGACTGCAAAGGATGTCGGTATTTTTTCTCATGTTATCAATTTGTTCATAGTATATTTTGGTTGTATATTTTTGAGACACATTTCGTGTGAAAAGCTGTTGAAGGTGAACTAAATATTTCGACAAAAATAATAAAATAATGAATTGTGAATAAATCACCGACATCCCTTGCAGTATTGTAGTGTTTGTATTTTTCGCTGCGACCGTATACACGAATTTAAACCAGATTCAATTTGTGTTAACTTGTTGCAGAGAAGACTTTAGTCGTGGGGGTAAAGATTTTTACATAAATTCAATGTGTTTCTAGAAGGGATTGTCTATGCAACCTATGACATCAACTTGTCTCCCACAGTGTACACCAGCCTTGCCTTGACTAAAAAACCTTGGACAACCCTTATAAAATGTCTTTTGGAAAAGAAAAAAAATTAACAACTTCATATTTTTTCTTTTTCTATGTTTTAATATAGAATGACATATTTACAGAATACCTACAAAAATAGATAAAAAATACGATAATTCACACGACTATCGAGTAGTTTGCTCAATATTTACATTTGGTTTTACGTAATACCCACGAACAAACGATCAAACCTACGCGATATCGATAAGATTTTGTGTCTGTTGTTTGCTTTTTCTGTAAATAAGTCTGTTACACTAGACTTTGATCAGGGTGCTATCTATCTGAAGGCTTTTTCTTCGCTTTCTTTTTGGTTTCTTTCTTGGCTGGTTTCGGTTTTACATGAACGCGGGGCTTTACTTCAAAACGTTTTTCCTTCGCCCGCACAACTCTCGCTAGTGATTTCTTCACGAAGTCTTGTTTTCTTTGAGCGAATGCATCTTGAAGTGAGACGGAATCGCTGTCAGGTGTACTGATAGATTCGTTGAAATCAGACGGGCTGTCAAATCCAAGCTCACTGTCCTTAGGAGATTCTCTCGGTTCGTTCTCAGTTCCTATCGAGGTCTCAGACGTTTGGAGCGGTTCATTAACCTTTTGAAAACACACTTCGTTAATCAAAACTTCGTGTTATTGCGCAATATTTCGCAACATATTTTTCAACATCTAAAAAACTATGATTTTTCATGCGCATCAACACCAGCCCCGACTTGGAGCTATCATTCGTTGTCACTGAATGGCACTGTGAAAAGGACAATTGGGCTTGATTTTGTGAAAGTAAAAACAACGAAAAAAGTTATGTGGCTTATGTAGTTTGAGACATAATTTTTCAAAGAACATGCATTTTATCCAGCGTCTACCACCTTAAAGATATATTTCCCAATTAGATGAAAGGTTACATAAAACTGTGTTACATCCGTATATGACAATCTCCCACAGCCGTGTTTAGCCTCATCACGCAACGCACCCTTATCACACATGTAGGGGCCGTTTCGTGACGAAGTTTAACACGGCTGCGGGCGAGACTGTATATTACAAGGATTAGCCAATTTACAGATTCAGGGAGTCGAAATATAATACATTGTAAGATACCACAACTCAATTGTTAAATGAAATAATGAATGTTGAAAGAAAACAACAACAACAACAACAACAAAATATTAAGTTGACTTTCCATACCTTTTCCATTTTGGCTGATGAGTTGATAGTGGAATGCTCTGATTGACTTGTTACATTGCTGTCGCCGTCAGTTTCGAGGCTTCCAGATGACAACGATGGTGTTGGCGACGGTGCGTCTTACATGAAAAAGGCATACAATAGCATCACACCATTAAAATCAGAAACTACATTTCCAGACCTCCCCGCTGTTTCCCTTTTCAGAGTTTCGCACCGCATAAGAAATAATTCAAACATGAACGCTTTCCCCCTTTTCCTCGTTAAACACCACAAAAGAAATCATTTCAGGAGCAGCAACTCCCTCGAGTTCACAAAAATAATATATGACTGGCATATATACAACGATTCAGTATTCGACACTCTTTTTTACTGACGTTTTGGACGTTAATCCTTTCTTGATATCCGAAACATCAGGAAGTGCAGTCAACTATCCTGTACGTTGTGTAGATTGTCATTCTTACTCTGATTTTGTCCTTAAAAAACCCATATAAACTGCATATTGTAGTCATGCACTCTATTCAATAAGTATCAAATTTGGGAGCATGAGTTGGTAAATTAATTATAGTCATGCTTGTTATATACACATATTCAATGCCATACCTAGAATCAAATTTTCGCCTTATAGTTGGTAAAGCATGGAACATTTTAAAGTAAGGTATACTCACATTGTCTTTATCACAATTATCAGGTTGACAGGGTTCGTGATGATGTCAGTAAACAAAATCTAAGGAGTTTTCAAGGAGTTTTCAAGGACCAAAAAGTAATTTTTAAGCACTTTTTGCGACAACTTTGATATACGAAAATTTACGAATTTACGAAAAGGATGTACAATACTAGAATTATTACTTGACTTTAATTTGCAATACTAGAATTTTTACTCTACTTTAGCTAGAATTAAGGAGTTTTTAAGGAGTTTTTGCTGATTTTCTAAAATTCAAGGGCTTTTCAAGTGCCCTTAAAAACGTAAATCAAATCTAAGGAGTTTTCAAGGAGTTTAAGGAGTAGCACGAACCCTGGTTGAGTTTCCTCAGAAAGTTATACAAATAAATAGTCCCCTTCACAGTTCCCTGCACTATCTGGAAAGGAAGCCGGGCTTTGCATCGAAGCAAGACGAACGTTGAGCTTCCAACGACAGTGTTCTTTTAACAACTTGCGGGACAATAATTTATGTGTCTCTATGATTGCAAGCTCGCTTCGATGCAAAGGCCCGGCTACCTTTCAAGATGGCGCTGGAAATTGTGAATGCCTTACCTAGTAGTTTATCCAACTGCAAGAGTGCGTCTCCCATATTTTGAAGTCTGCTTTTAACATTGTCACTAGTCGACGAACTGTCAGTTTCATCATCTGGTCTTAAACCTGGTACGGAATCCGTCGTTAAGGTAGGGAAATTCCAGTCTGATGATGGTGGCCCATTTCCAGAAACTGGTTCCCTGATAAAAACAGATCGTTCGGGGCTAGAATCTCCGTATATAGATTCGTGTAGTGCGACCGACTGTGTGTTGGTCTTCTTTGGTAGATACCATTTTTCTGGTGATTGGCTAGGTTTTGAAATATGACGAATACTACTAGTATCAGGACTCCCTTCTTTACTGGCAGCCCCTAGTGTCTGTGTACTTGCTTTAGGAGGGAAAAACCATTGGTTAACCGGTGAGCTTGATCCGGAGCTTTGTATATTACTAGTAGCTTGAGCATTTGAACTTGCCACTGGCCCTATTGAACCTAGAGATTGTGTGCTTGCTTTGGGTGGGATAACCCATTGTTGAAATGGTGAGACTGCGCTAGAGTTAGTGCTTTGAACGGTACTCCCAACTTGTGTTCCATGGCTAGACACTTTTAAGAGAGGACTCGTAGAGCCAACTGATTGTGTGGTAGCTTTAGGTGAAAGAATCCAGTGTTGAACTGGTGAACTTGCGCTTGTGTCGCTGCTTTGAATATTGCTTCCAACTTGTGTCTCTGTACTTGTCACTTCTTTCAGGTGTCCAACTGAACCTAGAGATTGAGTGCTTGATTTAGGAGGCAGAAACCATTGATGAACTGGTGAGCTTGTTCCAGAAGTCGAGCTTTGAACAAAACTTGTTGGTTCTCCGAGAGTACCAACGGAACCCATAGATTGCGCGCTAGCTTTTGGTGGAAGAATCCACTGCTGGGAAGATGAACTTGAACTGGTGTTCGAGCTTTGAACTTTACTTGCAGATTCTTCTTGAAGAGCAACAGAGCCAACTGATTGTGCGCTAGTCTTAGGCGGAAGAATCCACTGAGGAAATGAGTTTGCACTGGCATCCGTACTTGAAATATTACTTCCAATTTGTGTTTCGGAGCTTGGCACTTTTCTTACAGGTCTATCTGAACCCATAGATTGTGTGCTTTCCTTAGATGGAAGGACCCAATGTTGAATTGGTAAATTTATTTTGGAGCTTGGATATGGTGGTTGAGTCTCGGATCTTGGAACATCTGTAAGAGGTCCAATTGACCCCATTGATTGTGTGCTAGCCTTGGCTGGAAGGACCCAGTGGTGTACTGGTGAACTTATACTGGTGGTGGAGCTTTGAACATTACCTTTAAGATGGGTTTCTGAGCTTGGCGCTTCTCTTATCGAACCGATAGATTGCGTGCTAGCTTTAGGAAGACGAAGCCATTGATGTACTGGAGAACTTGTACTGGTATTTGAACTATCAACATTGCTAGCGGTATGGCTTCCTGAACTTTCGTTGAAAGTTGTAAGTGAACTACCTGATAGAACACTTTCTTTCTGCTGCGACATGCTGCTTTCTACGCTAGAATAATCTTGAATGAGATCTAGAGTTTTAAGTAACTGTGTGCTTGCAGGTTCTCCACCAACTAGATCTAGATTTCGGCCTTGTGTTGTAGGTTTGCTGCCAGAAAAAACTGAATCGTCCAATCCGATCGAACCGACTGATTGAGTGCTAGATTTTGGAGGGACATACCATCTTTGTGTTCCTGTATCACTAGTAGCCTGTGCACCTTGAATCGATCCTCGTGGTATAGTGACATTAGACTGTTGGGTACTATAAGAAGGGACACTTGTTACTGTGCCTGTACCTGCTAAGGTTTGACCATCTCGTTTTGTTGAGTTTTCCTCAGTTAAATATTGCGACCAACTTGTCCTTCCAACAGGTTTCCCTATTCCTCCATAATTGTCTCTTTCGACATCGTTCTCGCTCGAAGAAGTAAATTTTGACATCATTTCGTTAAGCTCAGATAGTGTAGTTATTGATGATCGGCTTGCGTTGGCGAGATCATGGTTTGTACTAAGAGCTGACTGATCTGGTGAAAGTGGAAGGGAGTGGTATTCTGTGCCGCTTGAGGGAAGGCTGAAATCACTAGAAGTTGATTTTTGAGAGACTTTAGAACTTTTAGGGGCCAGCGAGAATTGATTCCTGAGGCGTCCAGAGCTGCTTGAATCACTCGTCCAAGAAAAGGACTTTCGGTAATTATTGTCTGAACTACTAGAACTTTCTCTGAGGCCGGTAAGACGTGGAACTTGCTTATTGGCATGCACACTCTCGTTTTCTTTGTTTACGCGGGCTATATTATTAGAATGATCATCTGTACGTACATAGCCTGAATCTTGGCCAAACTTGTCACTTAATTGGCTTTTTTGAAAAGCTAACGTTGGTATTCTTACACCTTCAAATTTGCCGGTAACAGGCCTACTAGGAGAATCCTCAACAGGAACTGAATAAGCCACACCAGAACTACTGTCCTTCTCGTGTCTTTCCAAGATATCTTGGTAGTATCTCATGCGTCGAAACTGTTGTTCTTGTTTTTGTTTGATCAACTGACGCTGGTTTTCTATCAGCTTTTTTTCTTCCTCCCACTTTCTGCGATATTCGTCCAGGTAATTAGGTGTTCCACCAGGGGGTTTAGGCGCTGAGGGCGTGACCTGGGTTGCTGTTGGGCTTTGAGTAACGTTAACGAAACCAGGCGCTTTTAGTCTTGGATCTCGAAATGAGCTTACGTTTGTTACACTTTGGAAAGGAGAAGAATACGATGTTTCAGTAGTCTGTTCTGATGTTTTTCTGCTTGGTCCTGTTACACTTTGAGATGTCAGTGAGCTGATTCTATCTCTAGTGTTATCAGTAATACCTGTGCTTGAAGTTGATGAAGGCAACGGATGGTCAATTTCTCTAGTAAAAGGACGACTTGTGGGAATCGCAGCATGCTTCAAGTCCAAAGATCCAGAACTGGAAGAGAATTCCTCAGACTCAAGTCGGCCCTCTGAATCAGAACTTTCTCTGACAAGGCTCTCTCCTGTGGTCTCAATAGCAAAAGGAGATCGCTCTTGGGGTAATTTACGAAATGTGTAACCACTGTCTGTTCCATAAGTACTGTAATCTGTCGTGGGTTGCTGGGCAGTAAAGCGGCCATAAGGCAGATTTGACACTGCTGGAAGGCTCTGCTGTGGTTGTCTACCTGGTTTGGACCAGCCATCCGAAGCACTGCTAGAAGTCTCTATAGTCTCCACTTCATCAGCCGTTTGTTCTTCAGAAAGAGCACCAGATTCTAAAGACAGTAAAGAACCTTCATCTTTCTCTTCAACTGACGCACCAAGATCGGTAGTTGGGGGCCATCTTCCTTTTATTTCCCCATCAGTCTTTTTTATTGATTCATCATCTGTTTCCTTGGAATAAATTTGAGCACCTCCACTATATGGTACAGGGGGTCTTTGGTCACCTCCAATATAGGGTACTGGAGGTCTTTGATCACTTTTGCCGTATGGTGCTGAAAGTCTTTGGGCGCCTACATCATATGGTGCTGGGGGTCTTGGAACACTTCCTGCATACGGTGCCATGGGTCTTGAAGTCCCTTTGTCATATGGTCCGGAAGCTCTTTCGCCACTTCCATCATGAAGTGCCGAGGTTCTTTCAGCACCTCCATCATATGGTGCTAGGGGTCTCTGAGGCACACCATCGTATGGTGCCTGAGGTTTTTCACTAGAAAGCTGCTGGAACTTAGTTTGGTATTCTTTCAGTTGGTCTTCAAGACGTTTTTGAATGAGTCGTTGTTCTTCAAGTTGTCGCGTTAGTCTCTCTTGCTTTTGTAGTTCTTCTTGATTGGCGGCAGGAGAGGGCTAAAGGATAAGACAATACAAACAAACTTTATTTCGGAAGCAATAACAACATTAGCATTACATAAATAATAGCCAGCACATTAATGACATAATTATTGTCATCTTTGCTTATCATTATCAACACACTTATCATCAATGTCAACAAAAATATATCTTTCATCATTGTTATCATCATTATCACCATCACTATTACTACCAATATCTAAGCAGACCTATGATTGTATTTCATGACATTTGACCATTTTAAATTAATATTCTTATTACCGTGGTTTCTCTCAATGCGATGGTATCAAACTCATCTTCCCTTTCACGAATAGTGGTAGCTCTAGCCTGCCTTGCGGCTTCATGAGGGTGGAGAAGGGAACGAACTTCGTGGATTTCTCCATTAGCTACTGAAGGTGTCCATAAGTGTGAAGATGGAAGGGTACGTGGAACATCTTCATCATGCTGTTGCTCTTCTTCCTCGGGCAGAGGAGTCATAACATTCACCCTTGGTCTAATGAGATAAAAGAAACTTGTCAATTAGCTTAGATCCCTTTAAAAACACTATAAAAACCCAATGAAACCCTTATGAAAAAGCTATGAAATCCCCATGGAATACCTATGAAAACCCTACGTAAGCCTTATGAAATACAAATGAAAACCAGTCTATGACAACTAGTCTATGAAAATTGACAATTAATGGTCAATCAAGTATCTTACCCAATGGACATGCCAGCAGTTCGAGGAGGATGCGAAGGTGGCTTTTTGCTTTTATCAACTGAAAGCAAATAGTAGGAAAACAATAGAACAGAATGATTAACTTCTGAAACATTAGTAACATTAATAATACAACTAAATATTTATTTACCACATAATTTCCACACATTACTACTGTTTATACCTTTTTCTGTACGTTTTTCTGCCGGTTGTGCTTGAGTGGTTTGTTCTCTTTGTTTTTGAATTCGTAATAGAAGTCTTTTTACAGCATCTACATAAAAAAATCAATGATTGTTTTAGACATGAATACATGTACAAACAAGAAGTTAGCAGTTTTGTTTAATCAATGTGGAAAATGTGGAAAAAGGGATTTACTTAAAGTGAATGATTGGATTCGATTGAATTCATGACTGACAGAATAAATGAATGGGTGACTGAATGATGGATGGATGGATGGATGGATGGATGGATGGATGGATGGATGGATGGATGGATGGATAAATGAAAGACCAAATGAACAAAAGAAAGCAGGTAGAGAGGGTGTTGGAAGGGAGATTGTGGAAGTAAGGAAGGATAGTGTGGAAGGAAGGAAGGAAGGAAGGAAGAATGAAGGAAGGAAGGAAGGAATGGGCATCCATACCTTCGCCTTTGGGTGGAACAGCTGATTTTTGTTCATCTTCTACTTTTTCTCCTTGTCCTTGATCAACATCATCATCATTTTCATCATCAATATCATGGGCTTGACCAACTGTCTGTCCTCTTGATGGAGGTATACTTGATCTCTGCTGAAAAAAACAATTATAAGCAGTTAAAAGAGTATTATTCAAGTTTAGAATGCTGACTTTCAAGTCAAACATTCATATGCACTTTATGCATTTGATTGTGTAAAAGGTAAGAGGTGTACAATTATATAAAATTGTTCTCAAATATTATCTTGTACTGTATCATACCGGTTGATCTTCAGTTCTTCCATCTGGAACTAGCAAAAAGATAAAAATGTATATTTAAAGTAATTTTTGTGATCATTTTTACACTATAGGAGAAGCCAACATTATGTCAGTGCTTTAACATTTGCATGTCTTCCATATGAAGAAAACCTACCTAGGAACTGGTGTGATTCAGGGATAATAACTTGATCACTGGATGGTTCTAGTGCAATGGTTAAATCACCAGTATAACCTATCATGAAAATAGAGTTTACAGTTGAAATAATAATGGTGGTGGTGATTGTGATAATGATGATGATGATTATGATTTAGTCACATGATGTTGAAGATGATGATAGTATGAGTACCACTATTTATTGATAACCATTTGATGCTGCTGCTGCTGACGATGATGATGATGATAATGATGACAATGGGGTGGTGAAAGCGTTGATGATAATCAAATGAAGGTTGAAATTTGATGTTGATGATGATGACAGCGACATGGGGTTGGTGGAAGCTATGATGATAATTATGAAGGTTGAAATTTGATGTTGATGTTGGTGACAGTGACAGTGACATGGGGTTGGTGGAAGCTATGATGATAATGAAGGTTCAAATTTGATGATGATGATGATGATGACAATGGTGGTGGTAGTAGTGGAAGTAATGATGATTATGATGAATTTTTTTTAAATCTTCTATTATTATTATTATTATTATTATTATTATTATTATTATTATTATTAATATTATTATTATTATTATTATTATTATTAATATTATTATTATTATTATTATTATTATTATTATTATTATTATTATTATTATTATTATTATTATTGTTATCTTGTCATAAACCAGTCATACCTGTTTGCAACATGTACATGTCTTCAAATGCTTGTTCCAGATCACGTTGTCTTTCCTCAGCATCTTCAACACGTTTGTGTGGAGGTTGAAATATTTTTACCTATTATTATCAAAATAATTCATTATTGATTCTCAAGTTTACATTGCGTATAATCAAAACAAAACAAAATGTAATGCTTGGCCAGTGAGGATGGACTTATAACATTATTGTAAATTTTATTATCATAAATACATACTGGTATCTTAGCAACAGCTTCCTGTCTTCTCTGTCTGTCAAGCCTCTCCAGTTCACCAAGTTCATCCATAAGTTTTTTGTGATCCTGAAAATATTATGATAATAATTATTATTATGATGAACAAAGAAACTTCTGCAAAAAACTCCTGCAGCAATACGAAATTAGTGTAATTATAATGAATAAGTTTATTGAGTTTTTTTTGATAAAACAACTTTGTAAGTTGTTCCCACACAGAATAGCCACTTAAAAATATATCTAATATAACTACAGCACCTTACAGTTCAACATGACCATCAACATTCAAATGTCAACATGCAAAAACCATTTAAGGCTGCAGTCAATCAAAACAAATTAGTTGGTATTATGATTGGTGGCAGTGAAAAACACCTCTTGCACATCACAAGGTGCTGCAATTGATCTTACCTCTTCAACTCTAAGCTTTTCTAATGCATGTTTGTGTCGAAGAAAGGCTTTTTCCACTTGCTCAGCCTGGTTTCGTTGATTATCATCAATAATATCCTTAATCCTGGACTCTGCTATTTTAGCATCATATCTGGCATCACCCTGTATTGTGTCCATTGGCAAACATTGAGAAATGCAATTGAGAAATAAAGTAATAAGAAAATAAATGAGTGAAAGAAAGTAGGAAGGAAGGAAAGAAAGAAAGAAATCTTGAAAGAAAGAAAAAAGAAACAAACAAAGAAAAAAAAGAGTAAAAAAGAAAGAAAGAAAAGAAAGAAAGAAAAAAGAAAGAAAAAAAGGAATTCAAAGAAAAAAGAAAAGAAAGAAAGAAAGAAAGAAAGAAAGAAAGAAAGAAAGAAAGAAAGAAAGAAAGAAAGAAAGAAAGAAAGAAAGAAAGAAAGAAAGAAAGAAAGAAAGAAAGAAAGAAAGAAAGAAAGAAAGAAAGAAAGAAGGGGAAAGTACAGAAGGAAGGGGAAATCAAACAAAGAAACAAGGAAGTGATGGAAGGAAGGGAGGAAGGAAGAAAGGGAGGAAAGAGTGCAACAATAATAGGGTAATTATAACCTGGATGTCTTTGTCCATTCTCTCAACTTGAACAGGAGGCTTTTGAAGATGAAAGTGAGTAGATTTGAAGTCATCAAGTTTCTTGGGTTGAACAATTTGATCTACTTACAAAAAATACAGATTTTGAAAATTGTGATGTGTCTGGTCCCAGAGTCACAACAAACTCTCTCCCTGTCTCATATATATTTGTAGCTTGCATGCCGCCTATATACAGCTCAAAATATGTGCCAGGGGGAGAGTTTGTTGTCAAGACACTTGGACAAGAATATAAATTATGTGGTCTACGTGTTGAATTTATAAAAGAAATACCTTTATTTAGCTCGAAATCCTGGAAATAGAAAAGAAGATAAGTGAAAAACTACAAGTAGTCATTTAATACTTTCAGAGCAAAAGTAGCTGTAGTTACAATAGAGCGAAAACACTAGAATCATGAAATAAAAACAAAATAGTTACCAACTAATAGTTTTTATTTACTGACTATTTAGTCAGTATCACTCAACCAGAAACATCAAATACAAAAGGAAACAATACCTCATTACAACTTTACTTGTCTTTGATAGTAACCAATAGTCGCCAAATAAGAACTATTACACACTAACAATTTGATTTTGTTTCATGGTTCTAGTGTTTTCACTCTAGCTTTACTTACTAGCATTATGTTTTGCGGTGGAGGAAGTGATGATATTATTGCTGATCTTGCTTTTTCAACTTCAATGGCTTTTGCTCTAAAATAATAATTAGGAGAAACATTATAAGTATTGAAACATAACTGGTCTATTGTGAATAGAATATATCATTTAACAATCTTCTTTATCATTAATAGTGTTTTCAGTTGAATGGATGCATGTTGCCTAGGTAAAGCTAAATACCTTGCTTCCAAAAGGTTTCTTTGCATTTCTTGGTCTTTTTCCTTTTGTAGTAAAAGCTAAAAAAATAGGAATCTGTCTTCAAAGTGAATGTATTACTCAACATTTTGATAAAAATAGCAGATGAATAATGGTACAGCCTCTTAACTATATCACTATAAAAATAGCTGAATATTGCATGCAATTTTTGGATACAAAATAGTAATAATATTAAACAAGCAAATAAACAAACAAACAAACAAATAATTAATCTAAATAAATGAATGAATATTTAATTAAACAAGCAAATAAACAAGCAAACAAACAAACAAATCATTAATTTAAATAAATGAATGAATATTTAATTAAACAAGCAAATAAACAAACAAACAAACAAACAAACAAATCATTAATTTAAATAAATGAATGAATATTAAATAAAAGTATAGCTGAATAAAGGAATGAATGAATGGATGAATGTCATTGAATGTATAAAATACTGCACCTCATTTACTGCTTGATTATGCCTTTCAATAGCTCTGAAAAAAAACAAACATATTTTTTGTTCATAATAAACATAGAATGGTGCAAAGATAAACTGTGATATTTCTGTTTATGAATAATGATTTTTATAAACTCTCTCACAAACTAATTATCATGAAATAATGATTTATAAATACCAGTCTTATAACCATAATGGACAAGATGATGCTTTTTAGTTGATACTTCATACCATTTTATGGACATGTTATGAGAGATTCAACCCTCATCGTCAGCATTAATAATTGCAATGTACAAGAGCTAGCTAGCTGAAAATAATGCTCTTGATTCTAGCAAGTTTCTTTTTGCTGAGATATTTTCGAAGTCTTATAATGTGGTATTAAATATAATTCAGATTTAGTTTCAACGTTGCATCTCACATGTGCCAAATTCAAACAGATTTTGCTCATTTGCATTAGATTCAGCACATGTGAGATGTGAAGTTTGAACAAGGCCATAATTCATAGTCAATTCAACAAACCTTTGTTTTTCTTCTCTTGTAAGAACTCTGCCATCCTTTTTGTCTGTGTTTTGATCCTTCAAACACATCAAGAGCCAATGCATAAACCATAAAATAATGACAAATGAAAGATAATTCCAGTATTTTGTGATACTAGTTGTGCTGCTCTATGTCTTACCACCACAGCAGCTATATGCCCATCTCCAAGCTTTGACAAGTTCTTTTCATATTTCTCTGCTAAGTTTTTCTGCTCATTAAATTGCTTTTCAGTCCATTGTTTCTACATTGAAAGAAATTTAACATTTAATATAAGAGATATTGTGATGTATAAAAAATTTTTAATGCAGAGGTAGTGAGTGTGAGTACCAGCAGAAGAATAACCACTATGTGGATCTGCTGTGGAAAATATTATTATTATTATTATGATAATGATGATGATGATGATGATGATGATGATGATGATGATGATGATGATGATGATGATGATGATGATGATGATGATGATGATGATGATTATAATTATTATTATATGTCAACACTCAATACACTTTTCTGATACCTAGCACTTCATTAATTATTCAAAAGTATACCTCCAATTCATCTGATAATACTTTAAGTTCATTTTCTTTCTTGTTTTGGATGTTTTGGCGAACTTTACGTGCAAACGCCCTCTCTTGTTCTCGAACCTGCATATACAACAATAGATCATGTTGAGCAATGAAATACAAATAAACCCCTTAACAGTTCCCTGCGCTATCTTGAAAGGTAGCTGGGCCTTTTTATTGAACTGAAGTGAGATGAACTTTGAGCTTGCAATCATAGAGATATGTGAGTAATTATCTGGTAAGGTGTTGAAAGGTCACTGTCATTGCAAGCTCAATGTTTGTCTAGCTTTGATGCAAAGGCCCCGGCTATCTTTTAAGATGGCACAGGGAATTGCGAAGGGGACTAATATATTTATAAAAACATGATTTGAATAATAATGGATAATAACTTATAAATAACAGTTACAACTATAGATTTTTGATTATTGTTTATCTTAATTATTTGTTAGCATATTTCAAACCTGTTTTAATCTAATCTTTTTTCTTCTTTCTTGTTCTCCTTGAACAATAGCAGCCTGCAAAATACCACAATCACGATATAAATACTGAATAAAATAAACAATAACAATACAATATGTTTTAAATACCTCCTCATTAGGGCTTGGCCTAAGACAGTTTCTCTTGTTGTTTCTCTTCATGTCATATTTGCTGGAAAATGCTGTAGAATAACAAAGCTAAGCAAATCAGTTTCAAAACAGTACTTAAGATTACTACTAGTATAAAAACAAACTGAAGTGACACAACGCAAATGCACTTTCAAAATTATAATGTTTTGTACAAAATAGTAAACATTTTGCTTAGATTATAAGAAGGGTGAAACAAACTTTGATAGCTTTTTATAGCAAGTAAGTTATAATCAAGGACCTGCACGGAGGATAGAAGTTATCATTGTGAAATATTATCAAAAATATTCTAACTTTATATGTCGAAGTTTGAGCTATTTCTCTATAATAGATACTCTAAACAAATATAAAAGAACAGAAAAATAGTAATACATTGTCAACAAACCTTTCCATGGCTATTTATCTTGGAAGTGCTCAACAAAATAATATTTTGTGAGTTTATTCGTTTGTTTGAAATTCAGTTTCCGCGCCATCCGCCATATTTGTGGTGCACAGTCTACGCGCATGCAAAGAATAAGGAAAGGCTACATAGCTAACGAAAAATTCAAAAATCAAGAAATCAAGAAAGTTAAAAAAAACTTAAATACTAAATTATTATTAAACTATCATGGTTTAATCACAATACAACAACTTTCTGGTGATATATTTTGGGTAAACCAAGTTTTAAAACAGTTAAAAGTCAATTTAATAGACCATTTAGAATTTTGGCGGTTAAGGTTGGGCTTCCTGTGTGTCGCAGCCAGTCCTCCGAATGAAATTTTTGACATTCAATAAAACAGATGGTGCGTAAATGGGTCGTGTCAAGCAACTGAAAATGCCAGTATTCAGAAATTATAAAGAAGAAACGCGACCTATCATCTCCTTGGGACGAAGATCCGACCCATACATCTTGTGTAGTGATTCAGAAGATGATGCTGAAGAAATCGAGTTTGAAAAAGCGGTTTTTGAACGGCAATGCCTCTACGAACCGTCACGGACAAGAAAGCATTTCATCGTTAAAAAACTGCTCTTTTGCCTGCTTATTGTCTTGTTTGTAGCTATTTTAGTGTCTGTATTTTATTATTATTTCTCGAGACAAACATTACAGAGATGGAAAAGGATCCACAGAGAAGAATTGATGGTTAGAATTGACGGTGGTTATGTAAATGGCGAGCTTGAGGATGAGGTTTTCGTGTTCAAAGGCATACCTTACGCGTCTCCTCCTTTGCACCATCGTCGATGGCATTATCCTGAATATTGTACTTTGAATAGTTGCTGGAATGGAACTTTCAAGGCTACACAATACGGTGAAAAATGTATTCAAGCTAAATTTGACATTAAAGGCAGCATTGTAAAAGACGTTGGTAATGAGGATTGTTTGTTCATAAATGTTTGGTCTTCAACAACATCCTATGCAGACAAAAAGCTACCAGTCTTAGTCTACATACATGGCGGGGGGCTCATATCGTCCTCAGGAAATGAAGCAGGTTTACATCCAACACCAGAGTTAGTCAAAGAAATGGATGTTGTGGGCGTGAGCTTCAATTATCGACTCAATGCCTTTGGGTTTCTTGCATTAGATGTACTGTCTGCTAATTCACAGTATAATACATCGGGTAATTATGGCTTCATGGATCAAATCATGGCTCTTAAGTGGGTCCAGAATAATATTGAGAAGTTTGGTGGTGATCGCAATAAAGTGACCCTCTTAGGACAAGGATCAGGGGGGACATCAGTTCTTGTGTTAATGACATCACCACTTGCTAAAGGTCTTTTTCACCAAGCGATAGCAATGAGCCCTAGTTCAGACGTCATGACAACAACCAGCAAAGCTTCAAAGGATAACATGGTGTTTCTAAATAGTACAAAATGCCACGATAAAGGTGATGCTGTGCTACAATGTCTTTATGAGTTGCCGCCAAAAGAAATTATCAATGCAATACCATGGAATGTATACCCTTATTGGGGCATGAGTGATCGTTACGATCTTCCTACTAAAGGAGTGCATGATGGGGGTATTGCTGTGGTCGATGGGCATGTTTTACCTCATTCTCCAGTCACTTCTATTTTATCAAACAGTGTAAATGAGTTACCACTTATTATTGGCAACACTGCACAAGAAATTGGTCTCAATCCACAAAAGGATTTTACCCACTCTTCATTTGAGGAGCTGAAGAACTACACTCGAGAAAAACTCATGCCATTTTTTAAAGGCAATAAAGACAAAGTTGACAAAGTTTTTGACTTATATAATTTTAAGTCACAGAAGGAATCTTGTCAACTTCTCTACTTGACAGTAGCATCAGATATCAGAGAAGTTTGTCCTGTCGAATACCTGGCACTTACTGCATCAGTGCATTTTAAAACAAAGCCAGTGTATCGGTATATTGTAACACATACTCTACCTCGCCATGTTACAATTCCAACATTACCACAAGATAACTACAAAGGTTTACAGTATTCTTTTCACATGTTGGACTTAATAGCCTTATTTGGTTTTCCTAAACCTTTTAATTACAAGCCTTCAAACGCTAAAGATGGGTTTATGCACAGTTTAAGAACAGAGTTCAAACATTTCATCCATTATGGTGTAGTAAGGAACCTAAACTGGACAAGTCATAATGTTCATAACAAAAAGACTGCTATTTTTACTGACAATGGATTGGAAATCATTCCTAGCATTTATCATGGCAAGGAATGTAAGTTTTGGTTGAGCAATGGTTTTGTTAAATATGCATGGATCAATTGAAGTAAATACAGTGAATAAAACATGATGGCATCTTTTTACTACCAGTACCAGAATGCTTGGCAAACTTAGGTATTATACAATAGTATAAAAGTTGGCAGTAATAATATTACAGTGACTCACCGTACCGTAGTCACTTACAAAAACATTTGATGAATTTTTGACATTTTTTTGACATTTTTTCATCTCAATCGGACCAATCAGGTACAAGTTTATATCGAGAGGCGGAGTTTATATCGAGAGGCGGAGTTAATATCGATCAGAGGCGGAGACTTTAGATACTTTGATGTCTGTAATTGGTCAGATTGAGATGAAAAAATGTCAAAATAATGTCAAAAATTCATCAAAAGTTTTTGTAGGTGACTACGGTACGGCGAGTCGCACTGTAAATAATGTAGATAAAACATGCTGGTACTATAGTAGTTTACGATAATATAATGTACAAAGCCCGATAAAGAATTGTAAATACTGTCAACAAATTGAAAAAAAAATACAATAATCTATACATGACTGTGGTGGCTTAGGGAACATACATAATTTTAACACAGGGAACATACCGGTACATATTTTATGGTGATTTCCCTATTGATTTCGTGTGAAATGATCAGTTGCATTTTTATTGGAATTTTTACTCCACAATTCATTGTATTTAGCCATGGATAATAAATTATTTTTGTTTTTATTATCCATGATTTAGTCTGTATACTGCATCACATCCAGACTTTTTCTTGGTTAAGTCCGAGCAAAAAGTCTGGATGTGAAGCAGGTAATAATGTACTAATAATGTATTAAAGATAATTGATTTTGTTAGAATGTAGTTGCTTTGTCTTTTTAATCATAGTCCCTTCCAATGGCATCTATAAACATAATGTTTATCACTTATGGAATTCCTGTATGTATATACATTGCAAAGTGACCATAAGGAAAAAGCTTAGGGTATGAAAGTACCAAATCTCATTTTTTTTTGTTCATATCAGTTTATTACTTTTTCTCCTCTTCTATAACACCTTAGCTGGTATAATTATATATATATATTATAAATTAATATTGACCTATCCCAAGTAGGTTTGAATACCAGTGAAAAAGGACACTGGAGATTTAGTCCGCCCTTGCAGCCGTTATTAATGTAGACTTCGCTTTGAATCTACTGTTTTTGGCTCATTCTAGTAAGCCTGCTTGATTAACACCAAAACTTCACTACATTAATTGTTATTAAGCCCAATCTCCTGTGGGAGCCCCTTACCTATAGTGGGCTTCCTGTGGCACTTTCACCACAGGGAACCCAACTGAAACCCTGTTTCCTAGACACCTAATATATTACTGCCGTTTTCAGCTTTCTGTGAACTCAGACATTCCAATGGCTACATTGTAGTTATGAAATACAGTTTTGCTGCTCTGAAGATACACATCACTTTTTACATTTTTTGATTGACAACAGACAAACATCTTCTAAAACCTTCACAACTAGGCGTTGGAATGTCTGAGCTGGCAGAAAGCTGCAGTAATTAATATATAGTACTGATACGAATAAAAATAATATTTCTACACCAAAATAAGATATTGTATATGTATGTACTTGTCAAATGATTCTACTTGGCACTTAAATAATCCATGAAAAGTTGTTATAACATTACCAGGCCTGAACAATATAGTAATGTGATTTCCACATTTGTATTGCAGTTATTTAAAGTTAAAAACTAAAATCTTCTAGTTGTTATCATTCTATAAATGTATGTTCTCATGCATTGTCACATAACATACTGTAATTGTTTAAATTATCTTTATTTTGCTACTTGCTTGTATGAGTACTTTTGAATGCTCTAATAAATAACCAAAGTTCATGATAATATAGATTGAAACAATCAAATGTTTCAATTTTCAAATAGTCTACATGATGCATGGTAATTAGAATGAATTTCTGATGCACATTGTTAACTGAGAACTCAATGATATTGGCGATTATTTTGGAAATTATTTTTTGGACGTTTCATCCATTATTAACACCAGTTTTCAGTAATCAAAGCAGTCCTGTTCATTACCAAAGCTACTCAACTCGTCCATGGTAGTTGATAAATCCAGATAACCAAGTTCTTTAAGCTCTTCTTGATGTTTCTCCTCGATTTGTGTCACAATTTCAAAAGGAATGATCTCATAGTCGTCAAGAAGAAAATCAATATCATCATGCTCCTTTCCATGCCAACTTCTACTCAAAGGATGTAGGCTTTCAGTTTCTACTTCGTCATCTGTAGTTGTAAAGTCACTCTCACTTAATGGTAGTAAGTTATCTGTGCTACCTGGAATTGACGGTAATGTCAGCTGACCACCTGGAAGAGCACCTGCATTTACTGTTGAGCTACGCTGGCGCACATCTAGAATTGTTTGAAAAGACAAATAAAATCATTAGTTCTATATTTATAATCTACTATTATCTAGATGTCTTTACATAATAATGTTAACTTTCAAGTAAAAATAACTAAAAATAACATTGTTATATTGTCATGAAAACAAATACAAACCGAGATACCAAATGTTTTCACAAATAGGTTTCAATATTTACAATATTTTGCAAAGCAATTTATTAAAAATACTAAAATTTAAGGCTTATATGATAGTATTACCATCCGAGGTATAATCTGATTGACATCCACTTGAAGATGAATAATAACCATCCCCGTACTGTGACGACCAGCTACGCCCTCCAAAACAACTTTTCTTGAGACTCCTGACAAATAAGATAGGGATAAATGCATTGTTAGTAAAACTCCATCATGAAATGGGTGGATATAGCATATACATGTAAATGGATAAGATGGTAGAAGGCAGATACATTATGTTTTGAACAGTACATAGAATTGTCTGTATATATTTCTATCTGTCTTTTTATATACACTTGGATGTTAAAGTAGAGTACAAACACTAAAAGTGTCAATACCTTGTACTATTTACCACTAAATAGTGTTGATTAAACAATAGAGAAAATAATTTGCATAATTTAGCAGTATTTAGTGGAATTTTATGTTGCACACTTTTAGTGTTTGTATTCTAGCAAGTAATACAAAAATTGAATATATATTACCTTTTGGTAATTGGATATTCCTTGCTGATTTTTCTTGTCGTTCTTGGCTGTGCTTTCTGCATAAGGCTTTTATCATGGAGTTTAACTATGAGTGACTTTAGGGCACCATGAGTCCTTGTCCGTATATAATGATCTATTTCTGGAACTGTTAGATTTGTTTGAAGAAACAACTGCAAGGCAGGTTCTTGTAGAAAGGTATTGATTGAAAGTACCCTATATAGGAAGCAAAAGAGAACCAGTAAATACAAGGAAGAATGTAATGATAATAATAAAAAAAAACATACAATCGTTTCCACTCTTCTGATGATGTCGGTGCCCGACGAAAGCTTAAGATAATTCTACAAACAGTAGTATATGGCCTTAAATCAACTCTTATAATTAAAAAACATACTTAATATGTAATTATAAATATACATTTGAAAAAATATTCGAAGTTGCAAGATTTCCATTATTGCTAATATTTGTTGGTAGTTGATTGCACAGCTCAATCAATGGAATAATTATGTGACAAAATATTCACAGTGAAAATTATTCAAAAGTTGGCTCAGACCAAAACAGGCTTGAGCTTTAGGGCTGATACAAAAGATCACATCAGTTTTCAAGAACCTTATTTTCTAATATTGTTAATAAGTATTGGTAAATACTTACCTTATTAAAAATCTTTGCAAGCCATCTCTTCTATCTTGTACAAAGCTTTCTTTAAATCGGCCAATAAGCTGTTTTCTTGGTAGTTTTGGGGCTCCCCTAAGAAATTTGCATCATTTTATTATGTAGAGCGATGTAGAGCAATAACTGTTTCAGCATAACTAGCAAATTTCACTTTTTAGTTTTTTTTTCCAATCCATCAATCAGTTTGGAGAAGAATTATTTGATGTACTTATCCTCTGCTTCCAAACTGTTTGACGGATCAAATCAAATTAAAATTCCCAATTTGTTAGTTGCAATGCAATGGTTATTGCTGTAAAATAGTGAAAAGCAAAAATCAATGGCGATATTTGTATATTAAAAGGCATGCACTTACTCAACCGTCGCATCAGGCAGTCCAAGTTTGCCTCTCAACCAGACAAATTCTGAATATCGTCTTCTTGTTTTGGAATATAATAAGGGAAAACATGGATTGTTTGTCTAAAAGATTGAATAGAAATAAGAATTGGTTAACAAAAAAGATATTTATTTATCTATCTATTTATTATTTATTTATTACACTTACAGTGTAGAAATTAAACCATAAAAAATATACTAATAAAATTGTATTTTTGTTTAGAATAGAGTTTTTCGATGCACGTGATATTAAGGCTGTATATGGTAACACTTCTAGTACATTTTACCTTGAGTTCGATCTCATAGTCAGTATATAGAGCTTTGCCTTTTCTGATATGCGTACGAGGACTTCTAACCTCGACGTTCATGCACTAAAGATGCAAAAAAAAGGCAGACTTGTAAGGATTTCAAAACACAATTTAGAAAACTGTAACTTACTTCGCCACATTGCAGTTTACTGGTGTTGACTTACCGTGAAACCAATTCCTGACACCGAAACGTGGTCATATATCATAGTTAAGTCATAGCTTAGTAACTATATAAAAACTATAAAAAGAAACCAAGCTAAATAGCTAAATGCATCAAAAACTCCCAAAAACTCTCCAACTTTGTTGTTGTTTGTACTATACGACTACTACACTGGATTCTGGGTAATCAGATTTGGGTTTCCTGTTTTGGCCCTAGTCTCGCGCGGTTTCTTTCTTCGTCGCACGTTTTCCAAAATGGACGCCGATCTTTATGATGAGTTTGGAAATTATATCGGTCCAGAACTAGACAGTGATGATGAGAGTGAATCAGAGGAAGAAGAACGCGACGAAGATGAGGAAGCAGTCGTAAGTAGTATAAAATTCCACCGTTTTCTTCTACTGAAGTTGAAATTTCGCTTGCTTGAAGTTACGTTGGGAATACGTTGTTCTGACAGTTACCTACTATTAAACTTGGCAATGCACTTCTAGAATAATATCACAGTGTGTGTTTCCAACTAATTTATAATAAGATTTCCTTCTTGTATTAGTGAAAACTATTAAGAAGCGTAATAAACCAAGAAGCGTAATCATTTCTACTGATTGTTGAAAGAAAACGTTTGTTATAGATAAGATTGTGGTCCACATAATAGGCATGCACACTACAGAATGCCGGCAAAAATTATACATATCTTTGAAGATCTATGAATACAATTTCGTTCTATTAAATTTAGATACAATATTTCATTATAATACCTGTTGATATACGTTTAACCTGAGGAATTTCAAATACACTAGTATTTGAAAAGTTTGAAAGTCAGAAGTTGGTTGATGGGCTTCCTGTGTAGGATACTATAAACTTCTAAAGAGCACAAGCTAAAATGCAAATATTTATGTGATTGTTATTATCATTGTCAGATATTTTTGTTATATTATTAGCAGTGGTTAAAATGAGGTATTTGTTTATATGATTGGGTTTCCTGTGCCACCATATAATTTGCATATCGCTTACAAATAATACCATAATTGTTTTGCTTTTGTTGATTTTATTTGTATATCTATAGGCAGATGGAGATGACGATGAGCAAATGGATCACGATGATGAACCAAGAATGCAAATTGTTCTTCATGAGGTAATAATATGTTGATGTTAAAAAATATAACTGCCTCAATCCAAACTTTGCAGTGTACATTTTTTACAGTCAAGTAAACTTATTCCATTCATTTATTGTCAAATTGGACAACATGATGCTACATTTACTTATGCAAATACATAATTCAGCATATTTCAACTCTGTTTTTTCAACTACTGGTAGTAATTATCTATGAATTTTTCTTTCAGGACAAAAAGTATTATCAAACGGCAGAAGAAATTTATGGGCCTGAAGTGGAGGTAATTAAACATTATGGATGATATTTTGGAGTTCTGCAAGGCTCCATCCTCGAACCCCTTCTTTTTCCCATTTACATAAACGATATTTACAAATCCTCCAATCTACTTGACTTTCACTTATTCAAGTGACGATACCAACTTATTTCTTAGTGATAGTAATTTACAACATCTTGAAAACAAAATCAATTGTGAGTTCCTTAAAGTCTCATGTAAGCCTTGTTGGTATAATATTTTTGTTTTGTTTCCTGTTAAAAGTGTTCATGATATATATGTGTGCCTTATCTGATGGTTATTTTTGGACTTCATTTGACTAATAGACTGTGGTGCAAGAAGAAGACACACAACCATTAACAGGTACAGTTGCAAGGATGGGTCTGGTGGGGGAATTGGGTGACTAGTCAACCCCCCTGTCAACCCCCCCAGAGTTGAAAAATGAATTTGTTATTTTTATTTCAGAACCAATCATCAAACCTGTTGCCAAGAAGAAGTTTTCATTGATTGAACAAGAACTGCCATTGACTACATATGACATTGAGTATGTACATTGTACACTCACATCTGCAAATACATTTGCATGTATTCCTAGATACATATATCCAATTGATCAATTTCTCTTGTGTATAAGTGTGGAACTCCTCTATTCTGAACACTCAAAAAATAAACAGAAGCCATTAGTCCTAAATGTTCCCATATCTGCAAATAATCAGAACTCCTGCTAAAATCAGACATTTTTGTTCGCCCAAACACTGACCGTTATAGATGGCTCTCACTGTAATCACAATTTTTTTCAAACTTTTGTCTTTTTTTTGTTGTTATGTATTATTTTACTAAACGATATTATGTTGTCTAGATACCTTGCTGATTTAATGGATAATCCTGATCTTGTACGAAACGTTGCTCTTGCTGGTCATCTCCATTCTGGCAAGGTACCCAACTACATACTTACCTTGTAGAAACTGAATTTGAACTAATCAAAATCATGCCAAATACCGTCTCAGCTAGTGCTCAGAGAGGACTTGAACCCACTGGATTGTGAGATGCTGCCTCCTAATCAATATAATAACAGCATCTTTCATAATAATACAACCACTGACTTTAATATGCCAACATGCAATGTCCTTTTACACTGCATCAAACTGATAATCAGTTTGTATCGGTATACACTTCCAACTTGAAAACATTGAGCTGCTCCCCTAACAATCCATCACATATAATTAAAGCCTCCTGATGTTCAAATGCCAACATGCAAATGGCTGTTTACACTGCCATCAAAAAAATTAGTTGGTACCAGTGTATACCTCCAACTCGAAAACATTGAGCTGAATCCCTTATAATTCAGCACTTGTGCTGCAAGGAGAGGTGATTAGCTTCCATTACACTGTCACTTACTCTACCATTACCACCTTTGAAATTTTGATTGACAGCAGTGAAAAAAATCACATCTTGCACATTTGGTCTTTGATCTTACTGTGCAATAACTATGCAAGCTGCTGTAAGGTCTCAATAATAAAAATTATCATTGGTTTCAATCCTTTCTATATTATTTTTTTCAGACAACATTTTTGGATTGCTTATTTGAACAAACACATCCTGAATTAATCCCACAAGAAGGAAAAGATGTGAGTAATAATAATAATAATATTTAATTCTTGAAAATACTCATTTAAAATCTCAATGCTTTTACAATATTAAAATATATATACACTAACAAATATATTATTACAAGATTGATAAAATAATTTAGAAAAATAGTAAAAATTGATTGATATATATTAGTTCTCTTTAAAAAGATAAGTTTTAAGTTTTTTCTTGAAAATGTCAATTGACGGTGCATTCTTAATGTCCATGGAGATTGTGTTCCATAACCTGGGTGCACTGACTGAAAAAGCACGGTCACCAAAAGTAGTCGTTCTTGAGTTAGGGACCTTTAGAAGATGTTGTACACCAACAACATTCTGTAAATTTTCTAGCTTTGTATATACCTACTAATATGTATCATGTGTGTATTTTCTTTCAGCTTCGATATTCAGATTTCTTATTTACAGAGCAAGAGGTATGTGTTAATTAATTAAATAAAATAAATATGCAATAGGTAGCAATTATTAAATGAGGCTTAGTATGATATGAAGAACTATGTACAGCAAGAAAGGTGTTATCTGCATACGCATACAAAATGGGAAAGAACTAACTTAGGCATTTAATAATAAATTATACAACATTCACATACACCTACTTGCAAGAAAATTGACATACAAAAAAAGAACATTTGTATTTAGTGTGTTAGGAATAAATTAAAAGTACAAAAGAAAGAGTTCAGCTTCAGTGATCATCTTTTGTACTTTTAATTTATTCCTAACCCACTAAATACAAATGTTCTTTTTTCGTATGACAACATTCTTGTAGGTGTATTTACCGTTGTTCTTCTGTGACCATTGATCATAAATTCACATCAAGAACAGCCATTTAACTATCTGGGTTGTTAATTTACATGTACATGAATCTATTTTCAGAGAGGATTGAGTATAAAGGGTACACCAGTCTCTCTTGTACTACCAGACACTAAAGGGAAGTCATTCTTGGTGAATATATTTGATGCACCAGGTAATATTTAGATATGTAGTAATCAAAGATACACAAGAAAAATATTTTATACTTTCTAGTTGGATGTGTTAACCATAACAGCACAAGGACCAACCATGCAGGAAACACAGACAGACAATGAACTATGGGGTCCTAGGACAACTGATATATATATATATATTTTTTTTTTTTTTGAACCCGTTACTGGAGATCCTTTCTGTGGGTTTAACGTAGTGTGGCCAATTTTGTAAATCTATCTGCGCTCGTGGTACCACTTGAGTTTTGATCATTTATGACGTAATTTTGATTGTCGATTACAGTACAGACCCATAGAAAACTGACTTCGATTTGTTAAATGGTGATGTTGGTATTGATTCATCTTGTTGTTTCAGGTCATGTCAACTTCTCTGATGAAGTCACAGCATCATATCGTCTTTGTGATGGTGTGGTGATTTTTATTGATGCTTCAGAAGGAGTAAGTAACATGAAAATATTCCTTATTTATGTAGACTTTTGTAATCATGTAATATACACTTTATGCAAAGTCACAATTAATTTTATCTACTAATTAAGCTGCTTCTTGAAAAATGAGCCACTCTTTAATTAGGTGTATTTAATAGTTCATAAATGTGGCCTGTGTTACAAATTAAGTACTTTGTATTGTTGCTTTACATTTTCCTTGCACCTCTTATAACGTGTCAATGATTCAAATTTGTTATTAGAAAAGGCTATTTCTTCTTCATACATAGTGTTATATCATTTAGTAATTACTATGTTAATTTGAGTATTTGTTATCAATATAGGTCATGCTTAACACTGAGAGACTTCTAAAACATGCTGTTCAGGAGCAACTAGCTGTTACTATATGTATAAATAAGGTATGATTATTGTTGGTTTATTAATGAAAACTGATGAGAATTATTAGACACCTGACTGACTTTCTTTTTTGTCAGATTGATCGTCTTATGCTGGAACTGAAACTACCTCCCACAGATGCATACTACAAACTAAAGCATATTGTAGATGAAGTCAATAGTTTATTAAGGTTAGAAGAGATATTTAAAATAAAAACGCAAATAAGTTTGATTTGGATTTTATTGTAATTCGACACCATCCAGCGTGATTTTCAAGAGTACACTAATATTCAAAATTAGGGTGTCTTATCGTAGTAGAAAGTCCCAATTTTAGGGACTGGTCATAAAGTATGGGGGGGGGGGGATGGTGGGGTGGGCCATAATTTTTGAGCATGAAAAAGGGGGTGGGCCATGAAAAATTAAGCAATTCACTGGGGGTATTTGGGGGGTAATTGTGGTGCATTGTATAGGGGTTGGCTACGTGTAACTATGCATAGACTAAAGCGTGGGCCAAGAAAAGTCACTCCTTGGGAATTCTGAATTCCCCCCCCCCCCCTATACTTTATTCCCCCCCCCCCCCCTATACTTTATGACCAGTCCCTTTAGTAGTAAAAATATTATTATTTTTTTCATCATCATCATCATTATTGTAAACATTATTGTAGCCATCATTACCACTGTCAGGATATTCCTATTAATAATCATCATCATCATTATTGAGTATCTTTATCATTTACCAATAAATACTTTATTTTAATAAATATTTTAATGTATATTTCCACTTGTAGTATGTTTGCAGAAGATGATGATGACCTTGTTATCTCACCATTACTTGGCAATGTCTGTTTTGCAAGTTCTGCATATGGTTTCTGCTTCACACTCTTCTCCTTTGCCAATCTCTATGTGGAAAGTTTTGGTATGTATTACATGAGCACAACACAGCTTCAATAAAATATATCATTCACACATGATATAATACATTGTCAACCTGTAAGCAAGCTGAACCTTGTAGTTTTTTTAGTTTGTTTGTGTGTTGGTTGGTTGGTTGTTTATCTGTCTGTCTGTTGGTTTGTTTGTCTGTCTGTCTGTTCTTCTGTTTCCCTGTTTGGTAGGTTACTTGTTTGGTTGTCTGTCTGTCTGTTGGTGTGTTTGTCTGTCTGTCTGTTCTTCTGTTTCCCAGTTTGGTAGGTTACTTGTTTGGTTGTCTGTCTGTCTGTTGGTGTGTTTGTCTGTCTGTCTGTTCTTCTGTTTCCCTGTTTGGTAGGTTACTTGTTTGGTTGTCTGTCTGTCTGTTGGTGTGTTTGTCTGTCTGTCTGTTCTTCTGTTTCCCTGTTTGGTTGATTATTTGTTTGGTTGATTATTTGTTTGGATGTCTGTCTATCTGTACATTGTATGTGTGTTTGTTTTTCTGTCTGTTCTTTTGTTTGGTTGTTTGTTTGTCATTTTTGTTTTTGGTTGTTTTCAAAATAGTTTCAAAAGGTTAGCTTCAGTTAGATGTATCTGTAAAAATTTCTTTCATATAAATGTATGTTTCTGCACTGTGGTATTTATTCTAGTATTTATATGCTTCAGGTAGAGGAATCAACCCACAAGACTTTGCTAACAGATTATGGGGGGATATGTACTTTAATTCAAAAACGTAAGTTGTTGTTTGATTGAATTTTAAGTACATACAAAATGTAGAATATACACTAACTATATGACAGTATAGTCATAGAACTACATGTGCTTTAGTTGAGCTAAAGTGATATAATGACAGCCTTTTCCTTTAAATCTTCACAGGAGAAAATTCACACGAAAGGCACCTCTAAGCACCTCACAAAGAAGTTTTGTAGAGTTTATTTTAGAACCTCTCTATAAGATATTTGGCCAGGTAATTAATTTTACAATCCTTCCTATAGTCTTTTCTTCTTCTCTCTTTTTTTCATTTTAATGTTTTAATATATTATCCTATTATTCTCTCTTTCTCTTTTCCTCTTTTTCATATTATTGTTTGATTCCTCCTTCTTCTTTTCATTTGCCCTAGTAAGCTTTCACAAACAATGATTGTCTTGTTACTCTAGGTTGTTGGAGATGTGGATACTACACTCCCTGATGTTCTGGATGAATTAGGTAACAAAGTTTTTTTAGTCTTAATTTTCTCATTGTTTCCCTTACTCCATAACGTTTTTTATTTTAATGATGCATTGCGGTCTTTGCTGTTCAAATTGTTTTGCACCCTTCCTATATTTTCTCATTTTATTTTTAAATATTTATTGCATTTTAAATATCAATATTATTGTGTTTATTTCAATGTAAGGATATGTTCTTATTTGTTCTTTATTGGTCTTTGAAGGCATCCATGTCACTAAGAAGGAAATGACGTCAAATATCAGACCACTGTTGAAGCTTGTCTGCAAGAGGTTCTTTGGGGACTTTTCAGGTATTGTTTTAATGTTTTTTTGTTTGTTGTCATTTGCTTTCTTTATCTTTAATGTCATCATACTATTTTAAGTAACAATATTTTATTTCATTATTGTTTATCATTATGATGATGTTGTTGATAACAATGATGATGATGACAACCATGATAATGATGATAATGGCAATGATGATTATGAAAATCATGATTTAATTAATGGTAATGATAGTGATGTTGACGATGATTGTGAATATTTTAACAGTGGCATTGCTATTCACAATGATGATGATGATGAATGAGGATGATGATGATGTCCACATGTGGTGATAATGGTGATGATGACAATGTTCATATATTTTGTCTTAGTGTTCTGTAATGGCTTATTTTTGATTTATTTAATCCCAGGTTTTGTTGATATATGTGTCCGTCACATTCCTTCACCAAGAGCAAATGCTAAAACAAAGGTAAGATTTTTGTGTTTATTTTTATTTATTTATTTTGACATGTATATATGCTAGTTTATCTAATTGTTTTTTTTTACAAAATATCATCTTCTACTGAAATGTACTAAGTTTTAGTTTGTAGTAATTGCCCTTTTTTGCTTTTTATTTACTTCACTTGTTCCTAGTATTTCTTCTAGTCCATAACACAATACACAATTTGCTGTGGTCGGCCTAAGCCCACAATAACCTAACTGACACTCAATCAACCTTATAAACACACATTCCTAATTTACATAATCATTTACATAACTCATACCCAGTCCTCTCATGCATTTAGGAAATCATTTCTCTTTACATTACCAACTCTATTCTATTGTTGTCCATTACAAGAGAAATACATTTCTATATTATTTTTTTCTATATAGTAAGAATATTGAGATTCTATATGTGATGCACTCAGAATTAAATTATTATTATTATTACTATATAATTAAAGCCTTCTTTAGTGTGAATTGACTCAGTTTTTACCTGCATAATAAAAGTATTCATTTGCATTGTTGTCTTTCAGGTTGCCCATACCTACACTGGTCCTCTAGACTCAGACATAGTTGATTCTTTGCACGATTGTAATTCAGAGGTAAGGTCCTTGAAGTTTGAGTTTACATTAGTCCACAATAGTTCTCATGGTGCTAGATAATGTTCCATTTAGCTATTTCAAAAAGGTTTTATTGTAAGTACTGAATAGTGAGTTGTGCAATCTTTTTGAAATAGCTCTAAAAGCATGGTATTAAATTGCATTAGCATTGAGCAAATCAGTATCTTTAGATCTCTAAAAGAAATACAATGTCTTTTTGAAGTAAGATCTGTCTGTCTGTCTGATATTAACTGTACATTTTTGCTTTTGTATAGGGCACTTTAATGGTCCATACTACCAAACAATACCCGTCCAACGATGCCACAGCATTTCATGTTTTTGGCCGTGTCATGAGTGGAACATGTATGTATTTGCAATCATTTTCCAACTTGTTGCAAATCATTATTCATTTATTGAACCCCCTCAATTGCTTTCCTATTATTTTACTATCACATCATCTTTGTCCATATCAATAAATTGTTATATTAACTATCTGTTCTTGTAGTGTATGCTGGTCAACAAGTGCGAGTTCTTGGTGAAAACTACACCATGGAAGATGAGGAAGATTCAAGAGTTGGCCTGGTAAGATTCTTTTGTAGATAGATGTGATAACCTAGTGGTTTTATTGTCTTTACTGATGTTTACAATTGATGCAATCTCTGTACATTGTAGGTTAGCAGGCTTTGGATATCTGAGGCAAGGTAATAAAATACATAGTGGTTATTCTCCTAGGACGGGTTGTATGAAGCGCTATCACCAGATAAATCCTTATCCAGCAGATAAAATCTATGAAGTGGATAACTTTTATCTGTGGATAACTTAATCCACCCTTTGTACAACCGGCCTCTGCTGGCACTCTCACTAACAACCTCTGCATTAAATATTTTTCATACATCACTACGGGTACTCACATGTTCATTTTTTGTGGAGGAATCAAAAAAGAGAAAAAACCCTCATGACATGGATTCATGAAACACTAATAAAATCTAAACTATCTGTATACTTGTTATAAATTGATTGTGAAATTGGAGTGCACTTCATATCATGAAACAAAATTATTGTATTATCTGATTGCACTATTTTTTACTGCTGCAGTGGATATCACTAGAACATAACAGTGTGACTATTGTATCCTTCAATGACCTGTATCGTGGAGTTCATGCCTGGGTGATTTCAAAATTAGTCAATAACTAAACAACTGATATCTAAATACTATTATGTCTTCCCTGCTAGCAGAGTCTTCCACAGTTCGATTCTGATGAGAGAAAGGAAGACTCTGCCGAGCGAGACTGCTTTCTTTGTAAAGCCGCCATCCACAACCGCAGACGAACGAAACCAGTTTTAAAACCGATTTTTACTGGTAATTTTAGATGCTTTATCTAAGCATCATAAACCAACTAAATTACAACGAAAAGCTATCAAATCTTTTCTTGAGCTCAAGAGGGACACGTTTGTTTGTCTTCCAACTGGATATGGAAAGTCATACATTTATGAACTTAGCCTGCTAATGGCCAAGCAAATTGCTGCTAAAGCTAGCGATTCGAGCCTAGTCATTGTTGTAATATAAGCTGGCCGTAAAACTGTAAGTCGAGACACGAAAGGTCATCATGATCTCAGGGGTTGCTTAGTTACCTAACGCATGCGCAACAAAGAAAGCAGTCTCGCTCGGCAGAGTCTTCCTTTCTCTCATCAGAATCGAACTGTGGAAGACTCTGCTAGCAGGGAATATTATGTCCTAAATAGCTATAATAATAATAATAATAACTTTATTTATATATATAGCGCTATTTCCAACTGATAATTTCCCAATAGCGCTTATAGTTAGTAGTTGTTTCACTGACAAGTGGTGCTATGTTAATGTTAGTTTCTGACAACTGTTGTTTATTGTTATCAGGTATAACATTGAAGTAAATCGGATACCTGCTGGTAACTGGGTTCTTATTGAAGGCATTGATCAATCTATCGTCAAGACATCTACCATAACATCAGTAGAAGATAGTGAGGAGGTGAATACGTATATCTTTTTACAACTGTAGTGATTCATCATAATCAGCATCATCATTCATCATCATTACAATCATCATCAGTCATCATTATCATGAGTCATCATTATTATTATTGCCATCAACATTCTGATGCTAACATCATCACCATGACAATCACCATCAGTCATCAGTCATCAACATAATTATTATCATTAACATTCTGATGTTATCATCAATTCATCATCATCATTATAATAATATCAGAATGTTGATTATTATTATAATTATGATTATATTATGATCATCTTTTAGATTATTGCTGTCATGATTATGATCATTATCACTACTACCATGGCTATCATCATCATCATATTGTCATCATCATCAATATTATAATTCCTTTAATCATTATCGTCATCATCATCATTAAAAATTGTACAGCGCAGTAAAATAATTAAAACTTTGTGGTGACTGGTGTTTTATTGTTTTCAGGCATATATCTTCCGTCCTCTAAAGTTCAATACCTGTTCCACTGTCAAGATAGCTGTTGAACCTCACAACCCTTCAGAATTACCCAAAATGTTGGATGGTTTACGAAAAGTTAACAAGAGTTATCCTATTCTAACAACTAAGGTTGGTGATAATAAATCAAGAAATATTGTGGTATCACAGAGACTTTCTATATACTAGAGATTATGATTCTTTGGTAAACCAGAGAAAGAAAGTCTTGTTCCTGTTTATTTGTGTGTTTGTTTGTTTGCTTGTTCTGTTTGTTTGTTTGTTCTGTTTGTTTGTTTGTTCCTCGTGTTTGTTTGTCTTTCTGATTGTTTGTTTGTCTTTGTGTATGTCTGTTTGTTTGCTTGCCTGCCAGTTTATTCCTCTTATTTGTTTGTCTTTGTGTTTGTTTGTTTGTCATGTTTGTTTGTCATGTCTGTTTGTCATGTCTGTTTGTATGTCTGTTTGTTTGTTTTCTTGGTTGTCTGTACAATAGTCTGTCTGTCTGCCTTATTTTGGCTGAATATTCAGTTGTGTACATGTGTGTCCATTGAAATATTTTCTTGAATATTATTTCTTTGTTCTTGTCCAGGTTGAAGAATCAGGAGAGCATGTAGTATTAGGTACTGGGGAACTGTACCTCGACAGTGTCATGCATGATCTACGGAAACTCTACTCTGAAATAGGTAAAGAATTAGACTTGATGATGTCATTTTCCTAGGATATCAGTCATTATATTTAATACAACAAATAATGTGTTGTTGATTATGATGATGATTGTGATGATGATCATAATGATCATGATATTGGTGGTGCATTTGTTGCTGAAGATTTTTTTTTGAAAAATAATTTTTACCAGTATACACCTCCTAACATTCATCCTGTTTTCTGTTGTAGATATCAAAGTCTCTGATCCTGTTGTTGCTTTCTGTGAAACTGTTGTAGAAACATCCTCACTGAAATGTTTTGCTGAAACACCTAACAAAAAGTAAGGACACAAGTTTTATACTTGTCTTTTTTCTTACCGTTTCTTCATTTTTTTCTTTCTCTTTTATATCAATACTATTTGCTTACCTTCCTTTGTTTTTTTCTTTCCTTTTTGTAGAAATAAAGTTACAATGATTTCTGAACCTTTAGAGAAAGGCTTAGCTGAAGATATTGAAAATGAAAAAGTTCTCATCACCTGGAACAAGTATGTGTCTCCATTTATCTCATCCCATTCATTTATCTCATTCCATCAATTATTTGCCTATACTTTCATTTGTTTGGCCATTTGTTCATTGATGTGTTTTTTCATTCATCTATTCATTCATTCATTCTTTTATTCAATCAGTCGTTCATTCATCTTTTTATTCATTCATTCTTGCATTCATCTATTCATTCATTCATCTTTTTATTCATTCATTCTTGTATTCATCTATTCATTCATTCATCTTTTTATTCATTCATTCTTGCATTCATCTATTCATTCATTCATCTTTTTATTCATTCATTCTTGCATTCATCTATTCATTCATTCATCTTTTTATTCATTCATTCTTGCATTCATCTATTCATTCATTCATCTTTTTATTCATTCTTTTATTCAATCAGTCATTCATTCATCTTTTCATTCATTCATGGGTTCATCTATTTTTTCATTCATCAATTCATTTATCCATTCATTTATATATGCATTCTTCTAATCATTCATCTATTTATTCATCCAGCCATTCATTCATTCATCTCTTTAAACATTCATCTATTCAGTCATTTAGCCATTCATTCATCTTTTCATTCATTCATTCATCCATTCATTTATTCATGCATTATTTTAATCATTCATCTATTTATTAATCCAGTTATACATTCATCTCTTTATTCATTCATCTATTCAGTCATTTCGTCATTTATTTTTTCATTTATTTGCGCATTTCAATGTGCATTCTTTTAGTAATGTCCATTTGTTTTGTTTAATTTTGACCATCATTTATATTTTCTGTCGTAAAATATCATTCCATCTTTTTTTTTCCAGGAAAAAACTTGGTGAGTTCTTCCAGACCAAGTATGACTGGGATTTACTGGCAGCTCGTTCTATCTGGGCATTTGGACCAGAAAATACCGGACCAAATATCTTGGTAGATGATACTCTTCCATCAGAGGTATGAGAAACAACACCTCCCAAATGTTCAAAGTCTTGTCATAATAATAATAATGATAATATTCCTCGCTATTCATAGAAAACTTCTTAGGTGCCCCTCTATTTTGGTAGGCTTCATCCTAGTTTTAATCTTTATAAAAGTTATAGAGATAATCCTGTTTTAGTGTTAACCAAGCTTTGAGCATCTGAGTCAGAACGCCTTTCTATTTACATTCTACATTGGACGAAAAAGTTGACAAAATGTGATTTTTGAGTAAAAACTGCAGAAAAAGATATTTTAGTCTATAAAATCCTCTCCCTCCCCCTCCCCCATAAACCAATGTTGCATGATGGCTGAAACATTGTTGAACCCAACCATATCAACATTGATCAGGAGGAGGGGGGAGTTAAGATGAGGGCATGAGGGCAGCCCTTTGTAGTGTGATGTGAATAATCTAGTTCAATAACAAAACCACAAAGTACATTTTTAGCTTGAAAAAGCAAGGATATTTATTTATCAAACTTTGGATTGTGTAGGTTGACAAGAGTCTACTAAATACAGTCAAAGACTCGATTATTCAAGGTTTTCAATGGTCTACAAGGGAAGGACCACTTTGTGATGAACGTAAGTATTCATTTTATTCAATATTAAATGCTGGATCATCAATCATTCTCATCGCCCGCCATTACCTTCATAATTATTATCATTGTTACCGCCATCATAAGTAGATTGATCATCATTTTCATCTTCATCTTTACAACCATAAATATTATTATCAAGAATATCAATTTTGATTGCAATAATGATAATCACTATCAATGTCATCATTGTCATCATCATGACCATTATTTTCATCGTTATCAACATTATCATCTGTATTATCATCATTTTGATTGTAATGATAATAATAATGATGTCATCATCACTTTCATCATCACTATCACTTTCATTATCATCACCACAATCATGTAAATGATGTAAATGTTTTATCTGTTATATGTTATATATGTAATATGTTTTATTAAATTTTGATTTCATATGGAAATGACGCTATAAAAATAAAGCATTATTATTATTATAATTATATTATAAAATAAAGGCATTATTATTATTATTATTATTATTATTATTATTATTATTATTATTATTATTATTATTATTATTATTATTATTATTATCATCACATTATCATGATCATCATTATTATCACCTGTATTATTTCCACTGGTAACCTCAACACATCTATTGTTTTAGCTATTCGTAATGTAAAGTTCAAGATTCTTGATGCTGTTATTGCTGGTGAACCTATCCATCGTGGTGGAGGACAAATCATCCCTACTGCACGTAGAGTCGCTTACTCAGCTTTCCTTATGGTAGGTATTCACGCTTGCTCTTGCTGCATTTTATGCAGTCTAAATGTGTGAAGTTATAATACTGGTTATAAGCAATATTGAGAATGAATATCACATGGTCAAAATTCTGGGAATATCACGTTACCTAAAATTCTCGGAAAATCATGTGATATTCACAGAATTTTGACCATGTGATATTCCCAGAATTTGTGCCAAATATGGAAAATCTGGCAAAATGTCTCTGAACCGGCCATTGCCTACTACTAAGCATATGTCTTTTACTTCATAACTTCATAGTCTCGATCATTATAATTCATTTGTTTTTAATCTCCTGGGGCCAGTTGTACGAAAGGTGAATAGCGCTATCCACCGGATAAATCCTTATCCAGCAGATAAAATCTATAAAAAACCTATGCTGGATAACTTTATCCACCCTTCGTACAACTGGCCCCTGAGGCTAAAACATAACAAATTTATACATTGGCTTGATCAGTTTCTTGATCAGTGTCTTAACAGTGTCTTCATCACTGTCTCGATCAACGTTTAATTGAGTATCATGACTGAAATGTTAAATTGCTATTGGTCCCTGAGTTTTTAAGAGATTGATAGTGGTGATGATGACAATGATGATAGTCATATCTATAATGATTTCACGTTCCTCACTACATCTATTATTGATACTTTCCCAGGCCACACCACGTTTGATGGAGCCATACTTCTTTGTTGAGGTCCAGGCCCCAGCTGACTGTGTTTCATCTGTATACACAGTACTTGCACATAGAAGGTTAGTGCTTTGGCGACCATTATAAACAAGTAAAATGTGTTAAAACATTGTTTGCATACAGCTATTTAAAAAAAATGTTGATTGCTAAATAGTGCATTGCAAGAATACATTTTAGTAATATTCATGTAATATTGTTGAAAGTAAAATAAATAATAATTTGTTATTTTATTATTTGTGCATTCCATTCAAAACAATATATAAGCTAGAAAATATGGCTGTATATTTGTTATTTCAAATTAATCAAACCAACAATTCTCTTTGGTCTTGGAATGCAATATTAAGTATTCCATGTTTTTTTGAAATAGCTGTAGAGTAATTGTTATTCAGATGTGTATTTCATATCTGATTTAAATGGTGACTACCAGGGGATCTCATTTCGAAGGGCACAAAGGATTGTTTGTCAAAACGATTATTTCCAAAATGGTGCCTCGATGCAAAAACAATTTTGGTTACTTTTAGGAATTTGTGTTTTGTTTTTATTCTTTTTTATCCCTGATAGAGCAGCAGTGAATTTTTATTGTTCGAGTAACATAGAACTTTTTAATATAAAGTTATTTTAAGGATGTATTTATTGAGGGTCGACAGAAACACTTCTGATTGGCTTATACTAACTGGAAGTGTGTGCTCGAAATCACCTGGTAGGAAGGTGGCTTAGTAAAGAGCATTTTCCTTCCAGATGCATTTCAGATATTCTGATTTACCATTATTGCAAGGTTCAGAGTAACAATTGCAAAACTGTGGGCTCTAACGCTTATGCCTCTGATTCAGATTCGGACACAAGTGAAAACCAATTAATACTAACTTCATTATTTTCTATTATAGAGGTCATGTGACCCAGGATGCACCTGTCCCAGGCTCTCCTCTGTACACAATCAAAGCGTTTATTCCAGCAATTGATTCGTTTGGATTTGAGACAGATTTAAGAACTCACACCCAGGGCCAGGCATTCTGTATGTCAGTATTCCATCATTGGCAGGTATGTATGATAAATAGAGGATATTACATAGGCGCACGGAGATATGGATCTTTGAGTGTTCAATTGATATCATTTGAACACAAGAAAATAAAATCCATACCTCCAAGCGCCCATGTAATGTTCTGTTTATTATATAAACTCATGACAAACGAAATAGCAAAAGTTTTATCAAGATATGCATCAACAATTCTTAAAAATCTAGAAAATGCACAGAGTATCCATGGAACATGTTATTTTCACAAAGTGAAGATATCACTTTTTCACGCGGGAGATCACCTGATATTTCACTGAAGTTTATATACTAATGACCATTATTAACTGTGGGTACGCTTACACATTGTATCAAGCAGACTTGGTACATTTGAAAGGAAAACGATAACTTTTTTAGAGACCAAAGAGAAAATTATCGTCCAATTTTAATAACTTAATACCTAAGTTGTTCTTGACTAGCTAAACTCATGTTCACATCGAAACACAATGGAGTTTCCACATCTATGCGAGGCTAGCCTGTCAAAAAGGATACTTCTTAAAATTGGATGCCATATTTCAATTCAGTGTTTCACAGATGTTCATCTTGAATGATTTCATTCTTTGTGTACCAATGTCATGTTTTGTTGTAGTACAGCTTACATAAGTACTATATCTGTTGTGTATAGATTGTGCCAGGTGACCCGTTGGACAAGAGTATTATTATTCGCCCACTTGAACCTCAGCCTGCAACTCACCTAGCAAGAGAGTTTATGATTAAGACACGACGACGAAAGGTTTGTGATCTGTCAGATTGTATTATCATTCTCATCATTTTAATTTTAATAATCATGAACATCATGAACAATGTTATCATCATCAACATCATCATTATAATCAACAACACAATGAAATTGTTATCATCATCATTGTTGTCATCATTAACCAACTCGAAAGCTGTGCTCCTTTGGTTGCCGTTCACAGATTTATGTACTATTTAAAAAACGAGCAGCAGTGTTTTATCAGGTATAAAATCCTGAGGGCGAAGCCCAAGGGATTTTATACCTGATAAAACATGTGCTGCGAGTTTTTTGAATGACTTAAAAAACTCATTAGTAATTCATGACCATTTTGTCCAATATCGATGAAACAAAAGAAAATGGAAGGTTGTTTGCATTTGGGAATTGATCTACAGTAATAATAGAGGAATGCTTACCAACTTGATGACATTTCGCTGCAAACTTTTCATCGATTGATTGAGTAGTATAATGGCTTAAAGCATGGATACAAACAAGCAGAAGGTCTCGGTTCGAATCCAGGCATTGGCACTCAAAGACTTTTTTTCGCCAAAAATCCAAAAGGAATTATTTCTAAGTGTACTCGTCAGTAGATATGAGGGGAAAGGTAATATCTGAATTATGGACATGAAGCATTATATAATGACACATGTGCTATTATATAATGCTTCATGTTCATTTGCATTCCATTGTTCTTCTATTCTACACCATCATTCCCTTGGGCCGCATTCAAATCCCTCCGCGTTTCAAACGTAGATTATGCGGTATACAATGCTTTCCTCGTGATAAGAGAGGAGCATCGGATTGGACAAACTGGTCATGAATTATTAATGAGTTTTAAATATATATGTGTAAATTATTTCCTTATTATCTATGTAACTGTAAAATATATATATACTTTAACTAATGTAATTCAGAAAATAGTGTAAATAAAATTGAAATTGAATTAACAACATCATCATCATAATACTAAACACAGTACATAAATTTTGCTTTCCATATCGGGATCGCCATCATCCTCTTCATTAGAATTACAATATAATAACATTATAATTTCCATGCATGCTTGTAAGCATATTGAGTGATAAAATTTATAATTGATAAGTTTATTCTTTGTTTTTCTTATTTGTTCATTCCTTCTTATCTATTTGATTGTATTACTTATTTATTTTTCTATAATTTGCTACAGGGTCTTAGTGAAGATGTCAGTATCAACAAGTTCTTTGACGATCCTATGTTGTTGGAGTTGGCTCGACAAGACGTCATGTTTAACTATCCCATGTAAACACCTCGCGTCCAGCATCTACTGTATCATATATTTTACTCATTACCACTCCTCTATTAATTACCCCTACCACAGGGAACCCACATAAAGTATACCACAAAAAGCCTGCTCTTCAGTAGAAAGTAAACTGAACAATCTCATGGTACACAACGTTCCTGACTTCTATTGTATTTATATACATTATGCATGCTTTACCATTCCTCTATTAAACATTCTTGCCACAGGAAGCCCACATAGACTATATCACAGGAATGCAGGCTCTAAAAACGAAAGGATTGCTATCCCATGTAGCTTTGTGTAGAATATACTTTCACTCATTACCATTCTTCTAAAGATTTCACTGTATGTAGATAACACAGGTAGTCCACGCTGCACTAAATACAGAGTCTGTTTGGGTAACCTGTTCACAAGCTAAACCCAGAAGAAACTAATGTTTTGTAATATTTTTAATGAAGTTTGTAGCTAGAGGAATAAATAGAAGTGTTTTGTAATTTATATAGTAATCTTTTGTTGTTTGAAACCGTTCACTTTCTGTTTGAGTAAACACACCAAGTACCTCTTGGTTTCCACTGGTTTTGTCTCCTCATAACATTTGAAGGCTGGAAAAGAAACCAGAATTATTTGATAAACTTGTACATGCTCTTGTACAGAGCTGGATATTTACTGTTTGACATTGGATAACCTTATACTTCCTTCGTACACTACAACCAATTCCAAAAACGTCCTCCCAAAAACCACCTTCGCTATCCAGAGTCGGGTACGCAGGCTATGACACCAGCTGCACCATTTCTAGTCTTGGTGTATTCATCGAGGCTCGTAAACAAAGTAAACACCCTTGGCAAATGTTAGTGCATGCTTTGCGTTTTCTTGTAGTCTTGCAGTATTTCTTCAGTATATTATTCTTCGATTACCTATTTCAATCAGAAATTACTAGCTGTAAAGGTAAGTTTGAATGTTTGTTGAGTTCGTGGTGAAGAAAGCATTTTGCGAAGACATTAAACCCAAAATTGTGTTGAAAGTATAAACCCGTGAAGACACAATCGAACCGTGAACACTGGAGTATTTTCGTTCCTTTTCAGCCTCATCTTTAAGTGAATAGATTGGAAATACAATTACTCATCAGCACTCAATATATTTGAATTAAATGCTTCATTTTAATCGGAAGCTGCAGAATACCAAGAAGACGTTATAACTAAAAAAGTAAAATATTCACTCTTCAACAAGTGTCCTCACTGCATTATTAAATCCTGCAATTCTAAATCTTCAACAGGATGGAAACAAACTGGAAAGAATACAAATGTAAGTCAGGACAGACTTTGTTTGTGTACAACAAAGTAACAGGAGACCACAAGTGGCCTGGATTTATAGAAAATGTAAGTTGATTTGAAGGTTTAATACAAAATGCAGAACGTATAGAATTTTAAAGAAGATTCGGAATTCGGGGGGGGGGGGGGGGGGGATTCCCGAACAGCAACAAATTTTGTTTCTAACTTCTTGGTGGACAGGACATTGTTTTCCTTCTCAATGCTCTGCAGGATATTTATTTCTATACTTAGCAACATTTTTACAATAGCTAGTGCAGGGCTTTTTTTATTATTCCATTTGTGCTGCACAATGCAAAATTTCTTTCGGCCCTTCTGGTCGTGCAGGATATTTATTTTCAAATCCCCCCCCCCCCCCCCCCCCTCAAAAGTTAAATGGTCCAATTAAGAGGTAGATATGGGGGAGGGGCCCTCAATACCACAAAAAAATTGTTGAAAATACCACATCACAATATCTTTAACCAAACATTACGAACACCACAGCTTAAAAAATCACCACACACCACAGCTTTGGAAAAGCAAGCACAGCATGCCAAAGGCATTTACATCACCGTACCACTACAATGGCCCCCTCCTCAACAAGATAACTAAACACTGCATGAGCTTGGGCAGTATTCTTGATTTTTTATTCACTATAACACTAGATCAGCAATGTCAAATTAATGCTATAATTGATAAATAATATTTTGCTGTATCCATACACAAATTATACTGATTTGAGCTTCTTCTTATTTCAGGGAGTAGAAGGAAGGATAATGCAGGGCTACCCTGTTATTTATAAAGAGTTTGCAACAATCTCAACACAAACATGAGTTTGGCTGTAACAATGGATGTATGTCCATGTATATCAATACAGATCCAATTCATGCTTCCAACATCTCAGAAGTTACATTACCTCAACCACAACCAAGTGTTTCAAGTGAAGATATCTTGGATTGTGAACAGGTTCCAGAGAATACCTTGGAAGATGGAGAAGAGCAAGACCCAGTCAATAATTCAGAAATACTAAGAGTTGTAGAAGAAACAGAAGTTCAAATGGAAAATAGTATGGTGGACAACAGCAATGGGGATGGTAATAATAATGCTATTGCTAATCAAGAGATTACTGAGGAAGATGAAGATGACATTTCTAAAATGTTGAGAGTTCAAGAGGAATATCCTTGTGAAAATAGTATGGTGGTCAACAGCGATGGGGATGGTAATAATGATGCTATTGTTAATCAAGAGAATACAGAGGAAGATGAATATGAGGTAGAACAAGACCAAAACATGGATGAAATTTCTAAAATGTTGAGAGTTGAAGAGGAATATCCTTGTGAAAATAGTGTGGTTGACAAAAGCAATGATGCGAATAACAATAACCCTGTTGCAGCTGATGATAATGATGATGATGATGATGTTAATAGTTCTCATCATGATAATGTTGAACTTGATGATACTGAATTTGAAGTTGAAAGTAATCTTGAAGTTCAAAAAAGAAATGGGAGCAACACTGAGAAACGAGAGTATAAATGTTCTTATTGCAACAAGATGTTTGCGTGCAAGTATCATTTAAATGTACATCTTAGAACACATGCTGTACAGAAAACCTTTGAATGTTCGGTTTGCAAAAAAACATGTACACAAGCACAGTTTAACTTTACATCTAAAAACACATATAGAAGAAAAACCCTTTGAATGTTCTGTTTGCAGGAAGACATTCACACAGAAGAGCAGTTTAACTTTACATCTAAGAACACATACAGAACAGCAACCCTTTGATTGTTCTGTTTGCAAGAAGAAGTTTGCACATAAGCACAGTTTAACTTTACATCTTACAACACATACAAAAGAAACGCCCTTTGAATGTTCTGTTTGCAAGAAAACTTTCAATGTGAAGCAAAAGTTTGCTAGACATTGTAAATTACACACTGGAAAGAAATTTGAATGTTCTTATTGCAAGAAAACGTTTTCGGACAATTATCATTTAAATGAACATCGCAGAACACATACTGGAGAGAAACCCTATGAATGTACTTATTGCAAGAAGACGTTCACACTGAAGAGCAGTTTAACTTCACATCTAAGAATACATACTGGAGAGAAGCCCTTCGGATGTTCTGTTTGCAAGAAGATGTTTGCACACAAGAAAAGTTTAACTTTACATTTAATAACACATACAGGACAGAAACCTTTTGAATGTACTTATTGCAAGAAGAGGTTTACACAGACATGCAATTTAAATCAACATCTTAGAACACATACTGGAGAGAAACTGTTTGAATGTACCCATTGCAAGAAAAAGTTGAAAAGCACAAAAAGTTTAAAAAAACATGTTAGATTAATGCACACTGAAGGAAGCCTCTTTGAGTGTTCTGTTTGCAAGAAAAGGTTTGCACACAAGTATATTTTAAAAGAGCATTTTAGATTAATACACAATGAAAAGAAACCCTTTGAATGTTGTTATTGCAAGAAGAAGTTCAGGGATAACTTCGATTTAAATGAACATCTTAGATTACATACTGGAGAGAAACCCTTTGAATGTTCTGTTTGCAAGAAGAAATTTAGACTTAAGAGAACTTTAAATGTACATCTTAGAAAACATACTGGAGAGAAACCCTTTGAATGTTCTGTTTGTAAGAAGAAGTTTGATGAGAAGGTAAAGTTAACTAGACATAGATTACACACTGGAGAGAAACCGTTTGAATGTACTCAATGCAACAAAACGTTTGTAAACAAGGATAGTTTAACAAAACATTGTAGATTGCACACTGAAGAGAAACGTTTTACATGTACTCATTGCAAAAAGAAGTTTGCAGACAAATATCATTTAACTGAACATATTAGAACACATACTGGAGAGAAGCCCTTTGAATGTTCTCTTTGCAAGAAGACATTTTCACAGAAGGCAAGTTTAAATGCACACGTCAGTGTACATACTGGAGAGAAACCCTTTGAATGTTCTATTTGCAAGAAGAAATTTAGACTTGAGATAACTTTGAATATACATAAAAGAATACATACTAGAGAGAAACCTTTTGAATGTTCTGTTTGCAAGAAGAAGTTTGAAGTAAAGGAAAAGCTAACTGCACATTGTAGAGTACACACTGAAAATAAATGTACTTATTGCAAGAAAATGTTTACAAACAAGAGCAGGTTAAGTTATCATCTAAGAACACATACAGGAGAGAAACCATTTACATGTTCTGTTTGCAAAAAGGCGTTTTCAAATAAGGCAAATTTAGACGCACACCTTAGAATACATACTGGAGAGAAGCTCTTCGGATGTTCTGTTTGCAAGAAGATGTTTGCACACAAGAAAAGTTTAACTTTACATTTAATAACACATACAGGACAGAAGCCTTTTGAATGTACTTATTGCAAGAAGAAGTTTACACAGACATGCAATTTAAATCAACATCTTAGAACACATACTGGAGAGAAACTGTTTGAATGTACCCATTGCAAGAAAAAGTTGAAAAGCACAAAAAGTTAAAAAAACATGTTAGATTAATGCACACTGGAGGAAGCCTCTTTGAGTGTTCTGTTTGCAAGAAAAGGTTTGCACACAAGTATATTTTAAAAGACCATTTTAGATTAATACACAATGAAAAGAAACCCTTTGAATGTTCTTATTGCAAGAAGACGTTCAGACGTAACTTCGATTTAAATGAACATCTTAGAAAACATACCGGAGAGAAACCCTTTGAATGTTCTGTTTGCAAGAGGAAGTTTGCACATAAGAAAAGTTTAAAAGTACATCTTAGAACACATACTGGAGAGAAACCCTTTGAATGTTCTGCTTGCAAGAAGAAGTTTGCACACAAGAACAGTTTAACTTTACATCTTAGAACACATACTGGAGAGAAACCCTTTGAATGTTCTGCTTGCAAGAAGAAGTTTGCACACAAGAACAGTTTAACTTTACATCTTAGAACACATACTGGAGAGAAACCCTTTGAATGTTCTGCTTGCAAGAAGAAGTTTTCACATAAGAAAAGTTTAAAAGTACATCTTAAAACACATACGGCAGAGAAACACTTTAAATGAAAGTATTGCAAGAAGAAACTGTTTACAGAGAAGGGCAGTTTGAATATACTTTGCCCTGCAAGAAGAAGTTTGCACATAAGAAAAGTTTAAAATTACACTGATCTTAAAACACATACCGGAGAGGAACACTTTGAATGAAAGTATTGCAAGAAGAAACTGTTTACAGAGAAGGGCAGTTTGAATATGCACTTTGTCCTTTGGGTATTTATTAAATGATGTTCTTATTTTGAGGCAAAGTTTGTCTTTCAACTAGTAATATGAATTTGAAAAATAAAGAATTTACTTCTTCTATGCAAATTGAAGAAAACATTATTGTAGAACCATTTTTGTGGGCTGTTTTTGTACGTTTAGCAGCCAAAGAATCTTTAATAGTAAAATTGATTCAAAGTTGTTTTGACTCTTGTTTTACATCCATAATAATTCTCTGAAAATAAAATTTATACAGTTTTGATCAACTATTGTCTATTGCTTGTCAAATTTACCCATGACAGTTAATGATAATCATAAAATTATAAATAATGATAATAGTAATAACAATAAATAGATTGAATATTTAAAGCGGAAACCTGATGCGATCATTCTTGACACAGGGAGCCCACATACAGTATGCCACAGGAACGCCAGCCCTAAAAACAAAAGTATTGCTATCCCATGAGGCTTTCTGTAGATTATACTTTCACTCGTTACCATTCCTCTAAAGATTTCACCGTATGTAGATACCACAGGTAGTCCACACTACACTAAAGACAAAGTTTTTGGGTTACCTGTTCACGAGCTAAACCCAGAAGAAACTCTTGTTTTATAATATGTTTAATGAAGTTTGTAGCTAGATAGAACAAATAAATGTTTTGTTATTTAACAAATAACCTTTTCTTGTTTGCAAGCTTTCATTTTCTGGACGGTTTGGTAAACAGACGGGCCCCATCGTTGTCTCCTGACTTTCTGTTAATATGCCGTTTGAGATTTAAGGGGGGAGGTGGGGGATTGATATTGCACAAGTTGCGAAATTCGGAGTGAAACAACCGACCATGGAGATGAAGATCAATGATTTAAGAATTTATTGGCCTTAATAAAAAAATTAAAAAAAATGGAGCTTATGAGCTAGCTGGTTTTTTTATTATATTTCGCTCGGAATGTTTTCTTAAAGAGTATTATGTTCATCTTTATATTTTAAAGTTAAAATCATTCCTGATGATGGAGACTGGAGACGTTAAATTATTTTGCTAATATTTATCTCCAAAGATGATAAAGACCTTAAAAGCGAAGATAAATTATCCATAACTTTCAAAACATTTTCGAGTTGTTTTTACACAAACTTTAGCCAGATTCCATGCAGGGTTTGTCTTATTTCACAGTGCGTATGTTTCGGTAAAAGAGCAAAAGGGCGGGAAACCTACTTTTGGCTCTTCATCGCCTGTTTAATTGAACCAAAAGCAAGCGAAAATCATTGAGTCTAGTGAACAAAAGCTGCATATAGTCTCGATATATGTTTTGCGTGGAAACCATGGCATTTTTAGTACTATATTTTACTGTTGACTTAATCTATTTTACCAAAGATCAAAGATGTTTACACGTATAAAGTCTTTGATATGATGGAATGTTGTCGTGGGAGGTTGGTTATGCTAATTAATCAACTCTCACTGAGCTACAACACTCTCGACAACCATCACCACGCTATCCAAGGTGAAACTTCAAGACTCGGTGAATGTCAGTGCACTTAAACCAGATGCAGTTTTTTGCGGTTTTCCTAGCTGCAGTAATAGCTAGCAGTAGTGCTAAAGTCAATCCAAAAAGCGCAGCAAGACAAGTGGAAAATGACTATGGCGACGGCCAAGGTATGTTTAGCATGTCAGCTTCGTTCTTATGCATCTACATTTATCGCTTAACTAAAATAAGTTTAAAGTAATTCCTTGCACTAGTTCGTTTACATATTCAGAACACAATTAATACAAACTGAGAATTCAGAACGGATTTTTTTCCGGCTGAAATTTTATCATTGCGCTATACCTCGGTCATATTGACTTATTTTTTTTGATGTCTGTCTACTGAGTGACATATAAGGTATTGTTTTCTAGCTCTTATATTCTTGGTTACTCGATTATTTACAAAAACTAACGGAGAGAGCAGCATATATGGTGAAAAGACAAATCTGAAAGAAGAAAGTCGATTTTGTTAATATTTTTTGGCATTAATCCCGCCATTATTAAAAGTCCAGATGCAGTGTAAATAAATGGAAACTTGAAAGGATTTTATTAGTTTGGGACTAGACCGGATTTCATTATATAATTTTCTCGTTTCTGTGCACTTTTATGAAGTTGAGAAAAAGACATTCCTTTGTACTTAGATACAGTGGTTTGGGTGTGTTTGTGATTCAACCATTTTGGATAATAATTATTTTGATTAAATTTTTCTTGAATTATTTGTAATTAAATACAAATTAACAAAAATCATTAAGAAAGGTAATTGTCTATTTTTTTCCTATTGCTTTCATTGTCCTTTAGTGCTATTTTTTTTAAAAAATGGTTTAACACATACTAAGAAATCGTTTTACAAATATGCTGAAGTGGTAATAGGGCTTGTCTAGCTCGCATCCGCCTCGGCCAGGTTGGCTTTACTTGTCCTGATTTCCGATAAAATTTAGTTTCTTTACCATGCTTGTAAATAGCCCACTGGTTTGCCCGATCCTTGTCAGTTGCAGGGATTCTTAAAAACAATAAATGGCAATTAATGATTATGAATTATTACTCCGCATAATTCAGTTTATTGGGCTTTTGTCTAGTTAGAGTTTGCTCTGTTGTGGTTGTGTCCCTCACTTAGTTTTACCATGCAGTGGAAATTAAAATAAATAGTTTTTAAATATGAGTAACCATTTTGAATCAAATAAAGTAGTAAAAAAAAGACTGAATAAGGATATTTGTTCTGACGTTTCGGAGCCATCACGCTCCATTATCAAATATTAATTTTAAATATTTTTTTTTACAACTTGATTATTTTTTAAATTATTTTGTTAATCGTACTTTATCAGTACTATTATAATAATCAAGTTTTGAAAGCCTGTTTCACACAAACCATCAACTAACTGGTTGATTTTTAGCTACCTAAGTCAGTAAAGTAGGACCTAAATATTTTTCAAATAAAAACGAGGAAATATTGATATTGATTGAATTAATGGAGATGCATAATCTTGCGCATTTGAAAATCTCACGATTGAATTTGCGCAATATAAATGAATAAATTATTATAGATTATTATCTTGTATCTAACAGAACGTTATTTAATTCAATGAATGTTGTTTCTCCCATCGCAGTAAAGAGCTGTCCAGCCCTTCATTTCAAGGGCAATGTGACGGTCAACCCTCCCACCTGCAGGGATGGCGCACAACCCAGTGGTACAACATGTCACTTTTCTTGTAACGAGGGCTATCGTGTACGAGGTCCACCAATGACCATGTGCCAAGATGATGGGGTCTGGTTCTATGGCACTAGGGAAGTCTCTTGTATTGGTATGTATGACTGACTCCCTGAAAACAACTCGATCCCTCTTTTCCAATAGACCTAATCGGCTAACACGATGCTATGCACGTTTCCACCCAATTCAAAACCTCTGTGAATAAAAACTTTTGTTCCAAATATTTTCCACGTTACATTGAAATACATAAGACAAAGTATCTTATTCCCAAAAGATTTGAATTGGGTGGAAACGTACATAGCAACGCGTTAGCCGATTAGGTCTATTGGGATCAACTCTAGAATAGCCGGACACTATAGAAAGTGCGGCACTCTTTTAAAACGACGCAGCAACACAATAGATTTTATGATTATGTAAATAAGTGGCGGGGTGTTCTATTGCTCCTTTTTCCTCTCCTTCGGCTCCTCTTTTTTTCTCCCTTCTTCCACTTCCACTTTCACCTCTCCCCTTATCCTCTTCTCTTTTCTCCATCTTTTCCCCTCTCAACTCTCCTCTTCCTTATTATGTTCTTTTTCTTCTCTCCCCATTCTAAACCTTCTTCCATTTCTCCCCTACTCCACCATGCACCTCCTCCTTCTACCCCTACTCACTTGTTTCCCTTTTCCTTCTCCCCCTTTCCTCCTTCTCCCCCGATATCCAAGATATTTCTTTAAACTCAGCCCTCCACTATAAAAAAAAAAAACACTTATATTTACAACCATCACTCCCCGTCGGGGATCTTCCGTGAGGTTCGTTCACACTCACTACCACTACATTCAATATTTACAACTCACAACTCTGCTCACATATTGATTGATGACTATAAATTGTGTTTCTTTATGTTCACGATACATTTATTTATTAATAGATATCGATGAGTGTAAATTTGCTAATGGCGGGTGTAGTCATGTGTGCCACAACACTGAAGGTGACTATCATTGTGAATGTCCTGCACCGCTGGTTATGTCCATAGACGGGAAGACTTGCAGAGGTATGGACAAATATCATTTATACTATCAATAAAACGTTTTCAATTTTCATAACATCAGCATTATCATCATTATCATCACCATTATTTAAAAATAATAATTATTATCCTTATCATAGATATCACAATTATCATCTTGGTAATCATCATCAATATCATTACTATATAACCATGTTTACCACCACCATCATCATCATCATCACTACTATCACCATGTTCAACATCATCATCAATATCATTACTATATCACCATGTTTACCACCACCACCATCATCATCATCATCATCACTACTATCACCATGTTCAACATCATCATCAATATCATTACTATATCACCATGTTTACCATCACCATCATCATCATCATCATCACTACTATCACCATGTTCAACATCATCATCAATATCATTACTATATCACCATGTTTACCACCACCACCATCATCATCATCATCATCACTACTATCACCATGTTCAACATCATCATCAATATCATTACTATATCACCATGTTTACCATCACCATCATCATCATCATCATCATCACTACTATCACCATGTTCAACATCATCATCAATATCATTACTATATCACCATGTTTACCACCACCACCATCATCATCATCATCATCATCATCACTACTATCACCATGTTCAACATCATCATCATCATCAATATCATTACTATATAACCATCTTTACCATCATCATCATCATCATCATCACTACTATCACCATGTTTACCATCATCATCATCATCATCATCACTACTATCACCATGTTTACCATCATCATCATCATTATCATCATCACTACTATCACCATGTTCAACATCATCATCAATATCATTACTATATCACCATGTTTACCATCATCATCATCATCATCATCACTACTATCACCATGTTCAACATCATCATCAATATCATTACTATATCACCATGTTTACCACCACCATCATCATTATCATCATCATCACTACTATCACCATGTTCAACATCATCATCAATATCATTACTATATCACCATGTTTACCACCACCATCATCATCATCATCATCATCACTACTATCACCATGTTCAACATCATCATCATCATCAATATCATTACTATATCACCATGTTTACCACCACCACCATCATCATCATCATCATCACTACTATCACCATGTTCAACATCATCATCAATATCATTACTATATCACCATGTTTACCACCATCATCATCATCATCATCACTACTATCACCATGTTCAACATCATCATCAATATCATTACTATATCACCATGTTTACCACCACCACCATCATCATCATCATCATCATCACTACTATCACCATGTTCAACATCATCATCAATATCATTACTATATCACCATGTTTACCACCACCATCATCATCATCATCATCATCACTACTATCACCATGTTCAACATCATCATCAATATCATTACTATATCACCATGTTTACCATCATTATCATCATCATCATCACTACTATCACCATGTTCAACATCATCATCAATATCATTACTATATCACCATGTTTACCATCACCATCATCATCATCATCATCACTACTATCACCATGTTCAACATCATCATCAATATCATTACTATATCACCATGTTTACCACCACCACCATCATCATCATCATCATCATCACTACTATCACCATGTTCAACATCATCATCAATATCATTACTATATCACCATGTTTACCATCACCACCATCATCATCATCATCATCACTACTATCACCATGTTCAACATCATCATCAATATCATTACTATATCACCATGTTTACCACCACCATCATCATCATCATCATCACTACTATCACCATGTTCATCATCATCATCAATATCATTACTATATCACCATGTTTACCATCACCATCATCATCATCATCATCACTACTATCACCATGTTCAACATCATCATCAATATCATTACTATATCACCATGTTTACCACCACCACCATCATCATCATCATCATCATCACTACTATCACCATGTTCAACATCATCATCAATATCATTACTATATCACCATGTTTACCATCACCACCATCATCATCATCATCATCACTACTATCACCATGTTTACCATCATCATCATCATCATCATCACTACTATCACCATGTTTACCATCATCATCATCATTATCATCATCACTACTATCACCATGTTCAACATCATCATCAATATCATTACTATATCACCATGTTTACCATCACCATCATCATCATCATCATCACTACTATCACCATGTTCAACATCATCATCAATATCATTACTATATCACCATGTTTACCACCACCACCATCATCATCATCATCATCATCACTACTATCACCATGTTCAACATCATCATCAATATCATTACTATATCACCATGTTTACCATCACCACCATCATCATCATCATCATCACTACTATCACCATGTTCAACATCATCATCAATATCATTACTATATCACCATGTTTACCACCACCATCATCATCATCATCATCACTACTATCACCATGTTCATCATCATCATCAATATCATTACTATATCACCATGTTTACCATCACCATCATCATCATCATCATCACTACTATCACCATGTTCAACATCATCATCAATATCATTACTATATCACCATGTTTACCACCACCACCATCATCATCATCATCATCATCACTACTATCACCATGTTCAACATCATCATCAATATCATTACTATATCACCATGTTTACCATCACCACCATCATCATCATCATCATCACTACTATCACCATGTTCAACATCATCATCAATATCATTACTATATCACCATGTTTACCACCACCATCATCATCATCATCATCACTACTATCACCATGTTCATCATCATCATCAATATCATTACTATATCACCATGTTTACCATCACCATCATCATCATCATCATCACTACTATCACCATGTTCAACATCATCATCAATATCATTACTATATCACCATGTTTACCACCACCACCATCATCATCATCATCATCATCACTACTATCACCATGTTCAACATCATCATCAATATCATTACTATATCACCATGTTTACCATCACCACCATCATCATCATCATCATCACTACTATCACCATGTTCAACATCATCATCAATATCATTACTATATCACCATGTTTACCACCACCATCATCATCATCATCATCACTACTATCACCATGTTCATCATCATCATCAATATCATTACTATATCACCATGTTTACCATCACCATCATCATCATCATCATCACTACTATCACCATGTTCAACATCATCATCAATATCATTACTATATCACCATGTTTACCACCACCATCATCATCATCATCATCATCACTACTATCACCATGTTCAACATCATCATCAATATCATTACTATATCACCATGTTTACCACCACCATCATCATCATCACTACTATCACCATGTTTAACATCATCATCAATATCATTACTATATCACCATGTTTACCACCACCATCATCATCATCATCATCATCACTACTATCACCATGTTCAACATCATCATCAATATCATTACTATATCACCATGTTTACCATCACCATCATCATCATCATCATCACTACTATCACCATGTTCATCATCATCATCAATATCATTACTATATCACCATGTTTACCACCATCATCATCATCATCATCATCACTACTATCACCATGTTCAACATCATCATCATCATCAATATCATTACTATATCACCATGTTTACCATCATCATCATCATTATCATCATCATCACTACTATCACCATGTTCAACATCATCATCATCATCAATATCATTACTATATCACCATGTTTACCACCATCATCATCATCATCATCATCACTACTATCACCATGTTCAACATAATCATCAATATCATTACTATATCACCATGTTTACCACCACCACCATCATCATCATCACTACTATCACCATGTTCAACATCATCATCAATATCATTACTATATCACCATGTTTACCATCACCATCATCATCATCATCATCACTACTATCACCATGTTCAACATCATCATCAATATCATTACTATATCACCATGTTTACCACCACCATCATCATCATCATCATCATCACTACTATCACCATGTTCAACATCATCATCATCATCAATATCATTACTATATCACCATGTTTACCATCATCATCATCATCATCATCATCATCATCACTACTATCACCATGTTCAACATCATCATCATCATCAATATCATTACTATATAACCATCTTTACCATCATCATCATCATCATCATCACTACTATCACCATGTTTACCATCATCATCATCATCATCATCACTACTATCACCATGTTTACCATCATCATCATCATTATCATCATCACTACTATCACCATGTTCAACATCATCATCAATATCATTACTATATCACCATGTTTACCATCATCATCATCATCATCATCACTACTATCACCATGTTCAACATCATCATCAATATCATTACTATATCACCATGTTTACCACCACCATCATCATTATCATCATCATCACTACTATCACCATGTTCAACATCATCATCAATATCATTACTATATCACCATGTTTACCACCACCATCATCATCATCATCATCATCACTACTATCACCATGTTCAACATCATCATCATCATCAATATCATTACTATATCACCATGTTTACCACCACCACCATCATCATCATCATCATCACTACTATCACCATGTTCAACATCATCATCAATATCATTACTATATCACCATGTTTACCACCACCATCATCATTATCATCATCATCACTACTATCACCATGTTCAACATCATCATCAATATCATTACTATATCACCATGTTTACCACCATCATCATCATCATCATCACTACTATCACCATGTTCAACATCATCATCAATATCATTACTATATCACCATGTTTACCACCACCACCATCATCATCATCATCATCATCACTACTATCACCATGTTCAACATCATCATCAATATCATTACTATATCACCATGTTTACCACCACCATCATCATCATCATCATCATCACTACTATCACCATGTTCAACATCATCATCAATATCATTACTATATCACCATGTTTACCATCATTATCATCATCATCATCACTACTATCACCATGTTCAACATCATCATCAATATCATTACTATATCACCATGTTTACCATCACCATCATCATCATCATCATCACTACTATCACCATGTTCAACATCATCATCAATATCATTACTATATCACCATGTTTACCACCACCACCATCATCATCATCATCATCATCACTACTATCACCATGTTCAACATCATCATCAATATCATTACTATATCACCATGTTTACCATCACCATCATCATCATCATCATCATCACTACTATCACCATGTTCAACATCATCATCAATATCATTACTATATCACTATGTTTACCACCACCACCATCATCATCATCATCATCACTACTATCACCATGTTCAACATCATCATCAATATCATTACTATATCACCATGTTTACCATCACCACCATCATCATCATCATCATCACTACTATCACCATGTTCAACATCATCATCAATATCATTACTATATCACCATGTTTACCACCACCATCATCATCATCATCATCACTACTATCACCATGTTCATCATCATCATCAATATCATTACTATATCACCATGTTTACCATCACCATCATCATCATCATCATCACTACTATCACCATGTTCAACATCATCATCAATATCATTACTATATCACCATGTTTACCACCACCATCATCATCATCATCATCATCACTACTATCACCATGTTCAACATCATCATCAATATCATTACTATATCACCATGTTTACCACCACCATCATCATCATCACTACTATCACCATGTTTAACATCATCATCAATATCATTACTATATCACCATGTTTACCACCACCATCATCATCATCATCATCATCACTACTATCACCATGTTCAACATCATCATCAATATCATTACTATATCACCATGTTTACCATCACCATCATCATCATCATCATCACTACTATCACCATGTTCATCATCATCATCAATATCATTACTATATCACCATGTTTACCACCATCATCATCATCATCATCATCACTACTATCACCATGTTCAACATCATCATCATCATCAATATCATTACTATATCACCATGTTTACCATCATCATCATCATTATCATCATCATCACTACTATCACCATGTTCAACATCATCATCATCATCAATATCATTACTATATCACCATGTTTACCACCATCATCATCATCATCATCATCACTACTATCACCATGTTCAACATAATCATCAATATCATTACTATATCACCATGTTTACCACCACCACCATCATCATCATCACTACTATCACCATGTTCAACATCATCATCAATATCATTACTATATCACCATGTTTACCATCACCATCATCATCATCATCATCACTACTATCACCATGTTCAACATCATCATCAATATCATTACTATATCACCATGTTTACCACCACCATCATCATCATCATCATCATCACTACTATCACCATGTTCAACATCATCATCATCATCAATATCATTACTATATCACCATGTTTACCATCATCATCATCATCATCATCATCATCATCACTACTATCACCATGTTCAACATCATCATCATCATCAATATCATTACTATATAACCATCTTTACCATCATCATCATCATCATCATCACTACTATCACCATGTTTACCATCATCATCATCATCATCATCACTACTATCACCATGTTTACCATCATCATCATCATTATCATCATCACTACTATCACCATGTTCAACATCATCATCAATATCATTACTATATCACCATGTTTACCATCATCATCATCATCATCATCACTACTATCACCATGTTCAACATCATCATCAATATCATTACTATATCACCATGTTTACCATCACCATCATCATCATCATCATCACTACTATCACCATGTTCATCATCATCATCAATATCATTACTATATCACCATGTTTACCACCATCATCATTATCATCATCATCACTACTATCACCATGTTCAACATCATCATCAATATCATTACTATATCACCATGTTTACCATCATCATCATCATTATCATCATCATCACTACTATCACCATGTTCAACATCATCATCATCATCAATATCATTACTATATCACCATGTTTACCACCATCATCATCATCATCATCATCACTACTATCACCATGTTCAACATAATCATCAATATCATTACTATATCACCATGTTTACCACCACCACCATCATCATCATCACTACTATCACCATGTTCAACATCATCATCAATATCATTACTATATCACCATGTTTACCATCACCATCATCATCATCATCATCACTACTATCACCATGTTCAACATCATCATCAATATCATTACTATATCACCATGTTTACCACCACCATCATCATCATCATCATCATCACTACTATCACCATGTTCAACATCATCATCATCATCAATATCATTACTATATCACCATGTTTACCATCATCATCATCATCATCATCATCATCATCACTACTATCACCATGTTCAACATCATCATCAATATCATTACTATATCACCATGTTTACCATCACCATCATCATCATCATCATCACTACTATCACCATGTTCAACATCATCATCAATATCATTACTATATCACCATGTTTACCATCATTATCATTATCATCATCACTACTATCACCATGTTCAACATCATCATCAATATCATTACTATATCACCATGTTTACCATCATCATCATCATCATCATCACTACTATCACCATGTTCAACATCATCATCAATATCATTACTATATCACCATGTTTACCACCACCATCATCATTATCATCATCATCACTACTATCACCATGTTCAACATCATCATCAATATCATTACTATATCACCATGTTTACCACCACCATCATCATTATCATCATCATCACTACTATCACCATGTTCAACATCATCATCAATATCATTACTATATCACCATGTTTACCACCATCATCATCATCATCATCACTACTATCACCATGTTCAACATCATCATCAATATCATTACTATATCACCATGTTTACCACCACCACCATCATCATCATCATCATCACTACTATCACCATGTTCAACATCATCATCAATATCATTACTATATCACCATGTTTACCACCACCATCATCATCATCATCATCATCACTACTATCACCATGTTCAACATCATCATCAATATCATTACTATATCACCATGTTTACCATCATTATCATCATCATCATCACTACTATCACCATGTTCAACATCATCATCAATATCATTACTATATCACCATGTTTACCATCATCATCATCATCATCATCACTACTATCACCATGTTCAACATCATCATCAATATCATTACTATATCACCATGTTTACCATCATCATCATCATCATCATCACTACTATCACCATGTTCAACATCATCATCAATATCATTACTATATCACCATGTTTACCACCATCATCATCATCATCATCACTACTATCACCATGTTCAACATCATCATCATCATCAATATCATCACTATATAACCATCTTTACCACCTTCATCATCATCATCATCACTACTATCACCATGTTCAACATCATCATCATCATCAATATCATCACTATATAACCATCTTTACCACCTTCATCATCATCATCATCACTACTATCACCATGTTCAACATCATCATCATCATCAATATCATCACTATATAACCATGTTTACTATCATCATCATTATCATCATCATCATTACTATCATCATCAGCATCTGCACTTGCGACATCATCAACTTCAATACTATATCACTATTATCGTAATCTTTATCATCCCCATCTGTACAATCATCATCATCATCATTACTATCACCATGCTCAACATCATCTGCATCTGCACTTGCGACACCATCAACTTCAAAACTATATCACTATTATCGTAATCTTTATCATCCCCATCTGTACAATAATCAACATAATCATCATCATCATCATTATCATCATCATTATCATCATCATCATCAGCAGCAGCAGCAACAGCATTTTATTAACTTTACTTTTCTCTACACAGCTGTCGGTCTTGTCCTCAACTGTACTGCACATGAAATCGAGGTCACCTTACCAAAATACGCCCTCAACAATCTCCAAGGTGATTACATCCAACTACGAGATCCAAGCTGCCATCCACGTGAGAACAAAACCCATTACATCTTCAAGACGCCTCTGAATGGATGTGGCACCACGCGGCGTCACGCAAAGCGGTTTTTAGTGTATAGTAATCGAGTAACGGAACGTCACGTTACCCAGAAAGGTGTGATTACACGTATTGGTGAAGACGAGTTTAATATCCCTTTCTGTTGCTACTACCTTGATAATGCAATCGTGGGGGCTGTTGGGTATAAACCGTTTGTCAGAGAACTTGTACTAAGAGAAAAAGGGTGAGTAATCTATCTTTTCACTTGTATATTTATTAACCAGCAATAACCTACCACAATTTATCTTACATAATACACCATTATTAACTGAAGAAAAAAAAAACATCCAGACCCTCTGCTACTGCGCCGAGTTAACGTTTTGTCTTTCTGTGTACTCAGCATTCCACTATAAACGGCTAGTTGTGCAATAGTATTTGGCTGCTGTTAGTTGCTTGGCACCTTGTAATGGTTTTGATTAATGGCAGCCAAAAACGTATTTCACAAGTAGCTTGTAGCTGTTGGAATGTCTGATTTCGCAAAAGGCGAAAACCTAGCTCAGTAAGGGCATGCATTAGATCATGATTATCAATAACTTCACTTATTGACATAATCCCTACGTTATCATTTAATAGCATATATAAGATCGTCATCGTATCAGAAATACAGTATGCAATCTTGAAAACAATACCATTACCATATATGGTATTGTAGGTGAGAAGTAACAAAAGACTTTTATTAGCAAGCGAGGTTTTTTCTTTTTTTAACAGGTGAGATTGCAACAGAACAATAGGTATATCTTTGATACGTTATCGTTGTCATCATCATATATCATTAACATCATCATCTCCATCATCATCATCATATCAGCCATCACTGTAATTCTACTGAGCATGTGCAATAACCGTATTATTATTTCGCCTCCAGATTCGGTAATTTCAAACTGCATTTGGACTTCTACCACAATCCAGAGTACAAGACCGTGTATACTTGGGATGACTACCCTGTTCAAGTCTATCTTAGACAAAGATTGTACTTTGAAGTCTCTGTTGACTCGATTGATCAAGATCTTGTCGTGTTTGCCGGCAACTGCTGCGCAACTGCAACACGAGACCACGATAAGGCAGGGAAAGTCAGACACGAACTCATTCATGAAGGGTAGGGAGTTTTAACGTGTTCTTGTTCTTTTTGTTCTTCTTGTTCTTCTTGTTCTTCTTGTTCTTCTTGTTCTTCTTCTTCTCTATCATAACAAATACAATTAAATTTGTAACTTTTTTAGTATTTGATCTCAAAGCATAAAATATAATATTTTAAACCTTTTTTGATATTTCAGATGCATCGTGGACTCGACTACACAAGCAGAAGCCTCCCCCTCCCCCCACAAGCAGCGCTTTAGTGTAGAGGCCTTCAAATTCGTCGGCAAGTTCCCGTTCGTGTATCTCCACTGCAGTGTAACCGTCTGCAAGGCTGGTGACCCCAACTCACGCTGTGCCAAGGGCTGCATCCCTGGAATACACCGTGGAAAACCCATGAACTGGCCGTATGCTAAGAAAGACACACCACAGTTAGAACACTCTAAGGCAGAAACTCACGACTCCGCATCCATCAGAAATACACGAGCTGTTCAAAGGAGCCCAGCGAAGAAAGAAAAGGAATATAAGTATATTTTGTCCAAAGGTCCTGTGTCTTTGAAACAAGACGAGCAAGAGGACGGCCATGATGAAAGGGTTCCTGATATTCAGCAGTCAAATGATGAGGAGTTGAATGACTTAGAAGAAAAGATGGTCAAGGAGAAGAAAGATGAGAATGCTAAAACTGGTGTTGGTGAGTATTGAGATATTGTGATATTGTCTTCTTAACGTACCGACACATTTCTGTGTGTATGAGTAAATGATGTCCCCACGTATACTATTGAATGAATGGATGAATGGAATAAATGAATGAATAAAATGATTAATGATAAGTGAAGCAATAAATATATGAGCCAATAAAGTAATAGAAGAATCAATCAATGAACAAATGGATGAATGAACGAACGAACGAACGAACGAACGAACGAACGAACGAACGAACGAACGAATGAATGAATGAATGAATGAATGAAAGAATGAATGTATGTATGCATGAACGATCGAATATGCGTACGAATGGGATCTAAATAAATGAATGCGATCTAGTCATACAAAAAAGCAAAATTACTGAATTCTTTGTCCATTTTTGCAGGATCTGTTACAAGCAATGCTTTACTTCTTGTTCTGATCGCATGTACTGTGCTCACACTTGTTGGTGTTCTCTACATTGGAAGAAAAGTTAAAGAAGCCAAAAGTCGAGGCACGTCTAACTACAAACCAATGAAGTTTTGAACAAGACACTACCAGTTTTCGTAGTCATTTTTATTCCTTATAACTTAAACAATATCAGTTCAATTTGTTATACTCTAAAGACCATCACTGAGTAGTTTTGGGTAATATTTCGGTATCACTCTAGCGTGGTTCAAATTAGCGACATAAGAATGAGCTTAAAAGCAACATACGTAGACTCAGTTGCACTTTGCTCTTTTCTCACACCTATAGCAACAAAAACAACAATATTTTTATAACTTTAGAGTTATAAATATAAACAGCTATAGTCGAAAATGCTTCACTGAGTCTGCGTATGTTGTTTATGCTTATGCTTATGTCGCTAGTGCGAACCTGGCTTAAGAATCACAGACCATTGATCAAATCCATACCGTTCAATTCTTACTCTCACAAAGACATCTTCTGAACTGAACAACACCTCTTTCTTATTGTGGTGTTGAGATTTGTAGTAATTTGAATAATTTTGCTTTCTTTTTTAGCTATTTTATTTTTCTAATTCATTTTTATTGATTTGTAATTTTGTTTACTTTATTTTAGTTATTTTATTTCGTTTTTATTGATTTGTAATTTTGTTTACTTGGTTGTAAAATTAAAGTAGTAGTAGCTTTAAACAATTTAAAAACAGTTTCTGTTTTTAGCAGTAACATGCAGTGCCTGTAAGAAAATGTTGAATCAGCCGTTCTCTTGTTATTTATCTTTGCATTTTTAACTTCTACTTAACTCTACAAAAACTTGTAGCGGCCTGTGTATTTAGCAGTTAATGGTTCTTGTTTCAACTTACAAAATATATATACGACTTTGTTTTCAGTGTTTTTGTTTTCGTTAAATTTCAACAAAAAATATTTGTACTTTTTCTCTGATTTTATCGGAAATGCGTACTTTTATTCAACTTCGCTATTTATTATATAAACTTCAGTGAAATATCAGGTGATCTCCCGCGCGAAAAATTGAAATAACACGTTACCATTTCACACATGTGGAATAACACGTTACCATCTATTTGTTAAGATTTTTAAGATTTTTTGATGCATATCTTGATAAAACTCTTGCTATTTCATTGAGCTGCGCTGACTCGTGAGATATCAATTGAACACTCAAAGATAAAATCCGTATCTCCGCGCGCCCATGTAATAATATATATGAACTGAAATGCAAATGCAAACACGGAATTTATCTCACCTCCCGATCCATTCCCACGAGCAAATGAACAACTGAGACAAATAAACATTGCACGTGTTATAAGCGTGCTGAATTAAAGTGTCAATTACAATGCAATTTTGATCTGCGCATGTTGTTGTTGTGCGATTAGACGACAAAATTTAAGTTTTGTTTCGTTATTGGTCGCAAAACTTGCCACTTGCAGCATGCAAACAGAGTATAAGTGTTATTAGTTATTCATACGAAATTGTTGCATACTTGTTAGCTAGCCAGCTTGTTTGCTTGTTTGTTTGTTTGTTTGTTTATTTATCCAGTGCATGCTTGTTTGATTCATTGCTGGTTTGTTTATTCGCGTCGTTGTTTGTTTGTTTGAATGCATGTTAGTTTTTTCTCCAGTTTGAGAGATGACAATTGGGTCGATATGTTGTGCACTGGTCACATAGATTCACTGCTGCGTTGTGTACACTAGGCAATGAGTTTCAGCAACTTCTCGCTGTGACAGGTCGCTTCGTCCGCATTGCTTCTATTTCTCCTGTAACTGTACGCACGAATTCAAAGGGGATTGAATTTGTATGAATTTCTGCAGTAGAAACATTACATTTGTCATTATCGATGCAAACTGTTGCAGTGACAAGTTACAGCAACATTTCTAGTGTACATATTCTTCAGAAAAAAACATATATGTGCATGATTTTACTCCCTTTTAACTCAGTCGCAAATATTGTAGGCCAAATTAAGCATTTTAGGAATTTCATTTCATTTCATTACTCCTAATTATTTTTTTTCCATTATAGCTTTTCTTCGGATTTTCTGTATGTTCTTTTTGTTTTTCTATACTTGATAATATTTACCTTTTCAATATAATTAATTTTATTGTTGCCACCGTCGTCGTCGTCGTTGTTGTTGTCGTCGTCGTCGTTGTTGTTGTTGTTGATGATGATGATGTTGTTATCTTTAATGAAGAAAACGCGCACGCGTTCTGTGTGCACGCAGGGATTTACATTACACGAGAGAAGTGTTAAGAGAAGCAGTCGAGTGTTCTGACAATCCCAAGGTGGTTTATCACTGCATACAGCAAAGAAAGCAAGTTTTCTATTTCTTTTATAAAATACAAATTGACATTTGATCAACATTCAAACGCGCGCGCATGCTGTGCGGTCTCATAAAGCACGGGCCTCTAACAGTTATTTGATAATTACTTTTATTATAACTTTTAGAAATTTTAGTCTAATTTCTGTTGATTAATACTTTTTATTTCCTATAATTTAACATTTTTGGAATTTCATTTTAAACTTCTTCATGCAAACATCGTAATCCTTTGCAAGCAATAATTTCAGTTAATATATCATTAGATCGTCGTCCTAAACATATTAAACCATCGTTTCATCGATTTGCATGTGCAATTGAGCGGAGTAGACAGTTCTGCGTCGATTTTTCTACATTAACAATTATATTTTAAAACACTACTCGAGCTCAAAGTCCAAAACAAAACAATCTTTTATGCAGCTATAGCGTTTAAGATAAAAGTAAATATATGTAGCGCAAATTGTCATTGTTGTATTCAGATGCAGCGCTCAGTAAAATATGCAATCTCCATGGAGTGAAAAAAAGTCAAATGTCGTATGCTTTATGGGAATAAAGACATTTTCAAGAGTTCTTTTTAAGCTGTTTATAGTAATATTTCTTATGTACGCTGATGAAGCTTCGTTATGGTGCTGCGTTTTAACTTCGGCGGAATTCTTTTACCGCGTAGGAAGTTTATTTGTCCATCAAGTTTGAGAACGACTTAGTTGAAGATACTATTTACATTCCACGGCTCCTAGCTAGAGATCAACTATTACGTAGAACTTTTCTTATGCTAATGATAATGTACTTTAAATTATGCAAAGTTTACTTTTTAAAACTTTTAAAGTTTATTGACAGAAGTCGAAGTTGACGAGGGAAAGAATGCGGCTTTCTCTCTCGCGTTTTCAAGCGAAAATGCTTCTGTTTTTGTATTTAGTTTCAGGTTTGCTGCTTGTTGGTCAAGCACAAGATTTCGGTCCAGATCCTGACCAAGGTAAGGAAACGCTAGTCTTCGGCAAGCAATGTTCTGGCTTGTTAAAGGTTTTTGAGTCCGACTATGTACTTAATATTGAACCATTGCTTCTAACTTGAAATACAACTTTCAATGAAAATCTAAAAAGTTCAAAAAGTGGTTTATTGCAACTTTCACCTTAAGGGAATTATTTTCAGACACTTTTTGAAGCGCTAGCTACAAGGCAACACCCTTAATTAATTAAGTTGCAATTTTGCAGAGTTTGTGATAGTTTTAACTCAGTAAAATAAGTTATTGAAAAAGAGGAATTGACAGTTTGAGCAACTGAGAATGTGTTGCGCTTTTGGACGAAATGGTCCATGAAAAGTTGTTTTCCTAACCCATTATTTGCAGTTTTGAAATAATTTGGAGTACTAATTATATGTGATATAAAGCTTCACGAATATGCATATATTAACCCACACAAGTCCTTATGCTAGACTACAGCTTATAAAACAAATATGAAACATTTCGTCTAAAATCCAACCTTAATGTTTTTGATTAATGCACGGTAAAGGATAACAAAAGGGAATGATCAAAACCTGCAATTTCTATGATAAAAAACAAATGTGAATAATTAGACAATAATGAAATGTTGAGTTTAAAAAGGGCAATTTGCATTAATGTTTCAAGTCTGAAAACATATGATTGGAAATGCTCTGTCCATTCTTTCTTGGATATCCCTACACTTTTGTTTTTTCTTTATTCAGTTTCAAGGGTGCAATTAAATCTTAATTATTTCATATTACAATCATACTTAATAACTATTAACTACATTTATATAATATAGAGGGTCTTGAAGGGGTAAAATGGGAGCTGGGATTGGCCTTATTTTTGACTGGGAAAATGGGATTGATGCACTGGGACTGGGATTTACAAATAAAAGAACAATAGAAAATGGGAATGGGATTAAAAACTTGAGCAAAACTGATGGAATTATGCGATTTTTAACTGGGATTTGGTCCAAATATAAACTGGGAAATTGGGTTCGGACCCCCCCCCCCCCCCCCCCCCCCCCCCCCCCCCCCCCCCTTCAGGACCCTCAATATAGTTATTAGATGTTCAATTGTTTTCAAGTCATGAAGAAGTTTGTTGGTATGACAATACTACACTTTATCTAAATCGTTTCGTCGAAGTTTATATAGCTATTTACAGCGCGGACACACGAGCTGGGCCCACCTGAATAGAACTGATATCAAAACTACGAACACTTGATTTATAAAAAAGCGCCAAAACTTTGTACAAATTATCATCCGAGTTCTTAACGCTGATCTTATTAGTCGGGTTTTATCGGGAATCGATTTTCTGTAGATCGATTGTGATTGGATAGTTTTGCTCAGGTGGGCCCAGTTAGTGTGTCCGCACTGTAAAAATCGTTGTCGCTCCCGAAGTTACAGTCCGCACCTTCAAGCCCGCAAAGGGTGTCGGTAATGCGAACACATTATGTGATTTATAACACGTCTTTAAAGTGAATATATATTTGTTTCTTGATTAATCTCTATGGCACTGCAAAAACTTGCTATGGACTAATAATACAAAGACGTGAAACCGAAATATGCTATGAGCAAATCGATAACAAGAGAAAAATGCCAACTCGCTTTGCAAGCTTTAGAGTTTGGACTGTATTTTTGATTGCGATAACGATTTTTTTAGATAAGTGTAAATTTAAGTTTAGCGATGTGCAGTTGACGACAAGAATCTACTATAAAAGTATTTTTCATCAAAAATAAACTAACGAAATCTTATTTTTGTTCTGTGCTACTAGATCCAGTGTGTCCGCCATTACGAGTTCCCAATGGAGTCACCGTGGAGCCACCACCGTGCACAGCTAATCAAATGCGCGCAGGCGCCATCTGTTCATTCTCCTGTAACCCAGGCTACCGCGTTCATGGTCCACCGATGAAGGAGTGTTTAGACCAGGGTTGGACCAACAATCACATGAATATATCTTGTCGAGGTATTATAAAGATATTTTAGAAATTATTTATAGAAATTGTAAAAAAAATCCACGTGTTGACTTGGGATTTTGGTGAAATGACAAACATGAAAAGAGAATTTTTTTTTTTTGAAAATTGTGATTATGAATAACGTTTATTGTGGATCAGAAAGTGCTATAAATCGAGCTTCAAAACAATCCGAACCTCCAAAAAAAATAAAGATAGAGCAAATGCAGTTAAACCATGATATGCAATCTAAGAAAGTACTAACAAATAGTAACAACAATTAGTCACTAAATAGTGACTATTTGTTAGAATTTACTTGATATTATTTCATGGTTTAACTGCATTTGCTCTACCGCATCAATAAACTAACTTATCAATGTTCAACGCTACAAAAACTTTTCAAATTCACATTAATCCTTCGTCTGAGTAATAAAAGCTATTGTCTTGTTAAGTGTTGATAAGGGACTACGAAAGGCGTTTTATCCATGATATTTTTTCATCCACAGATATCGATGAATGTAAAGTTAACAATGGCGGTTGTAGCGATAAATGCATCAATACTGATGGCAGTCATCGATGTGAATGTCCCCCACACCTTTCTCTAGATGAGGATGGTATGAGATGTAAAGGTAATAGTGAATACAACTAGTTTAAAAAGGTTGTTCTTAATAATGTCAAAAGTAGTTTGAGGCCGGTATGAGATGTAAAGGTAATAGTGAACACAACTAGTTTAAAAAGGTTGTTCTTCATAAGTTGAAAAGTACAGCTAATCTAAAAACGTTGTTCGTTATAAGGTCGAAAATACAACCAATCCATTATGGTTATCTCGTATAACGTCGAAATTAAAATACAGCCTTTTCATAAAGGCTGTCGGTTGTAATGACAAAAATACAGCAACTTTAAAAAGGATCGTCAGTTTTAATGCAAAAAAGTATTTGCAAAACGTTATTAATTACAAACAAATCACAATATTGACTGTCAGTTATTCTTTATATAATTTAAAAAATGATGACTCCATATTAACCAAATGCTGTTTATTTTCAAAATCAGCCGAAGGCCTAGAGCTATCATGTGGAACAAAAGACATGACGATTGTCATTCCAAAGAACATTATTCATAACCTTAACCACGAGCACCTACGATTAAATGACCCTAACTGTAAAGCCCACCATAATGAGTCCCACTACATATTAAGTACCTCACTTACTGGTTGTGGTACCACGTCGAGACAGATCAAAAGTTACATCGTTTATAGCAACAAGGTAGTGTACCTCACACTAGACACTGTCTGTCTGTTTGTCTTTCTGTCTGTCTTCTGGTATACTTAATTTCATAAATATTTATAATAATATCTTTTTCGTATAACTCAGAATAACAATAATTAATTCAGACTAATAAAATATTAAGAGAAATGAGGAGGTGCTACAAATGCAGAGAGCAGTGTCTAAGCTAGTGCATGACTTCTGAATCATTTTTCTATCATTTCTTCCAAGCTTCTCATCCTCTATCATAGCCTACTTAGCAATCTCTGTTTCGTTTTCTTTTCGACTTCTCTTTTCTGTCTCAAATGACCGAGAGGGACTGAGGTAAAACAAATACAAAGGGTTCCCATGAAAAGTAGAATGACAAAGGGATCTCATGAAGGGGTTGCCTGCAGAGGAGGCTAACTCTGTCTATTATTAATCGATTTTTCTTGTCCCATTAGGTCTCAGAGGAGCCAGACCGGTCCAGTGATAAAATAGGGCGAGTCCTCCAGGGAGAGGTACAGGTCCCGTTCTGTTGCTACTACCATAACCAAGAGATCGTTCATGCTGTAGGAATGAGGCCCGTCACTAAGAAAGTCTACATCAAGGTCAAAGGAAGGGGCAATATACAGGTTGACTTTGATTTCTACAAAGGCAGTGGTTATAAAGGCGGTAATAGCAGAGGTTCGGCTAATGTATATACCTGGGATGATTTCCCTGTATCTGTGCACCTTAGACAACGTCTCTACTTTGAAGTAAGTTTGTAAGAGGAATACCTAACCCTGTACGTACTCAAAGTCCCATGGTTGCTTACCAGCATGCACCGCGCGAAAGACAGCATGCACCGCGCGAAACTGACTGAATTTCGTAGACCATGAACATCGTACATTTTGACATCTTTTACGATGTATTTACGCTTACTAAATTGTTTTGTTGTATTTTTGTTTTCTCGTAATACGACTGACTGCAAATGAATTATAATACTCAAATCCAAATAAACAACGCAAAGCTTTTGATGATGATGATGATTATTATTATAAATCATAATAATGAATGATGATAATAATGTACCTGATGATGGTTTCATGATGAGAACGAAACGTTGTTACTTTATAATTCCTTTAATTTTCATTATTAGATGATAATAATTATGATGCTAATGATCAAACTAATAATGACAACGCAGGGGCGGACGGAATGGGGGGTAAACTGGGTGACTTTTCGGCCCCCTTTTTTGCAGTAAAGTGCCATTTTAGCAAAGAAAAGCGGGCACATTACGATCTTTGCGCTCTTGTGTCTGCCGTTATCCACGAAAAGAATATCAAAGTTCACCCCCTTGATAAATTTCTGGATCCGCCCCTGCAATGATGATGATATTGGCCATGGTGATGTTAATGATGACAATGATGACGAAGTTTATGATGCAAATTATGTTAATAGATTTCTGTGCCGTTTACAACAGGTTTCATTGGACACTAAAGAAAAAGACCTGGAAATCTATGCCGATAGGTGTTGCACGACACCAACACGTGACCACGAGAAGTCCAGATATCTTCGACATGCTTTTATAAAAGACGGGTGAGTTGTTTTATTCACCTATTCCTTTTCCACTCACTTCAATTACACTTACTAAATGAATAACTAACTTGACTGTGCATGAGTAACTGGCTGAGTGAGTGAATCAATCAATCAATCAATCAATCAATCAATCAATCAATAAACCAAACAATGAGTGAGCCCCTCCCAGGGGGGTGCATGCTCCCATGATCCTTTGATCTTTTTGCATTTTCTCCCTTGTTCCCAATAAATAAAATAACTGTTCCCTGAAAATAATTTGGCAGTATCCCTTTTTCTCTAAAAATAAATACGCTTGTTCCCTTGTTCCCTTGTTCCCTTAAAACCCCTGGGAGTGGCTCATGAGTGAATTCGATGGATGGGTTGATGGGTTTGTATAACATGTAGGGTTGAATGAATGAACGAATGAATGAATGAATTGAACGAACGAAGACTGTTCAACGACTTGATGTGCTACTTACTATTACTAAGAGAGTGACTGACTTATTCAACTCTTTGATTATACCTTCATACTAAAGTGTTGCTACATTTCCCAGGTGCCCTATCGACAAAACCGTTCGTTTCCATCGTTCACCATCAAAAACCAAACAGAGATTCAGTCTAGAAGCTTTCAAGTTCTTGGGCGATCATCCTTTTGTCTTCGTCCATTGTCACGTGTTCGTATGTGATGCTAACGATAAAAACTCACGATGCAAGAAAGGATGTGTGAAAAGCAATAGAATAAAGAGTCATCCGAAGTCTCCCGAGAATCACCCGAAACCTGCCGAGAACCACCCGAAGCCTGCCGAGAAACACCCGAAGCCTGACGAGAACCACCAAAAGCCTATCGAGAATCACCCGAAGCCTGCCGAGAATCACCCGAAGCCTGCCGAGAATCACCCGAAGCACAAACGTTCCGTCAGTAGACACCTGACTGGTGCTGTGTCTGTGAGCAAAGGTCCGTTTCTACTTGAAGAACCAAAACGACACCTCAAGAACAAGCAAACAGCGAAGATGCAAAAGCGACACAGGAACATTATGCAGCCGTCGCTTGATGAGAGCGAGAAGAAGAAAAAGGAAGCAAAGAGCTTGAGATATGGTAAAGTACATGAATGTTGCTGCTATCATGGTTACTATGTTGTTTTATAAATAACTGTTCTTTTGTTAGCCTGAGAAAACAGACGTTCTTTAATTTATGTTTGCGGAGGGAAGAGGAGCGAAAGAACGTCTCTTTCCTCAGGCTATTCTTTTGTATCTATGTTAATAAGAAGGTTAATTTGAAAGTGGTTGGGGACTGTTGCATGATCTCTGCTGCTTGCCAAAAATACTGCAAAAACGTTATGAGAACAAGGCTGCAATGAGAATTTTTACAACACTACGTTCGTGGTTCCACTTGAGTTTTGAGCATTTTTTGACACCATCTATGATCAATAACAGGACAGTGTACCGCCGCGAAAGTGATCCCCGCCGCAATATTGATCCCGCCGCAATAATGATTCCCTAGTCGCCGCAATATTGATCCCCGCCGCAATAATGATTCCCAAGTCGCCGCAATAATGATTCCCGCCTCAATAATGATTCCCAAGTCGCCGCAATAATGATCCCCATGGAAATGATAACCTGGACAACTCGGGATCGATGGAGCATGTCACATTTAAAACAAACATATCAAATTTCATTCTCTACCTCGTGGATTCCTTTCTGGACATCGTTGTAGGAGGCCTTGTAGTATGGACTTCTTTAAACTATATTACATTTCCATTCTTCTGCTGTTCGCTCATGTTGATATTATCACTGGGAGTTAAATGAGCAAAGTACTTTGGACAAAGATGACCAGGATATGTTTATAGAACAATCATAGTTGTTAAGGTTGTCATAAAATTCCACAAATCTCCTATTATATCATCACTTCTAACTACTGTGCGACAATGGGGATTGCTTGATAAAAACTGGCTTTACTACAAATAATTGATTTTAATTTAATATTTCTATGACGAGACCGCTTTAAAAATCTAACTCGGTCAAACTTGAATTTGACCTCACATATTGTTGAAGCGAAGTTAATCTCGTTTAACTCTTTTACTAACTTGACCTTAACAGATAACCCTGATATTTTTAACTCTTTTAATAACTTGACCTTAACAGATAACCCTGATATCACTCCAACTTTGTAGTTGATTACATGAGCTACACAGAAATTATTGAGACTTCAAAAATAGTACAAAAAAGATAAAATACAGCACTACATAGATAACGAAGATGAAAGGCAGTAAATAGATAATGAGTTTCAATATATAAAATAACTTTTGAAATGATAGCTAAAACGCGTTATATTTAACACTTCATGACACAAAAAAAAAGCAAACAAAAGAAGAGAAACGAATATTAAACGAAAACACAAAAAGGGATTCACATATATGTGGATAAATGCATGGAAAAATATAAAAATAGTCCATGCTCCATCGATCACGAGTTGTCCAAGTTCATAATTCCTTGGGGATCATTTTTGCGGCGACTTGGGAGTCATTATTGCGGTGGGAATCAATATTGCGGCGACTTGGGAATCATTATTGCGGCGGGGATCATTTTCGCGGCGGTACAGACAGAACATGAATATTTATTAGCGCCGGATTTGTTAAATAAAATCGAACAAATGATATGCTTTACTTTTTGCTTAGTTTTTTTCTGTTTGTTTATCTTTTTTTAGGTTTGTCAAACTACAGTAATATTGTGTTGGTTGCCATGACAGTAGCTGCAGCCATGGCCTTGGTTGGAGTCTTGTACTTTGGTTATAAATCCAGACATCTCACCCCAGTCGGCTACAACCATGTTAGCACCAAAGGAAACCCAAACCTTTAATTTTTACAGTGTCATTGACTGACCGTCTTCGTCACTTCTTGTCTCGTTATTCTATTCTCATTTTTTTACTTTACTACTTATGTTTCTTGATATTCTAGCTAAGCTAGTTAAGTTTCGTTCCTTTGCCCGTTTTTATTTCATATTTTTGTTTATCTTTATAATTTTTTATCACTTTAGTTTATCATTTTATTATTTTTTTATGTTGTTTTCAGTTATTGTTTATTTTAATCAAGTATATTAGTCGAGTTATTTTTGTTCAGCTGCTTGTTTCCTTTAGGTCGTGGATTCGATCGAGGACTTGAGTTGGGGATCTTTACGTGTCCGTCTCTCGTAAATTAGGGGCAGTTTACATGGAGATAGGGTAACCCTCCTATCAGGGCTAACTCTTTTGTTTGAGAGTCTATCCCCGCAGAAAAGAAAACAATAAGAGTTAGCCCTACACCTAGGGTAACCCTCTCTCATGTAAACGGCCCCTTAGTGCGCAGCCAGATTTTCAAGAATTTGTCACTGAATCGTCCTTTCTCGGTACGTGCAACAGAAGGTTTCATGCACTCAATTAGGGAGATGTATTCCACTGATATGTGAATAAAAACTCTTCCATTTCCCCCCATTATTTTTGGAGTTATCTTTAATTTACTAGTACAAGAGACAACGTATTTTTTTTAAATGCGTTGATCCATGTATTGAGTACAGTTTACTCAATGGTACATTTACATTTATGTCTACTCTTTATAGTGATTTGAGGAGTTTAATCAATAAATGCCGGAAGTACATTTTACTTTGAGTTGCCGTTTACTCTTTATGGGGAGTGGGAATCAGTTAATACACTAACAATGATAGCCGGAAAATAGCAAGAAATACTGGTAAATCAGTCAATATATAACAAAACAAATAATTTTTATGTGAAAGTGCAAGAAAAACAGAACACAACTTTTATTTAGTTTTCTTTTCTAGTTTCTCATTCCTTACAGTCTTAACCTACTTGCTTGCTTGCTTGCTTGCTTGCTTGCTTGCTTGCTTGCTTGCTTGCTTGCTTGCTTGCTTGCTTGCTTGCTTGCTTGCTTGCTTGCTTACTTGCTTACTTGCTTGCTTACTTGCATACTGGCTTGCCTGCTTACTTACATGCTTGCTTGCTTGCTTACTTGCTTGCTTACTTGCTTGCTTACTTGCTTGCTTGCTTGCTTACTTACTTGCTTACTTGCTTGCTTACTTACTTGCTTACTTGCTTGCTTACTTGCTTGCTTACTTCCTTGCTTGCTTGCTTACTTACTTGCTTACGTAATTGCTTAGTTAGTTACTTACTTGCTTACGTAATTGCTTAGTTACTTACTTACTTGCTTACTTACTTGCTTAGTTAGTTACTTACTTGCTTACGTACTTGCTTAGTTAGTTACTTACTTGCTTACTTACTTGCTTAGTTAGTTACTTACTTGCTTACGTACTTGCTTAGTTAGTTACTTACTTGCTTACGTACTTGCTTAGTTACTTACTTACTTGCTTACGTACTTGCTTAGTTAGTTACTTACTTGCTTACTTACTTGCTTAGTTACTTACTTACTTGCTTACGTACTTGCTTAGTTACTTACTTACTTGCTTACGTACTTGCTTAGTTACTTAGTTACTTGCTTACGTACTTGCTTAGTTACTTAGTTACTTGCTTACTTACTTGCTTGCTTACTATATAGTCCTTCCTATTTTTGTTTCTCTCTCAATGTATTCATTCATTCAATTCATTTATGTTTCTTAAATTATTCTTATTTGAAACTTTCGGCTTGTGTCTCTTCAACAAATTGATCTTCGAACAAATTGATACCATTGAACCATTTTGTAAAGTAATTAGTTTAATTATGTCATGAGAAATATTGATAGCATGAGGCAAGAAACACCGATATGAATCGATTTATTCATCTATCTTTCTAAAGGATATCTTTATTGTCGTTTTGAAAAATATTCGTTTTGTTTCATGAAAGGTAATACTAGTATTAGTATTATTTGATAATGGAGCGTGATGGCTCCGAAACGTCAAAAACTTATTTCTTTACTAAGTCTCATTTTTACGTCTTTAAAGGTAATACTGATAGAATAAATCAAAAACACAATTCAGTCAACACCATGACAACAGCTGTTTTAAACAAAATTAAAAGTAGAGTCATGCTGGAAATGTGGATTCCAGCTGGTAAAGTACATTATTCTTGAATAATTTCCATTGAATAGAAATAATAAACAATGTACTTTACCAGGAAACCATTAACGTATTTCCAGGAAGTGCTGAGAGATGGTTTTTTTTTATTTCAGTTTGTTGTTAAAAACACTGGCCTGGAAGAGATAAAAAGACACAAATAGAAAAAGGAAAGATTAAAAGAAAGATATGAATAAAGAAAGAGGGCGAAAATAGTATAAAGCAATTGAAAAAGAGGACTAAAGAATGGTATGATAGAAAAATAGAACAAGAACACGTCCTAGTTCCATTCACAATGTAATATATCTTAAAGAAAAAAAGCGTTAGGATCAAAACTAGGCCTCTCAGTGATTGCTATTTTAATAAAAGGGAACACTCAACGTAATTACAGGATAACTATAGGTTTTGTCACCTTCCAACCCACCGCAATTTGAAGGATTACAAGGTTTTGTCCCCAATTCGACATCTGTTAAGCAGGCTTGTGTCCGCCGGCTAATCCATGATTGTAGCGGACCATAGTAAAGCTAAAAATAAACTAAAATAAACGGTATTAGGGGTGTATTAACAGATTAAGCCGTGGCTTTCTTCCAGTCGGCTGGTCCACACCGGTATGAACAAGTAAAAGTACTGTTCTATCAGTTTAAAACGCTGTTTTATGTCTTTGTTTTAAAGGCTTCTTGAATCGAATTGAGAACACAATGGACAATATATAGCTAGCAATAATAATAAACTTTTCTCAACTGAGCAATATTTAATAATGTTCTTATAATTATTAGAGTCCCACTTGGGTGTCTTTGTATTGACATTTAGCTGGTCTAAACTGACCAAGACACTTTTTCACAGTGCTAAACGCAATGCTAGTATCGGTTTTACAGTGAGGATACTCGAACCGTGAACACTTTGAGAGGTTTTTTATTACTTATTATCCCTTGAGCGAATAGATTTGAAATAAGATTTATTATGAACACTCAGTGTAGTTGAACTCACTGCTTCATTTTTAGAGGTTTTGAAGCAGTAGAAGGTTCAGAAAATAATAACATCAAAAAAGTCAAGTGTTCACGGTTCGAGAATCCTCACTGTAAAAAGGCTATGCACTTGTGTTCAAATGACCCAACTTTTTCAATGGCCGCTGCATAATGACCGATAAAATGGGGATTGAAATAGCAAAAGAAATACACCTTTTGATTTTCAAGTGAAACTTGAAGGGCTGTAATCTGCCAAAAGAATATTTTAAAAGGATTGGGCTGAACAACGCTAACTTGTAGCCTTTCGAATAAATTATTTGAGGAAAAAAGTTAGCTTTTGTCAATCAAATGAGAAAAACAGTGTTTTTAAAAAGAAAAAGAATGCAATTTAATAAATTTAACTATAAAAAAATCCCAGATTCAAAACAAAATCGAGTTGATATATCGTATAAATATTTCAGTTCTGAAAAAGAAAGCGCATTTAAGAAAACTTACTTTTTCGTTATATAGCGGTATTTTCTTTACTGAAATCACAATAAAACCGAATTCACGTTTAAAAACAATGATAATACCTTACAACAAGATATCTTACAGTTAAACTTATTTCATAATGAAATGGAATAACAAAACCGCCTAAAGAGTATATCCCCACCGTTTCTGTGAAACAACGGCGCCACGTCGTACTCGCGCTTACACCGCGTGGCGGCCAACAGGTTATTGATTCATCCACAAAAATACAAGTCTCCTTCTCTAATCTCTAAAACAAGGTCATTATGATCCTTTGTTAATTACATTGAATAATTATATTGAAAAAATCTTTCAACAAAACGTTTATTAATAATCATGTTTTTCTTAAGTGTTCAGAGAGGCTTTTTTGTGGTGTAATTGTTCTTCATGTTGTGGGCGTTTTTTGTCGCAAAGATAAATCGTTGATAACAACAACTGATTCAGTAAAATACTTCTTTAACGCCGGCCCACCCGCTTAATAATTTCTTCACAGATTGAATTTCTATATGAAACAATAATTCCATTTTCAAAAAGGAATTTTTAATAATTTTTATATATATTAAAAGTAAGTCCTTTAGCTTGAAAGATTCGACGCAAATTCGAAAACACGTTTTCCAAAACGAACCAAAAAGACAAAAAAACTCTTATCATTTATAACATTTCTGTTTTAAAAACTGCTAAAAAAATACTACTCAGTTAGAAAAGGATAATTACTAAAATAATAACAATCTTTGTGTTTTTAACGGTTTCAATAACAGTAACTGGAAAGCTAACTTTGTTTTACCGACACCCGCCGAGCAATTACAGGTCATCATCAACAACCCAACGCCATCATTATTGTTAGTGAAGCCACTGCTGTCACTGAAAACAGGACAACACAGATAATAACATTAAATATTAAAGGTTGCTTAGCTAAGTTAATGTAGGAGTTTGTTACCAGTAACAGTACCATAATTTGTTTGTTTGGCGATAGACAGGTCCGTTGCCCGTTAGAAAAACACAGCTGGATTGTACTTTCAGCGTCTGATAATTTAGCCAAACATGCTACGTACACTGGTATTGGAGAAACCCGTTTCTTACAAGAAATTCTGACTTTTAATTTCTTAAAAGTGTCTTAAAGTTACTATAATATCAGGGTTTAGACAGATCCGTTGTCCGTTAGAAAACACAGCTGGATTGCACTTTCAAATTCTGATAATTTAGCTAAACATGCATGCTACGTACACTTGAACTTGAGAAACGCGTTTCTTTCTTTAAAAGTCTGACTTTTAATTTCTTAAAAATTTGCCTTAAAATTACTATCATATCAAATTTTTTTTATAAACAATGAACAGAGTAAAAACAGATAAGAGAACAACAAGCCAGCCAGCTCCAGTGATATTCTCTCTCTGTGTGTACATCAACACTTAAGATTTCCTTTTAGGCCATTTTAAGTATCATGCACTAATTTCTATATATGTTATTATTTCTTCGTCATATTGTTTCTTTGTAAAAGTTACAAATATCATATCAAGTTTTCACTTTTAAAACGAAGGAAGAACGGCCACGATTTTCAGTTTTCTTTTCGTCTTGGTGTTTCCAAGCCTTGTGTTTCCAGTCTTTCAATTTTTTCAACACTAAAGATTCCGGCTTCGCCTATTTTAAACATCATTATATAATTTCTATCTCATTATTTCTCCGTCATATTATTTCTATTTGAAAAAGCTAGTAAAAAAATACACGGTTTTATTAAACTTATTTTCACTTTAAAAACGAAAAAAAATCAGATTCGCGCTTCACTGTGATCAGCCATCAAAATGGCGACCAGAAAATCTTACTTTTGCAAAACTACAGAATAGTGACTAAAATCTCCAATTGTATTCATGGCATATTTACTAAAATAGTTCTTTTTACGTAGTTTTAAGCAGAATTAAATAATATATGTATTTGCAATTGGGCGGCGTGTTTTGGTTGACTCTATAACATATACTCCTCCTGTATATACTTTTGTCATGTCAAAAAATTGACTTTAATAAATAAATAAAACAGTTGAAAAATAAATAAGAATAATAGTGTTATCTTACATCGATTTTGCAACAAAAACATGTCTTTTAAATTGACATCTATTATAACTCATGCCAAAGCTAATACCAACAAATAATACTCTTTTTATATACGATGTCAAAGACAAAGAATAAACGTTCCAAACATCAGTAAGCAAATGTTCTTTTTAAACTATATCCAAGGTACCATTTTTACTTCAACAAAAGTTCGAAACGACAATAAAAACATTTTGATAGTAATATTTAATTTAAGTTTATATTTGAGATAAAAACGAAAAAAAAAACATTTTTGAGTTCGTTTCGATTCATAATAGTATTAGATATGCCATTTGTTTTGTAATATAACTTTTTTTGTGTGGACTGAAATGCTTAATTCTCACCGAAAACTAATGATAAACATTCTCTTCGCAATATTGCATGATTCACAGTAACAAAAGTGATGTTTTTCAAATAGAAACTTCCTCGATAAATATATATACTATCTTTATTTGAACAACGTTTGCTCGTTCAAATATTGAGAGAAAAATTAACGAACAATAATTATATGTAAGCAATAAAATAAGAAGAAAAATAAGAATTAATTTTGTATGTGTAATATTAGTACAAGGCATCGATAACATAGTTTGAACATTTCAAAGACTTGTACAGTTCTCACCGACTTAAGCTAAGAAGTTGTTTTCTTTTTAGAACTGTTCTGAGGACACAATTAAATTTAAGCTAGCAAAGTCATTGTTTTCTTGTTATCTTTGAAAAAAGGCACAATGTGTCTATATTTCAAAAGTATATACGTATTCTGACACCGAATTCAGCTCAGCGGAGAAAAATCTGTTTTGCAGTTGCTCTGTTCACTCTGTTCACAAAAGACAAAAAGGCAAAAACAAAACACCTCAAAAACATTGAAAAAGCATTTGTTACATATAAAAAAATGATATACATGGATATATAACTCAATCTAACCGATAAAAAATCATTTTAGACAAACTGTAGCTTTGAATTTTGTAGAACACAGCCATTAGCTAAAGATTGGCTTGAAAATAACATTACCATTTTGTAACTTCGCCCAAAATTGACGTCCTAGAAATACTACACATAAATTGTACCTAAAAGCCTCAATCTATAAAAGAGAGATCTCTTTGTGCAAATTGTGTATAGGTTCTTGTGAACAGAAATAGAATATAGAAAGATGCATATATATATACTTTTACGTTAATTCTATAAAGTGATATCGAAATGTTCTTTACAAGCTCCTCGAAGTATTGATTACTGAGCAAAACCTTCTTACTAATAACATGTTATCCTAAAAACTGTATTAAAAAACTTTGGAGTTATCAAAAACATTTCTGGATTATTTAGAAAACGAATAATGGTATCATGAGTTTTTAAAATGGCGAATATTAAATGACTGCGTTTGTCTTAAACTAAAACTACTTTTTCTTTAAAAAGTCTTCTTGTTAACTATGTTTACTAAAGCGCAACTAAACATTTACAAATTCACTTAAATACTCACCCTCTCTTTCAAGAGATTCAATGATTGTCGCCGAGTTTCACAGTCGGACTCTTCAACAAGATGTACAAATGTACAACTCCTTTTATGTTTATGCAAAAACAATTCTTAATATAATTATTGCAAATGTAGCATTTTTGAACGTAGCTCAATGAAACTTGAATGGCGATTTTATGGCGAGACCGCTTCATACGAAAATTGTGTGACCAGTTTTAGCACGGTTTTCTTAGTTCTTACTTCAGTTTTTACCAAATGTTGTCTTAAATTAAATAGGATAAGCTTCAAATGAGTTTAGCGAACTTAATTCTTATTGTTGATTATAGAAAATTTCAGTTAAAACCCAAACGTCGATAAGAACTTAGATGGGATTTTTAGAAGCACAGCGATTTTAAACATGACGAACTTACTTCTTATTGTAACCAAAAATTCACTATGTCGGCCATTTTATGGAGTTTGATAGTACCTATTTTCAGTTTGAGCTAAAAAGTCGAAAATCAACTGTCTTTAAGCGCGGCGATTTCAGTCAAACAGCATGCTTGATGATTGTAAATCGACCATTGATGGCAAGATTGTAAGTCGTGTAGTTTATATAGTGGTGTAGTGGGCCATGTTGAAAAGAAGACCTGTTAGGAAGGCTATGTGACTTTCGGTTGAATGTCATAACTACAAGACAAAAACGTCAAGGCAGAGGGGTTTTTGTCATGCTTGGGTTAAAAAGTCATTCATGGTTATAGAAACGGTATAATATCGCATCAATGCTCGAAACTGTCTCGTGTGTTACCGATAAGAATTATACCAGTGCATGGTGAAACAATTTTGTTATCGATCGATGCAACTCTTCGTTAGTTTGTTCGTGATTTTTATCGATAAAAACGAGTTGATAACTAAGCTATCGACTTAAAATGAGCTGTGTTTTTCATCAAGAATTTGGCAAATGTCCACTATGTGATATAACTTAATTCGCAGCTTGTTGTTGTTATTTGCGTTTCAGTTTTTTCAGCCGATGACTTGATATGGGACGGTGGTTTTCGATCATTGCAATCCTTACGTTTAGTTGCTCATGTTTTTAATGATAAAAACTAAGTTTACAACTAAGTTGTCCACTCAGAAAGCTCCGTCTTTTTCACAAGGACCTATGGCTATGTAAAAAGTCGCAGGTTGCAGTGGTTATTTTGTGTTCTTTTTTTCAGTAGTGATGAAACAGTTGCAACTCTTTCGTTATTTTTCATGAATTTTGTTGATACGAACTAATTTACAACTAAGCTATTGACACAAAATGTACGCTATATTCCTCACAAAGGATTTTGCAAATGTCCACTGTCTGTTCGGACTCTGTTAAAATTCGCAGGTTGCTGCAGTTGTTTCTTCAAAACGGTGGATTGTTTTGCACTTTTGCCGTGTAGCTTCTCACAAGCTGTGTTTTATCTGATTTTCACTCAAGAAATTTGCCCTTGTAACTATTTTGTTAAGTATATTCAACTTTCTAAAAAAAAACAATTTACAAAAAGAATTTTTTTAACTTTAGTTTATTTATTGCAAAAAGCCCGGGGGGGGGGGGGGGGGGGGGTATGCAAAGCAAGAAAAAGAAATGCACAAAATTTTTGCGGATATATATTATAAATTAAAAAAAATAATTGCAATATAATCTGCACAAATAGAGTGAACATTTTAAGCAAACTAAATGCTCAGTTTGTCATCGCACAAACGCCTGAAATACCAGGAATTATTATCAGTTCTCCATGTGATATTTTCCAAGCCATTTTAATTAGAGCCTTGTTAGTAAGACGCTCATGCCACACTCAATCACCACATTGGTACGATATGCCAGGAATCAAAGACACTCCTTGAAAAACCCTTGTGCAAACTATACTTCATTAAATGTCCATAATTTCATATTTCCGACGATTATTTTGATCATAAGTCATAAGCAGCCTTTTTGTTATATTGTATTGCTCTTTTTAGGGCAATACAAAACGGCGTAAAAAGTAAAAGAGCAACAAAAAAGATCGACTTTTTTATTGGACTTTTTCTTGGATTTGGCTTGGACTCCAAGGTTTTGGTTAAAAACAAATTCTCTTAAATTTTTTTTTTAAATTTAATTACTAAGACAACCTTGCTTGGTTTTATATGTCTAATATTAGCATTTTTAATAAAATACTGTTTTACGCTTACTTTGGTGTTAAAAAAAAAATCTTAATTACAAAAAGAAAATGTCATATTTTCAACATCTTTGACTAACTGTTGAAAACCTCTTACCAAATCTATGGCGATAACTTTTTGAGTGCCACTTCATGTTAATTCTTGTTTATTTTAGCGAAACCTTATCCAAAAGGTATGCGATTTAGGGCGTTTTTATTGAAAGTTAAGAAATAAAACGCGGTGTTTCTTAGAGTGAAATGTTAGACATAGTTTTAGCTTTATAAAGCATTTATGGATAAATCGATGTGGTATGTGGCACACAATCGTTGCTAGCCGCGATGTTTTCTCATTTTGGACAACAATTTGCTGCTAATTTATTGTTTGAAATGTCGAAACAAGCCCGTCAATTATAAACAGTATTTTGTTGACTTGCACGTTGTTGACAGCTCTTGGCAAATACTTTATACTTGTGGTCGTCCGTTCTCGAGCGGGATTTCTTGATTCAAAAGCCAACCTTCTGACTTTAATAGCCGACAAAGTGACCCTCATTTTGATTAATATTCGTATTAGAATGATTTAATCACGATGAAGTTTCCGAGCAGGATATGATTCAGGAGTGAGAAACTAATAATCAGAGTACCAACCTAAATTAAATTTGGGCAAACAGTATGAAAACATTCCAGCAATTCATATTTGTGTTAGATTCTGCTTAGTGAAGTTAGAGTACTGTCATCGCATTGATTTGATGAGTAAGTTTTCTTTCGTCTATTCTGCGGTTTAGCAATTATATTAGATTAAAAATCTGACAATACAATTATAAACTTTACTGATTGAATTTGATCAGCAGCTTTTGCTTTTAGCTTCTGTACAAACTAAAAGCACATTTGAGCATATCAAAGACGCATGGAAAGCGCACTCTATATTAAAGGGACTATGTTCGGTAAATGTTAAACTTTCTCTGTTAAATGCATACAGTCGCAATAAAAAAACACCTATTATTTTTATTTGATCACATAAAAATAAGCTAAGTAAAACGATTTCGAAGATGTGTTTTTTTTTTAAATAAGTAAAAAGAAGAAAAGTATGCTTTTTATAACTGACTCCATTTATCTAAGAGTTGTGAAGCTACCACGAAGTTTTATTTGCTGTCCATTCTAAATATCAACACGATATCTAAACTTTGTACAACCACTTATTGAAACAAGAACAAACCAAAGTAGTTTAGAAACGGAATTTTCTCACTGTAAGCGCTAAAGCGAAAATAAGGTTAAAAACTAAGGAGCCCCTAGTTGAAATAATTTCTATGTATGCTTTTGAAATGATCCAATGAATATGTTTTTATTACTAACGTACAGAAAAACAAACAAGAAAAATCTGATAGTAATCTAGAATCAACGACAAATTTAGCTGAACAAACTTTGAGTTAAATGGAAAGGTCTATCATAGCTTAGTCATGGAGTTGAGGGAGCAAAAATGTACATCTATTTTGTATTTTCAGATTTTTAGTTTGTGTGTTAAACTAGGCAGCATTTGTATGATAAAATATAATAGTTTGAAGGTAAAAACGCTTGGTGTACAAGGAAAAAAAGTGTATAATTTGGCCGGTATTGTTCAGTTTTTGTCGAAAAGTTTCAGCATGACGTGAGAGTTTGCAGCAAAATAGAGCTTCCTACGTATATTTTTGCGTCATCTTTTTGATGTATTGTTATTCGTTTCTGCTTGAATGCTTCTCGCAGGATATTGTCTAATTTATAGCTTCATTCCCAAAAGACTTTGTATAAGATTAATACAATCACACCAAAGTTACTACAATGACAACAAGCTTGTTATTTCAATCCCGCCGCTCGTGGAATAAAAATGAAATATAGAAAAATGAGCCTTTTAGTTTTATTTGGGCGTTATAAAAACCTTCCATGCTTATAGAGATTTGATGGTATTTTATTTAGACAATCATTTAACTGGTATGAGGTGTTCCTGGACTAAGGTAGATGGTACTTCTAGTAGTTTGGAGGCGTACGGCAATTGCATCCAACGACAATGAGCCGGCATCTTTGAGGCGGCAAGTTACAATAGAACAATCCCTGGTCGAAAAAAACCGCTCATTCTACATGAATGACATGCTAAATCTCTTCTTTGTATGGTGCAAGCCCTACGTATCTATTGTGTTAAAATTATCATCAACAAAACCCAGCGCGATCGAAATAAGTGGAGTATTGTGTAGAGTGGTTGTTGGTTTGCGGTATACCTTTACAAGCCGACAATTGGTTTGGTAGCGCGGCTATTGTTATTCAATGTCGGCGCTTTTTACTTCACAGGTTTACCAGGAATGATTAAGCGGCCTTCTTATGATTGCACATAGTCCAGGGTAACTCGGCAGCCGGCGCGTCATCCATAGCTACTTACAAACAAACAGAATGCTTGTTTGAGTATAGAGAGGTCAAGCGAAGTAAAGTTTCACAGAATGTCTATAATCTTCACACAAGTCATTTTGCAAATTCACACTTAATTTGTGTGTGGTTTTCGCTGAAAGGTTTGATGAAAAGTACGCCTGTAGCGTAGACTGTCACATACATACTAAAACAGTGTTAGAATGTTGGTTCGAATCATAAAAGTACTTCAGAGAGATTTTCATTAATTAAAATCATAGGTCTCATCTTGCCGAATTACTACAAAGGAAAACAATTAACGCTAAAGCACCGCGTTCTGGACGGTAGCAAAACTCATCCAACGCTGCAAACTTGTAGCCCTGTCATATTCATCGTGTACCAGTTAAACGGTTTGACCTTAAGGTTAAGCATATCGGCTGAATCGTGTCACTTTTGTCGTCCTATTATTTCTCACCCTGCGGGAAATGTTTGACTTTGCAAGAGGTTCAATCATCGTTGATATTCACTGTGTAAAGAAGCTCGTCCTGTCGGTCCGTTTGATTGGTTGGCGCCTGTGTACATAATTCAAAGTTATTTCTCTAGTGTTTATTGCTAAATTTCGCTACCTGTGTAGTTCGATTAAATTCGGTCAGGCGTGTGCTGTGATTGGTTGTTCGTCGTGGATTTAAATATCTATAGTTAATTACTTTTTTGACATGTGGGAATAAGGTGTGACTTTTATTCATTGACGGCTAATTAGAGCGTTCGGTGAATCGTAGGACGGTATAATTTCATCTTGTCGAGTCATCTGGCTCAGTAATAGTGTATTAGTACCCATAGCACTAAACACCACTTAAGAGGACGGACAGCAATACAAGATACACCACTTGCCATGCACTCCGACGAAAAGAAACCCACAGCGTTCAGCGTTAACCATATACTTCAAGCTGCCGAGAGTTCCATGGCAGAGAATAACGAGAAAACCATGGAAAATAAAACTGATGAAAGTCAAGTTAAAGTTTCTTTAGAAGAAGCTGATTTATGGAGGCGTTTCAAATCCTTAACTAACGAGATGATTGTCACTAAAAATGGCAGGTAAAAACGTTATCCCGTGTACCTCACAAGCTTTACTTTGTTGTTGTCAATAGATATTGTTTTTGACATTAACCTTTTGGCTTTTTTCTCGTTTTCACAGGCGTATGTTTCCTGTCCTTAAAGTCAATGTTACAGGGCTGGAGCCAAAGGCTATGTACTCCTTCTTGCTGGACTTTGTTTGTGTTGGGGGTAATCGATGGAAGTACGTTAATGGAGAATGGGTATCAGGTGGAAAACCAGAGCCTCCGGTGCCAAGCTGCGTCTATATTCACCCCGATTCGCCTAACTTTGGAGCACATTGGATGAAACAACCTATTGGTTTCTCGAAAGTGAAGCTTACAAACAAACAAAATTCATCAGGGCAGGTTAGTAAGTTCACTAACAAGATTACTAGTGTAATCAACTTGGTTGATCAAGAATATAAGATATTTGTTACAGTTTTAATAAGATCGATTACAAACATAAACCTTACCCTCAATATCATAATAGACTAGAATTAACAAGCTTACTATCTAAAACAAAACGTCTTTAGATCAATCATACGCTCAGTTTTTGAAGCCCATCTAATTAGAAAAAACGCACACGAACTTGTATATTTCACGTATAATGTATTCCGTGAAGAGTTAAGATTCTCTTGGTGTATTCTAACTGAAATATTTTCTTTCTTTTACAGCAGATAATGCTGAACTCCTTACACAAGTACGAACCTCGAATTCACATCATCAAAGTTGGGGCTTCTGATAACAACCGCACCATTGTGTCACATTCATTTCCAGAAACTCAGTTTATTGCCGTTACAGCGTATCAAAATGAAGAGGTGCTTGACTATCCTTAATTCGCTTGTGGTGTGAAATGCTCTTGAAAATGTGGATATAACGCGTGAAAAAGGAGCTATAATACTAATCAAATTGTTTTGTACACTTCTCAGATTACAAGTTTGAAGATTAAATATAATCCTTTCGCAAAGGCTTTCCTGGACGCTAAAGAAAGGTACCAACCAAAATAACTTATCATCAGATAACAGAATCATTTAGCTAAACTACTCGCTTTGTTTTATCTCAGACAAGAGCAGAAAGATGCCTACGAACAAGTCGAATCACACCCAGGATATTCCCAATGTAAGTATAGAGGGTTTTTTTTCTCGGCAAATTGTTTGTTGTCTTATGAGTTGCTTGTGAATTGCAACCACGTCAAGTGTAAAAAATGTCATCTCAACGTCGGTTGACTTGGTGACATTGAATGACCACTGAAATGTTCTTCTCAGCAAATCTTTACAAAAGTTTACAAATTTACCTCCGCTTTTAGTTATTAGTTTTTTAGTTGCGCGCACGGTTTTTAGATATTAGTAAACCAGTTTTTAATTCGATCAAGCGTTTTGTTTTTCGGCGAAAGGGTATAGCTTTCTTTGTTTAGTAGCCACGTAGTTGTAACTCTGAGGTTATGAAACAAAAATAACGAGATGAAAAATCACAATTAAAAGGGAGTGTTCAACGTTATTAAAACTAAATTGCTACTAACTGACATTATTGAAATGAAAGAAGACGTGAAATTTATAAAAAAACGCGATAACCAAACACCTCCTAACCAACATTTTTTTGCGGTTTTCTTATCATTATTGAAAAAATTCCTCTCTTTCGGCGAAACAACTTCTTTAAGTCTTTTTTCATAGGCAAGTTTTCCGAAATAGACTTGTTTATTGAAAAATTCCTAAAGGCTTTGTCCAAGAATTAGTAAGAGAGAGTCGGGACCCTTTGATTGTCCAAAATTTGTGTTTATTTTTATATTAATTTTCCAAATCTTATCCTTTTTGTTTGTAGATGGTTGGTTTTGTTCTGGACCACCTCCTCCAGTTTATCCACATCACCATCATCCTTCATCGTATCCACATATCCCAGCTTCACCGTATAGAGGAATAGGCCAACTAGGAATTCGCAGCCACCGCCCGGCACCGTACCCTAACCCCTATTACAAACGAACCGACCTAACTTCGCCTGGTAAGTATTTGTTTTGGCCTGACCAACATTGAAGTCACAGATATAAGCAATAATCAAAGTATTTATTACATAAACCTTAGATAACATTCAATCCTCAGATAGTTACTAAAGTAATAGTTAGGTGGTTTTTTTTTTTTTTTTAAAGATTTGAGCAAGTTTTGGACAAAGTATTTTTTTTTTAATTAAAATATTTGGTAGTTTTAACAGCCAATGTTGTTTATTTACTGTAAAATATGTCATTGAAAATTTGTCAGCTATCTTTTTTGGTTGAAATTTATAAACGTTAAATGCATGTATATTAATAAAATAATTTGTCCACCTATTTTAGTAAGTAAAAAAAATATGTTTTTTAAGCCGTCGCAATGCCTACGGTTCCCAATATATTAATTTTATTTTATCCATTTCAAGTTCACTATATACTAATAAATTAAAGTTCACCATATATCAAATACTATTGATTTTAATTTTTTGACCAAAGTGACTTTCAAGTCCTAAATTCCAAACTTTTTGGAGTTAAAAATGAAAGAAATATAACTATTTCTTTCTTATACTTTCTCGACAAAAAGGAATTTTCAGAGCTATTATTTTGGTATCATAGTTTTCCTACTGCTATAACTATACCTTTCATTGTATCATTCAATGTAAAGTGGTAATTTATTTTCATCAGTCCCATTTATTATTTTTCTTGTATTCTAAAAAAATGTAAAGTTCTTCTGCTAAAATATATTGTAACATAATTTAACTTCGTTGATAATTTCTGTCACTATATTTTACTTATTCGATATTTGTACAATTATCTCAATGTTTGGACTTAAAACAGCGTGAACGAAACTGGCGTTCAATATTTTCCGATATGTCAAGTTCTGTTATTAAAACGTCCATATGCAACATTTGTTGTCAGTCTGTGAAGCTTATAGCACCAAAAGACGAAAAATTACACATCAAAAATGACTTGAAGAACGCGAAAAACCTCAAAGATTTTGTTCACATAGCAATTACATATATCCTAACAAAAATTAATAACAATTATAATAACTTAATATTACTATACGTCGCTTCTTCTCTATTGACATATTTTTCAATCTTTTCAAATTTGAATTTAATTTTTTTCTTGTCGTACAACGTTTCAAATATTCACAAAATATAGTTTGATCAGCTGCTTGACGAAAACCCTCAAATTATAGGCCAAATGTAACCAGCGCTTTCAAAGTTTACATTGGGAAATTTGTGTCCATATTTTAACAGATTAAACCATTGCTGACAAGTGTACTCCTCGACAAGACGACAAATGACATTATTTTACTTTCGCATTATTGTCGAGTAGATATGAAATGCCTGAACAAATGTAAACTACATGTTCATGTCAGAACGCAAAGTTTAATTCTTGGATGTCTTTTGTTGGCGGGGTTTTTCATCTGATTACTTAAGTAAATTTCGTAAAAGCCGAGCTTATTTTAATATACTTTGGTGAATTGTATTGCCCATTTCTTACAACGCTTGAATCAAGAAAAGACAAAAAGTAAATTGAACATTAGAAGACGTTTTCTAAAAACAATTAAACTAGTTCTAAATAAAACAAACTTTGTTTCTCCGATTGTGAAAACAACGAAAAAATATACTGGTTTTAACTCATTCAGGGCAACGTGTGACTCCATTTGTGACAAACTCATTGAAGCTACACCGCCGAATTAAATAAAGTTTTTCAACGCGAGTTTTTCTTAAATATAGAAACCTTGTTTTTTGAGAGTTGAAATATCTATAGATATCATCATATTATAAATCTAGTTTCAAGTCGTGCAATTATAAGTTTGTTGCGAAGTGACGTGTACGTTGCTGGCGTTTTTTCTAGTTTCCAAAAACTGAAGTCAAGTATCTATGGTTTTCGAGGCATCGTCCTTGTCTTTAATAAAATTACCAATAAATCTCTTGTCATTTCCAACAACAAATTTACTAGTTTGTTTATTTGTCAAGAAAGGCAGCCATCACTTCTCCATATAACTGTATTTTCAAATCATTTTTTCAAAAGTAAATCTTTATATCAATCTTCGCTTATAGACTTTTAATTTGCACTCTGTCATGTCGCGATATCCTTCTAAGTATTACACGTATATTCTTCAGCTTTATCTTTCATTATTTACATTATTGCTATGTGCTTTTTAATTTGATCCTTTAAAAAAGCTTGTCGTGTTTATCTAACAAGCCTTAGTCATCTATTATTTTAAATATTATAGAAACTTATTTTAATAATATGTTAACAATATTTTTAATATAATTCCAGGTCTTGCGCAGCAATACTACACCCAAGAGCCCAACCAAATATTATTTCCTGGCACAACATCGATTGAAAGCCTGACGATTCCTTCAACGGTCGGTCACCACTCGCCCTCGGCTCTAGCATCATCGCTTAGTAACAGCTACATGAACAATTTACGAGGCTCTCATCATGACTCTGAAAGTCACAGAAGAGACTCGGACAAGGCAAAGCACCATCAAAATGGCGGTTTAAGTCTACACCCGGCATGGAGTAGCATACCACAGCCTTAGAGAAACAATATTGTTATATTTAAAGGAGATTATATTATGGCTCTTTTGGTAGTTGATTATTGTAAATACTGGAAAATGCTATGCACGGCTATTCTGAAAACCTCGCTAAATCCAAAGAACTATGTTATCGGTGATTCTGAAAACCTCGTTATCACGAACATCAATTTCTCTGCTTATTATTATTATTATCTTTATATAAAACAAAGAAGAAGTTTATAAACTATATTTTTCTGAAAATTGCATTATCTTGAATTTGGTTACATTTGACTGAAATCTCGTTTTCTTGAAAACCCAATTTTTCAGTATAAAGTGATAATCATTTCTTCTGGTATTCTAAGAACCTTACTCGTATCGCACCACAAATCCTTCGTTAGAAATCTTATTTAATCAGCTTTTTTACAAATTCGCTATTTTAGTTTTAATTTGATCATACCGCCATGATTGTTCGCGCAAACGAGGTTTTTACTTTGATTTCTTTTACTAATTAAACCCCGAAAAGACGTTTTTAAAAGAGGTAGTTTAAGACAAACTCTATTTGGTGATGCGTTTTTAGCCGTAGCCGCAGATAGCTAAACTGAAATGATTTCTTTTTCACTTTTAAGATATTTACCAGTGAAATTTGAAAGTTTTTTTCCAACTTATTACACGTACAAAGTGAAAATAAATTATGAATATCAATCCTCATTATTATACATGAAGCGATATACAGCTTGAGGATTGTTGATTATTGTAAATAGAATTGTAATATACGTTAATGTTATTTAATAAAAAGACAACGGGCAAGCATAAATGTTTAAGAGAAAAAAGTTGAAATGTTATTTACAAAGAAGAGAGATGTCGAAGTCGTTATTCGCCGTCAGGATTGCTAGCCTGTTTAGTAATTATATAAGTATCTAGTCCTAAATATAATTATTATTATGAATGCCTTGTGCATTGAGAGAACTACTGAACAAAACCCTGATGCTCGTCAGTGTTTTTATTTGAAAATTAATTAAAAATTATTAAAAATTTACCTTTGTATTTTGTCGTAAGTTATTACTAATTGTCCACACAAAACTTATTAAAACTTCATCCTTAGCAAAGTATCGCGACTTATGAAAACAAAATGAAGAACTTTGAGATTTTTTGTTTTGATGTTTTTGATGTGGAAATACAAACGTAGAAAGATCTGAGAGATTCAATTTTTTCATTTTTAATATCGCGCGACACCTTCGCCATCCTCAAAAGACGCCGCCGCGTTTTTTCCAATGAACAGTGTTGTCCATTTAGCAGCGATTTTGTCCTCAATTTTCTATTCAAACATTGTCTAAAATACGTCAAATTAGAACGAAAATACCTGTTCTTTGAACAGTTCAATGTTTCGTAAGCCTCACAAACTGTAAAACAACTTTGACAATCAGTTTTCAATTGATTGCGTTGACATTTACTTCAAGGTTTACACAACGAGTAAAAAATGACAAACATAATTAACAAAAGCATAAAGTACAAACCTAACTCAACTGAACTCAACTATAATCACATCTTATTTGAGTTCCTATTCCAAGATATCTTGTAATGTTCTTTATATTGTACCGCGTTTAGTGGTCAGGTTTGAATCCCTTTCCTGTTTATACAGCACAATACTCTTTTTGACCATGACTTTGACATTGTATTAGCAAGTACGTGCCAATTCTAACTACAATAAACCAATAAGATTTTTCAAGCTTGCAAAAATCACAGAGTAAATTAATCTCTTATCGCGTTTTTAGACCTCGTTCGCGACTAAAAAATCTTGAAACATCTTTATTTCCGTTACTGTTCTAACAAGCGCGCGCTTTTCGTGTATCTTTACAATGCAATGTATTTTACGCGTTTATAATTCTAGCTCCGATGATTTCTTTAATTAACGTTAAACCAGTGTGGGGAACAAGCGGCTGTCTTTATGTGGTTTAAAACACAAAGAGATGTTGGTTTCTACTGTTATGCTAATGCCTTGTTACGCATGCCAGTCTTTGTAAATGTTGTAGTAGTGATCAATTGCTAAACCACTAATGACAGGTATCAATTTCACAGCAATTTTTCGATTTACATGTCACAGAAATTGTACTCTATCATCTTGGAACTTTCTTAACTGTTCTGTTGTTATTACATCTTATTATAAGTGTTAAAAGTATATAGTAATTATTGCTAGTTATTGTGAGAGATCAGTTTTCCAAGGCAACCAACTAGCCACTGAGCTTCACCTTGGAGATAAAGTGGGTTTCTCTGCATGAAAGAATTCTTTGCAAACTTTGTGATGTTACTATGAAATACTTTCCAACAAGTTGTTCTTTGTGTTACAGCGTGGTTAAGTTAATAATAAATCTTTTTTGAATCTGGGATTGTCTATCTGGATATTCCCTTGTACTCCGACGAAGGGCTAAAGCTCTAAACGTCAGCCTAGTTAAGTCAACATTTTTTACGGTGTTACAAATTTCATTATATTACCTATCTGGATATTCTTTTACTTTTACCATTGTGCTTTTACGTGTTGCTATGCTATATGAAATGTTTTCTAAAGAGCTCTCAGATGTAACTACAGTAGCTTATGATTTACAGTAAAAACCCACATGCAAGAATCTTTTTCAAGTTAGTCTAAAGAGGTTTTTATGAAATTGGTGCTTAGTGCATGAAAAGTTAGGCTATTTAGATTCTTTTAAAACAGGTTCTTCTTAATTTTCTAATAAAGATGTATTTGATGCTTGAAAAATATTGATACGACAAACTGTTTACACATAAAAATTTTTTATTGATGTAAAAGAGCGCGATTGCGCATATAATTTTCCTATAATAAAAATATGACTTTTTACTAAAGATATAACGTACATATTACATATTAAGTATATATTACGTACATATTAAGTTGACTTATAAAGGACTTATAATGTTATAATTATAGTGTGTTGTCTCGGACATTAAAACAATACAAAATGTATATGGAGAAAGACTGTACAGAGAAGTTCCGATCTGATACCACAGACCTTAATAATTATTGAGCCTTTTCATAAAAGAAAGTACTTCAAGCAAGGATAATGGTGCCTCAAATAATTGCAAGTTCAGTAATATATACATAGTTATTAAGCAAACCCTACTATTCCCTTACGTGGAAACGAGGTCTTGTTTTCTAGTTTTTCTGCGGTTTAATGAACATGATGAAAGCTCGCTTCGATTGTCGGAACCCGGAGTAAAAAGTTGTAAACTGATTGTCTATTTTTTAAAAACAAATTTTCAATACACACGGCTCTACCAAAGGCTTACGAGTAAACTATATAGAAAACCATTCACTATGATAGAAAACCAACACACACAAAAACCGACGCCCAGAGCACGTGGTTTTCTCTTCGCGATTTCTATGGTAACCTGTCGTTGAGTTTAGCATGACTCATAAACAATGTCGGCAGTGAATAATAAAAGTAAACGTTGTGTTTTAGTCATAGTCAACATTGTGTTCTCTATTTGTTTAGCGTTGGTCAAACTAGTATATAATATGCCTCATTTATACAGCGCTAAATCTCTCGAATAGCTCATAGCGCTTTACAATCTATTAATGTGTATATGGAGGACTTATCGGACTGCTGTTTACATTCATGAGTGTTGTTAGTGAATGCCTCCGAGGCCCTGACTGTTGTACCGGGAGACAATCCCCTACTCTTTGCGAATAGCACAACAGGATCTTTAACGTCCACCTTATATAGGATAAGTCAAGAGTGAAAGCAGACGGGATCCGGACCTCCGGCTTTACGTCCTTATCCGAGAAGACGAGGCACATATAGAGAGTAAAGTGTCTCTGCCCGAGGACACAACTCAATCGCCCGGGCCGGAAATCGAACCCAGACCTAGTAAGCTCAGAATCCGATCCACTGACAACTAGACTATCAAGCCTCTCTATGTGTGGCCCACCTTAGGCGAAGCCAAGCATACCGGGCGGAGAAGAGAAATCGTCTCTGCTCTTTGCGAACTCGGCCTAGGAACACGTGAGGAACACGACTATTTTGGCGCACCTCCAACACTTCTCCCTCTCAAACTCACCCTCCCCTCCACAAAATAATCAGTTCTCCCCGGCTCAGCCGAACCACCCCCTCACCCAAAAAATAAATACATACTAAGTGTATACTGTTCATGCTAGGAAACAAATCGACTTGAAATACGGAGCGTACTCTATAGTGAGCATCAGTGTACAGCGATTTGAAAAACGTTGATGCTTGAAAACGCATTTACTGCACAACGCAAGCCCCATACAGTGAAGAAGACTTTATAATTTATGAAACGTACTGTGCTTTGCAATCCAGAAAAACACTCGGACATGTTGTGTGTGTAACCACAATTCCTTTCGGTCGTACATTCGCGGATCACTTCATCAAACCTTTTTGAAATATCATAATGTAATCTATACAGAGCGTCGTTATACTACAAAGTCCAGGATAGTAAGATAGCGTGAACAGCTGATGAACAAATTATTACATCATTACACCTATTACATCTTTTTCAATCGGTTTATGGCAAACTAAGCAGTTTAATCCAATCGGCTAAAGCTGAATAATCCTGATTAATTTTCAAAAATATAATCAAAAGAGATGATTGCAATTCCAATAGGCCTTTTGCAACAATAGGTCACGTGACCCTATCCCTTTTAAATCGAACAGCTGTGTCAAAATGAACATCAGAAATGAAAAGATCACCTCAACAAGTTAGTAAGAAGGCGAAATATCAGCTCATAAAATGTAACACGATCGCGAGGGAAATGGCATTAAATTAAAAATTCAATAATTTATGATGATTTGTATGGAAAACCTGCTCTAGATTGCAAGCTTTGCTATCCAGTGGACATTTTCCATATAAATCCTTATAAAATTATGAATTTTATATTTAATCAGGCTATTTCTCCTATGCTCAACATATTATGAGCTAAAACGTTGGCTTCTTACTAATATGGAGGTGCTCTTTTTATTTCTGATGTTCATTTTGACACAGCTTTTCGATTTAAAAGGGGTAGGGTCACGTGACCTGTTGTTGCAAAAGGCCTATTCTTGGGAAGCTCTACAGCCCTCAAATCCCGGTCTTTCCTTTTCTCTCCCTTGCAACCCCGCAGACCGCTGGTAACGCGGTAGAAGTATTTAAACCCTATATAGACTATTATAGAAAAAGAAAGAAATTATGAATAAGTCAAATATAAATTATTCCAACCTCGTCCCCAGGGCTCTCTCCCTTCGCTTGGGCCGGGCGCGCGAAGGGCGAGGTCCTTGGAACGAGGATGATAATATTACATAAAAAAAAACAATGACACCATTCTAAGTTTAAACAGTTGCTTGTACTATGCTGTGCGGGCGGAGATGTTTGAGGTCAGATATTAAATACAATCGTCATAATTACCGATGTATCATCCCCGTTGACGGCATATACTCCTCGCCTGCACCGAAGGTCAATGATATTATGTAGTCCATGGTTAAAGGCGCAATACGAATTACTGGCTCCGATTTAACTACTGGAACTGATAAATGGACGTTCATGCTTCTTATGGTTCATCATTTTAACAGTATTTAATAAGTGCTGAATAAATGTTTTTAATTGAATGATTAATCTATTGATTTATTGATTTATTCATTCATATCTTCCATCATTCATTAATTTCTTCAATCAATCATTCACTCATTCAGTCGTTAATTAATTCACCTATTCATTCATTCATTCGTTCATTCATTCATTCATTCTCTAATTCATTCTTTTCCTGATCGATGTTTTCATTCATATCATTCATTCATTTATTAAGTATACATCCATTAATTAATTAATTTATATATTCATTCATTTATTCATTCATTACCTATCTACTCATTCTCATATGCATCCATTTATTAATATCGGCATTCATGACTCTCTATTTTACTCCATAATTCAGAAAAAGTTCCTCAGTCACAACTGGTTGGTCAAAAGGCATCTATATTATCCCATAATTACGTCACTGATATTTGAACAATGTCCAACCAAGATTAGGATATAATAAGGCGATCCCAATAATATCACACTATCTCACACAATTGCAAATCGCCCTTATTCTCCGACAGAAATTCAAGACATCTTACTGAAACTCAAGGCTAAAAGACCTACAGTTCTCTAAGGTTAAGTTAACCTCAGTTAAGGTCACATTCTTGAACTGCCGGCGGATTTTCAAAAATAAATCTATTTTATTCCAGACATTACTTGGCGAGTACTCTAGCAACCGGTGAAGAAGAAGCGCTGTTGGGATTTTGGAAGTCCATTTTGTTGGCTGCCACGAATCCTACAATTCACACCAGGTGATTGATTGTTAAATACTTATATCTATTAACTGTAAGTTCTATGGCTTGACCTCATGCTGCTTAAATAACTAACACATCACGAAGATAGTATACTTGTAGTTTACTGAGATACACTGCATGTATGTGAATTAAGAAATGTTTCAATCTTTTTTATACGAAAACCAAATGTTTAAACTATCGTGTACTTGGAACTGTAGACAAGATCGATGAAATGTACTGAAATGTACATGTTAACACTCGTGTCACATAAAAGCAGCATTAATATCTTGTGGGGGATGGGGTGGGGAATAATTTGTCACCGGTCGATAATCAAAAATACTACTTTGGAAATCGTCATTTTTATTGATGGAATAATCCCTAGGGTTAGGGACAAGCCAGTATTGTATGGTAAAGTCTTGACCAAAAAGTCATGTTTACTCCGACGAGGGATTAGCGTCCCAAACATTAGTGACATCTCAGTTCTTAAATGTACGATGTAATCAGTACAATGTTTTGTTCCAAGAATGGTTAATGTCCGAAACATCTATAAAATATGTAATACTGTTTTTTTTGATACGGTGTAAAATTTACCATTTTTACTCAAATTTTAATTACATTTCACGACGTTGCCATTTTAGATATTTTACTCAGACAAGAGATGAATGTATCTTCTTACACTTCGGTACTTGAGAGGTTTTTAACTTTTAAACGCAGATAAACTGGCACAGTTCAAGTTCTAAATTCAACCGTATAATGTTGCATAACGAAAGAACCGAAATTTTCACAAGGTTCTTGAATGATCGATGACTGATAATCCTTCAGTTCTTTAGACTGACCTCTTCGTCTAGCTATCTTGACATCCGATATAAAATCCCAATTTTAGCTGTTTACAACTTTCTTCGAGATCGAGTTCAATCGGCGTTTCCTCCGAGACATTGTCATAACAAGTGTTGTAAGATCTAAGGAATTTTTAACCGAAAGACACAACTGAGAAATCGCTGTTTTGACCTTTATTGGTAACAGGTTATGATATAATTGTTTGCAAAGAGACTGAAATCACAACCAAATCAATCAAGAAGTATCGATGAAGTTGTTCCCCAGCTACACTGATAGTCCAAATGCGTCAACCACTTATGTAATCAGTGCACATCAAACGCCTCTTTTCAACGTAGATGTTTCAGGTCCGACCGAGTAAATAAACACACAAAAGAAAACTAAACAACCTAAGCGATTGTTTTGCATAAAGTGACTTTTATTTGAAATCGTATCATTGACGCTTTATCTTGCTGTCTAGCTGCATTTTGCAAACTGAAGGTCGAATGCACGTTTAGTATATGGTGAAATGTAAACTTGAACAGTTAGAAAGAACAGTGTTATCTAAACCATACATTCTTGGAATTGTTATTTGTACTGATAATATTTAAAAGAATCCTACTTGACGATTAATGAATCAAGTTCAACCAAAATAGAATTTTTTTATTTTTGATAGAAAAATTTCTCCCAGGTCATTTGCCTTGGGTTGGTATCCGGTCGATCCGTCCCGGAGACTAACTCTGTCTCTAGCTATCAGCCTAGAGCCAGTGCAACCTAACTCTATAATGCATAATCAATTACAATAACTTAAAACTTTATTGATTGTCATTCGTTTTAATTATCACCTTATTGAATCATTACATAAATCTGATTAAAATTCTCATACAGTTTTAATATGACCGATAGGCGAAACGTCGACAACTGAAACATCGTCCAATGGCGGTGACGATACAAATCGTTCGTCGGAATGTCACGTGATTGGCCTTGGGGTGTATCATGATTGGTAACAATTTTCGCGGCATCCTCGGGAGCCCATTAGTAAATTTCTTTAGACTACAGTGTAAAGGCTTTCTTGTGGAATTTGGCGTTAATTGTCGCTCGTTTTCCAATCCCAGGTTGAACTTCCATATCATACTGATGGTTTAACCAGAAAACAAATGTGCGCCCTACTAATTGAGGAGATTTAAACCTCATTTAATACCTCTACGTAGTTTCAGTTTATCATTTTCTTAAAATTAAGAACAGCTAGTACAAAAAGCTACACGCATGTATGGTGCATTTTAAGAAGACGTATAGAGTGCTTGCACCAATAAAATAAATGTGCTAATAAGACAATAATGGTGCTAATCATTTGTCACAGGTTTATAGTGATAATGCTGATTTCCCCGGTAAAATTAGAACCACATGTTATAAACACTGATATTTACAGAAGTAAACTAAACATATGTTTTCTTCGTAACTGCTTCAGATATGAACATAACAGAATCTGGTAACAGCATTATATCTACTAAATTGACAATGATTTACTTATAAAGACAGCCAAGGGCTTTAAAATCTGATTACTTTATGCGATAAAATGTTATGATCTTGCTAATTTCTAGCTTCCTAACTTAAATCACATGCGTGTAATGTCATTATGATCTATTTTAAGGTGAATAATTTTGGAATTCAAACGATTTTAGATGTACTACATTTGTTTTAAGTCTGATAAATTGATAACAAAGTTCAGTGATAGTTTCCGTAAACATTTATTACGTATAATGCAGCAATCATTTAATCTGATAAGCACTTTATTAATAAAAGATACGGGAATAGTCTTGCTAATTTGGGTTAAATTAATACCATGTCTGATTTTGTCGTAATTTAAAATTACTAGTAGGCGTGGTCGAGGACGTACAGACTGGTTTATACTGACCATATCATACAAGTAACATGATATAAGAGTGCATGTCTGAAAAAAAAACCCTGAAAAACAACAATGTTGTTAATATAACAATTTGTTTATAACTGGTTAATTATGTCTAGTGATCAAGTATGGTATAAAATATCTATGCTACATTTGAGACGTTTTAATATTCCGAACTTTCGTACGAATCGTCTATCTCCAGAGCTTTTGTAATTCTTAGCCATAAAAATGTACGATTCGCCAGAAAGCTCGGCTTATTCGTTGGATCGAGCAGAGTTCATGAGAAGCGTCGTGGCTTCCGCGTACGTATAGTCCCCTCCACAGTTGCCTGCGCAAATTTGAAAGGTAGTCGGGTCTTTGTATCAAAGCGAGACGAACGTTGAGCTTGCTTTGATAGAGACACGTGAATAATTGTCCCACGAGGTCTCTATCATTGCAAGCTCAACGTTCGTCTCGCTTCGATGCAGAGGTCCGACTACCTTTTAAGATGGCGCAGGGAACTGTGAAGGGGACTATTGAGGTTTTGAGACTGAACTAGGTTGGAAACACCACAGGTAGCCCAAGCTCACTATCTGTGGTCTTATAAGCCTTATATGGGAGAATATATTAACCACAGGTCTAACAACATCTTTTACAGCTCATGAAATCAATGTCAAAGAGCGTCCATCTAATGTTAGTATAGAAACTGATAAACTAACCTCAACGACATTCCTCATATGGTTCTTGTTTTCTTTATCGTATAGTTTTAGCTCTAAGCTCTAGTTTCTATTGCTTCAGGGCATTTGCTCTAGCTCGTCTCCCCGACGGCCGCGTGGTAATACGAGAAATAGGCTGACGTTCGAACAACAAAAGCAGACACAGGATCGATTGTTATCAGGTTAAGTCAAATAAAGTTATATGTAATTCTATCGTTTTTTCGATGATTTTTAACCAACCCTTGTAAGGACTTAAAAGTGTTTCGGTTTTTTTTTTTTTTTAAATTTGTTGTTCTACTGTTGTTGTTTTTAAATATCTTACAATACTTCAAGTTATGACGTAATTCTATGACAGCATACCTGCCATGATGCTTCTTTCAAGCACCATGGCCAGAATCCAACATGCATTGGTATTTCAAGAATGCTGTTTGCCCATGTAAACCGAAATTCAGTTATTTCTGGAAATTTCTTTTGTCAGTGATATAATCTTTCTATAATGTAAGCCAATTATTATTTCATTAGAGATGGATAGTTCTGTCAGCGAAAGATCGTTATTTTATGAGGTTTTCTTATGTGATTTACTCCCTTACGAGTCATTTGAAATATCCGATTGGGATGATATATATTTAATGTGTTGGCAATAGCTAGATGGTTCCAGAATCTATAGCTGATCGGAAGGAATATCATATATGGCAATTTCAAAAATAGCTACAATACCAGGGTAATGGGCTCCTGACAATACTGAAAGGTTTTTAATTACGTTTTTTTGTTACTGATTCTCTTTAGGTCAAACGCGCTTTCTGTCAGTTCAATTTCCTTTTTCTTTTCTTTTCTTTTCTTTCCTTGTTTATGTTTTATGTCTATTTATCAATCAATCAATCAATCAATCAATCAATCAATCAATCAATCAATCAATCAATCAATCAATCAATCAATCAATCGGGAAATATATGCAACGGGAAATATATTTTTTTAAACGTTGACATAATGCTAAAATAATTCAAAAATAAAAGTTAACATTAAAATCTTTCTTTGCTAGACCAATGCATAATTATTCGTAGTTTAATTATTAAAGTTCTCTGTAAGAATTGAGACATAGTCGAAATCAAACCTCCCATAAAATATCACATGGTTGATTGATTTCATGTATTTTTATTTTAAAATGGAAACAATTTTAGTTGTGTATGCTGTACAAGGTCAAGCGTTGTCAAAATTTTTCGCATAATTTGCTCGTTGTTTTATACGTGTTTCTCATTGATAACTGTCCACATAATTGACTTCGCAATATTGTTATCTTGTATTTTCTTTGGCTTTCGGGCACATGCTTCCATTAGTAGAAGAATATGCAAAACTGATATACCTCGGAATGTCTGAGGACATTTTTTAAAAAGCCAGGAGAGATTTACCTTTTATTTAACAAATGTCCCTAGTTTTTTCCCCTTTTAATATACTGATTTAATTTTCTTATATTAATTGTTTTCGTTTTTGGAAAGTGTGAGAAAATGATGCATGTAAAATCGTGTTATTCCGCTCTTTCGCTTCTTGTTGTTACTCAAGTGTTATTTGTTGCTGTTTTTGATGGTTGATGATGTTGATAACATTAATGATTAATATGATAATAATCTTATATAATACATGTTGTTATTTTTTGTTTGTTGTTACTCAGAGATGATGATGATGATGACGTAACTTGGCGAGATGTTGTTGTTGTGTTGGTATTATTGTTCATTCCTCGCATGATTCTCTGGCTAAGCTATTTTATCATTATTATCATTATATATCAGACAAACGCGAACCCTAAGGCAATTATTGAAGACTTGACAAGTCTACAGTATCAATTCGGCAATTCTTTGAAACCTTGCGATACGAGTCTGCGGTACTTGTGGTCGCTGAAATTTGTCCGACATCCTTCAGTTGTGGCCAAAACGGATATTAACTGTTTTGATTCTCTATGTTGTTGTTGTTACTTTTACTTTTTTTTTTTTTTTATATTTTATTTGTTTGTTGAGTTTTGATTTGGAATTTTTTGTTTGATTTCGATTTTTTTATTTTTTTTTTATTTCGATTTATTTATTTATTTATTTGCAGATTTAATTGTATTTATTTTCATATGTATTTGTTTATTTTATTTGTTTCCTTGTTTGTTTATTTATTTGTTTATTTGTTAATTAATTAATAAATAAATAATTTAATAAATAAATTAGTATTGATTAAATAAGCTTGTTTGTTTATTTGTTTAGTTATTTGTTAATTAATTAATTAATCAATTTATTTATTTATTTGTTTACTTACTTATTTATTTATTTATTTATTTGTTGATTTATTTTCTTATATTTTCCTTATTCCGCTATTTATTTATTCATTCATTTATTTACTCATTTATTCTTTCAATTATTTATCTATTTAATGATTTTCTTAATATTCTATTTGTTATATTGTTGGTTGCCTTGTTTGTTTGCTCGGTCGTTTGTTTTTTTGGTTTCTCAAATGCTTTCTTTTCGTTTTCTTTCTTTTCATTTTACTTTTTAAATATTTCAAAAATGTGTCATCCTGCGATTTTTCAAACAATCAGTTCACACTTCTGTAAAAATTTAGCGGTTAAATTGCACATAACTAATGTATTCCCGCAATTTTTTTTCACAAAATAATCTCGCTTTGTGATTGGTCGATATCAAATGTAAACAAATAATCCCGAAGAAATGATTGGTTCATTTGAGACTGGGATACCATTTGAGTGCCACGTTCAGCGCTTGCAAGTTTTCAAACTCGGCTTTGATTTGCATTCACAGCGCTTTCGGTGAAAACATCGACGTTTTTACTTGAAATAAGACTTTCAGAGAATGTTTTTCTCTCTAAAATGTGTATTTTGTAACTGTCCATTAAGTGTAAAGTGTGTATGCATTTATATAAGGCAAAAGAAGGCAAAAAAGTTAGAAAATTGTTCTCGGTCATTGCCAGTGAAGACAGAACGAGGCCTCGTAGCGTGTCTTGAAATATTGCTCCTAAATATACCCCAAACAGCAATGTTCTGGGTTCTGGAGTGAAGCAAATGGTTGCTATGCTATCGGTCTTTATACGGGCTCGAAAGGTGACCTTTGGTAAGTCCTATTCCGTTTCTCGTGAATGGGTTTCGTAAACGAGTGTGAAGTCTTTGGATTTACTGACTCGGCTTTGGTATGTACTTTGTTTGCTTGTTTGTTTATTTTTATATATAATTAAGTGACTATTTTACGTAGGTTTGCGCTATTTAAACATTGCTACGATAGTTATAAATGTCTTTTTGACAAAACTTTGCAGATTTATATAATACGACATATTTCGGCTGTAAACTGTCAGAGCAACCATCGACCTCGCTTCCAAGTGTGCATAGAGTTTTACGGTTGTGAAAACATAAAATACTCGATAGTGGTCTAAATTTTATAATCTATATATCCTGTTTTGAAAATACTGACGAGATATAAGTCTAATGCACGAATGAATAATAATAATAATAATAATAATAATAATAATAATAATAATAATAATAATAATAATAATAATAATAATAATAACCAACTTTATTTATAGAGGGTAAAACACGAAACAGTTTACACTGATGAACTTGTGGCCCTCCACAATAAATATGATATTTTACTTACATTGATAAATTAAATTGACTAATCAATCAATCAATCAATCAATCAATCAATCAATCAATCGATCAATCAATTAATCAATCAATCAATCGATCAAACAATCAATCAATCAGTCAATCAATCAGTTAATCAATCAATCAATCAACCAATCAATCAATTAGTCAATCAATCAATCAACCTATTAATCAGTCGATCAACCAACCAACCAATCAATCAATCAATTAATCATCAATCAATCAATCCATCATCAATCAATCAATCCATCACCAATCAATCAATCAATCAATCAACCAACCAATCAATCAATGAATATGCGAATGAACAAATAAATCAATAATTAAATCAATAAATAATGGAAAAATACAAAAATTGAAACAGCTGCTGAAAAGACAACACACGATGATATCAGATGTAAAATGATCTATTTGGACAAGTTTTCTGGTAGGCGGTTGTGTTATTGGTAGAATATCAAGTTTGTTGGCAATGTAGTTGACCTGCCGATCACTGACCACAAAAGAAATGAAAATAATGACCAAAATTATCCATCACCAATCAATCAATCAATCAATCAACCAACCAATCAATCAATGAATATGCGAATGAACAAATAAATAAATAATTAAATAAATAAATAATGAAAAAATACAAAAATTGAAACAGCTGCTGAAAAGACAACACACGATGATATCAGATGTAAAATGATCTATTTGGACAAGTTTTCTGGTAGGCGGTTGTGTTATTGGTAGAATATCAAGTTTGTTGGCAATGTAGTTGACCTGCCGATCACTGACCACAAAAGAAGAGAAAATAATGACCAAAATTATGATGATTGAAAACAAAAAGGATGGATCAAAAGAATCAATAAAAATTGTACATTGAAATAGTTGTAATGGCTAAAGCCTCGGAATGAGAGAATAAATTAAAGAAATAATAATATATCTGAATATTTGAGCGCATTTAGTCAAACTATTACTGTTTAAATAGATGCTGTTACCTAAATTTGATAAGTAAATTACTATTTTAGTTGACATAATAAAAGTTTGAAATCACGTGAAAACGTTTTTTTTTCTTGGGGAAAAAAACGACAAAATTGAATGTCCTGTGTCTGCCTTATTTTTGTTGTAAATATTTGTCGAGGGTGATTCGGGGAACCCCCTTGATTTGCTTGACCGTTAGTTCGGTGGGTTTTTACGTCAACTAATAATATCTATTACTAAGTTTACTAAATATTCAACGGTTTGACTAACAAAAAAGTAAGTTTTTACTTCAGCAAAAAAGTAAGTTTTTACTTCAACAAATTGGATTAGCAAGAACAACTTTGCAAAACTTTGACAAGATTTGTAATTTGATACTTTCTAACCGGACTTTACAAAACACTAAAGTTAGATCCCGCAACGCCTACACACGTGTGCTTACTACCGGGCCATGTTGAAATCGATTACAGTAGCTAATAGTACATGAATGAAACTGCTGAAATAAGTCTGATTTACACCTTCTAGAAAGACTTCAAGCAAGGTAGAGGGAGGTTGGTATTGAAATACTGTCTTGTGGTCGGTTTTTGAACGATCGTAACATGATTCCGTGCCAACTGAGAGATCAGACGCGGGTCAGCTCTGGCAGTGAGATAGTTTTCATAGCGATGTTGGCGGTGTAACATAAAACTACTGAATATCAAACGTATCCTCTGCCTCAAGACGACCCTTGCGAGTATACTACTCGCAATTCTGATGAAATATAAACCGGTCGATATTTGAGTGCTCTTACATCGCGACTAAAAACCGGTCTTTTCATCCTACAGGGCTGTGAGAGGAGCCAGCGTAGACCGGAGAAGCTTCCAAGATGAAGACGACTCTCGGCAATTTATTGCTCCTTTTGGTGTTTTACTGCTGTGTTGTGCCATCTTTAACTCAAGGTAATCCCTCTCTTAGACTACTAATGACAAAGTACTCGCAATGACTTACAAGTTACCGGGGATAAACCTTCAGACTGACAATGAATAGACAAATTGTTCTCTCTATGTACTTCAGTCGGAATGACAGATAGGCATTTAGAGGGAAAATCGACCTATTTAAAGGTTTATTAGAAGGGAAATCTTAAATAGGTATTTAACTGTCAAGACACTTTACTGCTAGGTCTGCAAAAATTCCCTCTTTCTTCGTCTACCATTTAACCTTTACGAAGGCCAACAAATCAACAATGCCGTCTCGACCGCTCGTTTGAATCAAATGTATCAATGTATATTGTGTACGAGCAAGCGGTCGCCATTGCTATATCAAAGTAGTCATTATAAAGTATTTTATCAGCGGTCTGTATCTATCATGTGTTTATTTCATATTACCGAATGACAGCCATGTTCGAAATGTGCCTCCCTTCTCCCCTTATGATAACATCAGTTTGAAGATGTTTTGACATTACGATTATGATGTCGTCGCGAATTTATTTTTAATTTTGACTTTAAACATCACTCTAGAATAATTCACCAAAAATAATAGTCTTAAAAATGTTATAGTTTATATTATAAATAATCCTGGTATTAAATTAATTGGTCTATGTAATTTAATTAGTTTTCTAGATTAAAACCAAGATTTTCTCTTAATTAACGAATTATAAAATCTACCCAACGTCTGAAATTGGCACTTTGCGCAAGATGGAGCTGAAAATGTTCTTGAACTTGTTGTGTGACTGGACATTCCTGAGTCCAAACGAGACAGGCGGGGCGAATGACTACCGGAAATGTTATATCTATAGAGCGATCCAATGGAAAATCCAACAAAAATTGCGTGCTTGTCTGTGTTCTGTGACTGAAAAATACCCGAAAAATTAGACAATACATAATACGAATTAATAGGGGGATGAGTGCGTTTTTTTGCGCGCAAACTTCCACGGCCGTCTTCGTAGAAAAGTCGCGCGATTCATTGTCAGATGGCCTTTACGATCTTACTGTATGGTTATCGGTCTTTGCTTAAAATACCATTAGGAAAGTAACAATTTATGAAGCGGAAATTCTTAGAGAAAGTTCTAGACGAGAAATGCGCACTGTGCGGAATTTAACCTCCTGCTATTGTTCCAATTTGTTTTTTATAATTGTATAAAGATAATATAGTCATTTTCTGAAATTTTAGACTGCTGAAAACGGCATGGGATCCAAAAAAAATTCGCCCTTTTTAATTTCCACTATTGCATTTTTGTCTGGTACTAATTCCGTGTGTTCTCAGTTCCTCAAACGTCCTAACAGACAAAAAATGCAATACATTTTGTAAAGTTTTATATATATATATTTTTTATAAAGGATTATATATTGTTTGTTTCTTTTTTGGGGTTGGCATGTGGAAAATATTTCCTTTTTTTTTCTCTTTTATTTCTTGTTTTCTGTTTCTGTTTTTTTTTTTTTTGCTTAGAAATTTTTTTTGTTTCCGATTTTTGTTTCGGATGTTTCGATAGAAGACTAAAAATGCAGTGCATTTCGCATATTCACGGATAATTTTTTCCCCATTATATATAATTTGTTTCATGTCAAATTTGTTTGCAATTTTGTAAAGGCAGCAGTTAACTGAGGAATGCAGTGCATTTTGAAAAATATTCACAATGTACACAAATACATTTTTTTGCTGTGTATTAGCTACTATCCGAACGTTTTCTGAAACAACAAACACCCATTGGTAATCTTTAAATGTTTCCCTGCAAATTCCCGGTCCTTCCGTAATTGTCAATCACTTATTGAATTCTCAACATCTGTTCTTAATCGAGCTGATGAAGTTTTGAAAACGATAAAACACTTAAACTTGTATGAGGCAAAAGAATGGTAGAAAAGACATTTACCATGATAGTCAACTGTCGGAAAATACTTACAATAAAAAATATAATAGAATACGAAAAAAATCTAATGAAGACCCTTAAAAGTTTTAACCTAAAAATATCACTTTTTGAGATTGAAAAAAATTAGTTTCTATGCATGAACTGCATCAATTGTATGTCGTCAGTATTGTTGTAACCCTCTCCAGTGTTTTTACAAATTTTTGCAATTTTGTAAAGGCAGCAGTTAACTGAGGAATGCAGTGCATTTTGAAAAATATTCACAATGTACACAAATACATTTTTTTGCTGTGTATTAGCTACTATCCGAACGTTTTCTGAAACAACAAACACCCATTGGTAATCTTTAAATGTTTCCCTGCAAATTCCCGGTCCTTCCGTAATTGTCAATCACTTATTGAATTCTCAACATCTGTTCTTAATCGAGCTGATGAAGTTTTGAAAACGATAAAACACTTAAACTTGTATGAGGCAAAAGAATGGTAGAAAAGACATTTACCATGATAGTCAACTGTCGGAAAATACTTACAATAAAAAATATAATAGAATACGAAAAAAATCTAATGAAGACCCTTAAAAGTTTTAACCTAAAAATATCACTTTTTGAGATTGAAAAAAATTAGTTTCTATGCATGAACTGCATCAATTGTATGTCGTCAGTATTGTTGTAACCCTCTCCAGTGTTTTTACAATTGGCTCTAATATTGTTTTCGTCGGTTAAAAGGGGTCATTCTCCTAATCTCTGACTTATGAAAACCTACGACGATTTGTTATCGAATCTTTGATCGTGTGCCGGAACGTTAGCTGAGGCTGATCAAACACGGTTAGGTTAATTTCAGAATATCATTGGTAATTGAGTTTCCAGAGACGAGCAGTTTATATAAGGAAAGTATTATTTTATTTCTGTGTGGCCTGCGTAAGGAAGTGACTTTAAAAACACGTGCGTCAATGAAGGTGCCTCAATTTGTTTGGATTTACGATTAAAGGTGTTTGTTTTACGGATATTTTGGTGTATTTAAGAAAAAGCCCTTTCAATGCGGAGTACAGGCTGTTTCAGTTTATTGGGTCACAAATATATTTTACTTTAAAAATACCAGTTTATCTATCTTGATGGCAATGATATCGCATTTATATGGCTGGTCGGGCACTTGACTTTTATTAACCCTCTCAGAAAACCTAAAATATCACGAAAAGGTGTAGGAGCCACACTTGTTTAAAGTCTCTGTATATTGAGTTCTTCATGAATATCTTGGAAGGGTGGTAAGTTACCCCATGCCAGTGGGTGCATTGTTGGAGTCCACTCCCTTCAACATGTATCCATTTAATATTTTCTTTTTATATCGAAACATATCAACAAACTCCCGTGACTTTTCTCGATATAAATTAGTTTTCCTATCTATATTATCTTTACGAGATTTAATTCCTCGATGACGTCACACCAACAGTAACAACAACAACAACTCGGACCACCCTTGGTTCTACGGTCTTGAACTTTTCCGGGGACCGCAGACAAACGAACTTTGCTGTGTTTTCAGACTTGTGTATCCAACGAGCCAGTAATTATTATTTAATCTTAATTGGCTGCCGGAAATGTCTGTCTTTGAGAGAAAGTCATGTAAAAAATAACGACTTGCATATCAGATTTTGTCTGGTAGAACATGTCTCAAGGGGTTGCTACTATTTGTTACATTGCTGTAATTAATTCGGAATACTCCAGTTTACTCCAATACTCCAAGGCTGAGCCTCGTTCGGAGTAAATTCAAATGTGTACTCTATTGTTAGGCGATAAATGGAAACTAGCGAGTCGGTGTTTGATATAAACGATAGGTAATAGAATGAAATTTGTAACACCGTAAAAAATGTTGACTTAACTTTACTGACGTTTCGAGCTTAAGCCCTTCGTCCTTTTTAAGGGCTAAAGCTCGAAACGTCAGTAAAGTTAAATCAACATTTTTTACGGTGTTACAAATTTCATTATATTACCTATTGTTAGGCGATAACATTTTGTCGTGTTTTGCTTGGAATTTGTGAATAATCTACAATAAATCGAGGCCTAGCCTGTGCTATTGCGCCTTCAAACAGTAAAGCGGTGTAAGATAGCGCGGAATATTTGAAGTCATGTAAAAACATCCTTTTTACTGTTACTGGTCTGCGCTGCTTGACCACAAGCTCGTCAGGTATTTTTTCCTTCAGACAAGCTTTTACATGTCTTATGGGATCGTCAACATTGTAGGCAAAGGTGTTTATGCTAAACGTCGCTGTTACCAAATGTCACATGATGTTACGATGCATGTCGTTGTCCTTGTTTTGGAAGTAGAGTAATTTTATACTGAATGTCACGCCTGTATGATGGATTACCTGTGTTGTCAAATATACGAGTAAAGACTGGAATCTAAAGAATTTCAATACGAAGAATAACGTGGTACCTCTATTAAGCGGTCACCCTCGGGACTTTCCAAAGTGGCCGCTTAGTAGAGGTTGGCCATTGAATAGAGGTATAGAATAAGTATAGGAATAGATTTGGGACTTTTTATTGTGGCCGCCTAATAGAGGGTGACCACTTAATGGGTGACCGCTTAATAGAGGTACCACTGCATTTATAATGTCACATTTTTCCATTTATTCAATTCTCTTCAATTTTGGTGTGGTACAAGACTCAAGCTGTTACTACGATTATATGCAAATCATTTTGAATAGCGGATTAAAGTTTGTTTTTGCCGTGATTTGAATCCATTTTTGAAAACACTTAGATGTAACTGTAATAACAACTATTGTCAAAACTCTGCCTTCCAACAGTTTCTATTCATTTTATTCCAGATTTTTCTAAATACTTCCTTGAAGGAAGAAATCGACGACAGCGGAGACCCGAAGGTACTACATAGCTGAAAGAAGTGCATTGCTTTCTTTTATTGTTGTTGTGGTTATAAGTGTTTTTGTTGTGTTTGGCAGCGTAGTTGTTGTCGTTATTGTTGTTGTTGCCATCTTTACGTTCCATACTTTGACTTTTCCGTAAATTATCTTATCATTGTCAATGTTGCTGTTGCGGCATCAATGTTGTTGTCTTTAGTATTGTTGTTATGGTTATAAGTTTTTGTTGTGTTTGGCAGCGTTGTTGTTGTTGTTGTTGCCATGTTTACGTTCCATACTTTGACTTTTCCGTGAATTATCTTATCTTATCATTGTCAATGTTGCTGTTGCGGCATCAATGTTGGTGTCTTTAATATTGTTGTTGTTGTTATAAGTGTTTTTGTTGTGTTTGGCAGCGTTGTTGTTGTTGTTGTTATTGTTGCCATGTTTACGTTCCATGCATAATTTGACTTTTCAGTAAATTATTTTTTCATTGTCAACTTTGTAGTTGTCAATGCTGTTGTCTTCAATATTGTGTTTTGTTGTTGTTAAGTGTTGTTATCAATATTGTTGTTTTCGTTGATGTTGTTGTTGTCATTGTTGTTGTTATCACTGTTGCTGTCATTGTTGTTGTTATCATTGTTGTTGTTGTCATTGTTTTTGGCAATGTTGTTATCAATATTGTTGTTTTCGTCTATGTTGTTGTTATCATTGTTGTTGTCATTGCTTTGATAATGTACTTATAGTCAGCGTCATTGCATTCGTAGATGTTGTTACAGGTGATATTGTCGTCCTCGCTGTTGCTGTTATTGCAGTTCAAGAACAGACAAATATTATGCTGCTTCCTTTAACATAACATATCTGTGTTCCAACAGCTCTTTGTCCTCGTGGCTGGATCAAGTTCGCAGGTTCATGCTACCTCAATTTTGCTGACCAAAAGACTTGGCCTAATGCTGAACGACATTGCAGAATATTAGGAGGATATTTAACAAGAATACACAGAGGAATAGAAGATGATTTTGTTTCTCAAGAAATCGCTCTACCTGAAGCTAAAGTGTGGATTGGTCTCAGACGATCAGACAGTGGCAGCAGTTTTGTTTGGAGTGATAGTTCAAATTCTACTTATTCAAATTGGGGTATACGAGAACCCCAAGCGTACGATAGCGGCAGAAACTGTGTTTACTTATTTACTGGAGAAACGTCATTGGAGTGGCAAACAGAATTCTGCTCAACGCGATTGGCTTATGTATGCGAACGAGGTAAGTTGGTAGGTAGTGAAAATAAAGGAATGTTTTGTATTATGCAGACATTGCCCCATTAGCCTCGGTTTGAAGTCTAGGTTATCTGAAATGATAATTGATATTTTAAATTGATGATAGTTAATAATAAATTTTTCTTAGATTTTAAAATTTTTACATTGTAAAGCGTTGTTGAAACTAGTGATATTGACGCTATATAAAATATTACATTATTATTATTATTATTATTATTATTATTATTATTATTATTATTATTATTATTATTATTATTATTATTATTATTAATATTATTATTATTATTATTATTATTATTATTATTATTATTATTATTATTATTATTATTATTATTATTATTATTATTATTATTATTATTATTATTATTATTATTATTATTATTATTATTATTATTATTATATGCATGATGATCATATGAAATGAAGTAGGTATTTATATAGATATGCAATCGAGTATTTCACACAATATCCATGCATGCGTTTTGTTATGAATACTAAATGTGGGTGGGTGGGTGGATGGATTATGGATATAATTTGGTTGAAAGGTGTAGTATGTCTTACGTACTATCGTACTATAAACCAATCACATACTTATGCACAAAGTATATACTCTATTTCATTTAAAATGATCTCGGGCCAGTCAACTTTTACTATCTTTGTTGAGTCGAAAACAACTGAAAAAAACAACTAACAAAAAAAAGCATTTTACAAAAGTAAAATGTTAAGCGTTGTCTTGAACCAAACTTTATAGAGTCACTGAAGAACAGAAATATTTCTCCAACAATCTCGACAAAATCAGAATCTCCAACTACAACACCATCTGAAATACCCACAACTACTCCAAGCACTAAAAGCAAAGCCGATTCCACGACGGGATCGATTCAAACAACTACATCTAAATCGCCAACTACAACTGCAAGCCCTGAGCCTAGTACATCAGATGAAGTTGGTGCCGGAGAAGTCGTTACAACTAAACCGCCAACTACAACTGCAACTGTAAGCCCTGAACCTACTACATCAGATGTAGTTGGTGCCGGAGAAGTCGTTACATCTAAATCGCAAACTACAACTGCAACTGCACGCCCTGAACCTACTACATCAGATGTAGTTGGTGCCGGAGAAGTCGTTACATCTAAATCGCAAACTACAACTGCAACTGCACGCCCTGAACCTACTACATCAGATGTAGTTGGTGCCGGAGAAGTCGTTACATCTAAATCGCCAACTACAACTGCAACTGTAAGCCCTGAACCTACTACATCAGATGTGGTCGGTGCTGGAGAAGTCGTAACGACACCTACATCTTCGACGAGCGTGACAACCCCAGTTAGGTGTGGCGTTACTAATCAAATATGTCCCAAGGAAGCGGAGTGTTTGCTGACCGCCAGTGGATACAGCTGTGAATGTAGGGCAGGCTTTGAAGGAGATGGTATCATATGCGCAGGTATGCAGAGATTGACAGTTTATTATATTTTCCCTACAACCTTTTTGAAATAGCTGTATTTCACCGTGGCGTTTATCTACATTTATTTAAATATGCAGAAAATCGCGCGCTCTGATTGGTTCGAGAACTAGAACAATTTGTTTGATATTCACTTCACCGTCTGCGAATAGTAGACGATGTCTTACAAAACACTAATATTTAGGTTGCGTTGCTATATCTAAGACAACTTATAGGGTTAACTATTATTATATATAGGCATACCGAGTTTGAACTAACGGAACTTCGGTAAGAAAGCAATGGGCAGGGTATTGTGGGAAGTACAAATGTATATGATATAGATACGAAAGAACGTTTTTTTCTTGTTTGCAGATATCAATGAGTGTGGTAATGGAAAGAACGACTGCCATTCCAATGCAGTATGTGCCAATATGCCTGGCTCCTATTCCTGTCAATGCAATAGCGGCTTCGTTGGTGATGGTAAAGATTGTCAAGGTAAGATGCTTTGTTTGTTTGTTTGTTCGTCCGTTCTTTTGTTCGTTCGTGTGTTCATTTGTTTGTTTGTTCTTCCGTTTGTTCATACGTTCGTTCGTTCGTGCGCGTTTGTTTGTTTGTTCGTTCGTTTGTCAGTTTGTTCGTCCGTCCATTTGTTCATTTGTTTGTTCTTTCGTTCGTTCGTTTGTAAGTTCGTTCGTTCGTTCGTTCGTTCGTTGTTCGTTCATTTGTTTGTTTGTTCTTTCGTTCGTTCATACGTTCATTCGCGTTCGTTCGTTTGTTTGTTTGTTCGTAAGTTTGTTTGTTAGTTAGTTAGTTCGTAACTTTTTAAGTTATTTCCTTCGTTTGTTTGCTCGTCTGCTGCTTTTGTTTTCAATGAATTATTGACTTTATCTAGAACCAGAAATACAAAGCATTTTAATTGTACACACCCCAGGCATACCGAGAATTCACGAACAATTTCTCTTGTTTGCAGATAAAGACGAATGCACCGACGGGACATCAAACTGCCACGACAACGCTACTTGTTCAAATACTGTTGGTTCATTCATCTGTGTGTGTCGTCAAGGTTACAGCGGTGATGGCAAGAACTGTCACGTGATTCATGGTACGAACATGCATCCAGATGTTGAGTTTGTGCAACACCTTCGACAACGTACAGCAACCTTAGTGTTGACAGTTGACCTTGTGCGTTGTTCAGTTTAAATAACTGTACGAATACAAATATGTGGTGAATTTTTCTTTACTCTACTGTGAACGAAGTGGAACGGTGTACGGTTCATTTCGATGTACAAAATGATCAGTGAAATTTCAAACGCGGCTTTCTGGTACTTAGTCTCTGACACATAGTCTCCGCAGTTCATTTTTGGGTAGAGACCGTAGCGTCGGTTTAAGACTATCTTGCACATTCCTATCATCTCATTTGTTAATTAACATTTATTTGCCGAAGGCGATGTGAATACCGACGAATAGTAACCAGGGACAAGTCGGGGTTGTTCTTCATCGATATTCACCGAGCCTGAGGAGAATAATTGTTTGTTAAATACATAGAAGTCTCCCTCGCAGCAGTTATTAGTGTCGTCACGCAATGTTCTCTCCCCACAAGTAGAGTTAGTGGGGAGAGAACGTTGCGTGACGACACTAAGAACGGCTGCGAGGGAGACTAAATACATAGGTGATTGTTTCAAAAAGTAAAATAAGAGAAACTATTTATTTCTAAAAGAGTGCGCCTACACGGTAGGTGACTGGAAAAATAGTTATCGAACCAATCAGCGCGCGCGATTTTTCTATAATCACCTGGGTATTTATACTAATTCATTGATAAATGTGTGAATGTTGGTAGTGTGTATTTAACAAGAATTGATTATAATCGTTTCCAAAAGACTCCTTTGGAATATTCAGTAAGGAATGAATACATTTTTTCATATAAAATAATCAGGAATATTCAGTTCGTTGTAGTGTGAAAAAAGTCACAACTACAGCGCATTAATGGTTCATCTGATGGTTGTTGACTGCTTCGCTCAGTTTTCAACTTTCAATGCAAGATATAGAAGGTATTTTGAGTTGGTTCTGCATTTATTGTGCTCTAAAGTTTTGTTTTACGACCAACATTGGCTCTTAAAAGTTGACTGGCCCTCATTTTAATTCTAAATTCCTTTGTCATACTTATAACGCCTAACATACATCGTACATTCTAAAATAAACTGTCATATCCTTTACAAACTAACCTTGAACTCGCCACCAGTCTTTTTCATCTTTTTGATGATTTAGCCTCGCTTCTATGACGAACCGAGCGTCTAGGAGAAAACTGGTGATAGCTGATGATCGATTGAATTACGTAGTGGAATGGATGGATGATTGAATGAATGAATAAATAGATAAATGAGTGAATGAATAAATAGATGAATGGATGAATGAATAAATAGATAAATGAGTGAATGAATAGATAGATGAATGATTGAATGAATAAATAGATGAATGAATGATTGAATGAATAAATAGATGAATGATTGAATGAATAAATAAATGAATGAATGATTGAATGAATAAATAAATGAATGAATGATTGAATGAATAAATAAATGAATGAATGATTGAATGAATAAATAGATGAATGGATGAATGAATAAATAGATGAATGATTGAATAAATAAATGAAGGGATGAATGAATGAATGAATAAATAGATAAATGATTGAATAAATAAATAGATGAATGATTGAATGAATAAATGAATGAATGATTGAATGAATAAATAGATGAATGGATGAATGAATAAATAGATGAATGATTGAATGAATAAATGAATGAATGATTGAATGAATAAATAGATGAATGGATGAATGAATAAATAGATGAATGATTGAATAAATAAATGAATAGATGAATGATTGAATGAATAAATAGATGAATGATTGAATGAATAAATAAATGAATGATTGAATGAATAAATAAATGAATGAATGATTGAATGAATAAATAGATGAATGGATGAATGAATAAATAGATGAATGATTGAATAAATAAATGAATAGATGAATGATTGAATAAATAAATGAATAGATGAATGATTGAATGAATAAATAGATGAATGGATGAATGATTGATTGAATAAATAAATACATGAATGATTGAATGAATAAATAAATGAATGAATGATTGAATGAATAAATAGATGAATGGATGAATGATTGAATAAATAAATACATGAATGATTGAATGAATAAATAAATGAAGGGATGAATGAATGAATGAATAAATAGATGATTGAATGAATAAATAGATGAATGATTGAATGAATAAATGAATGAATGATTGAATGAATAAATAGATGAATGGATGAATGAATTAATTAATATATACATGAATGATTGAATGAATAAATAAATGAAGGGATGAATGAATGAATGAATAAATAGATGATTGAATGAATAAATAGATGAATGATTGAATGAATAAATACATGAATGAATGAATGAAAAATTAATCAAACATGAACAAGAAAATATATAAAGAAATGAATGGATCAGTAGATTAATAAATGAAAAATTAGCACAAATGAAAGACGTAAAACCTTTTGGCAGAAAAACAAAACAAGTATGGTATTGGCTTAGTAATTTTATCGTTTGATAGTTAGAATTTTACAAAGTTTAAACATTCAATACGTAAAGAATTGCATGGCGGAATGTTTCGTGTTACAAGTGTTTTCGATAATATATGTTCAATTGATTGATTGATTGATAGTTGATAACAGTAACAAGTGTTTAATTGAATTTCAAGTTTTCTCGAAAAATTAAACACTAAAAATGTCATCAATCTGACCTTTTATCAAGATGGACACTTGAAGTTCTGTTGATAAGGTCGGATCACAGAAATCAATACCTTAACGTTTGATATTGGAACATGCATACTATTTATTGTACAATGGTCCATTTCACAGTTCTCGTCGATCAACCTTGTTATAAACGTTGTAATTGTATACACCTATTTCAATTAACGTTGTCCATCTGGAATGGACGAACTGAGACCGAAAGGAATTGTGGGAGTTCAATAATTCCAAATGTGTTGTTTTAATCACACTTGAATGGTGCTGAATTATGGATAATAGTATTTCAGAAGTAAACATTAATATTCGAGCTGATTATAATAGTGCATTTGCAGTTTAACGAGCTCCCACAATTCCTATCGGTCTCAGATCGACCATTCCAGATGGACAACGTTAACTGAAATAGGTGTATACACCTACTTGCAAGAACGTTGTCATACGAAAAAAGGACATTTGTATTTAGTGGGTTAGGAATAAATTAAAAGTACAAAAGATGATCACTGAAGCTGAACTCTTTCTTTTGTACTTTTAATTTATTCCTAATACACTAAATACAAATGTTCTTTTTTCGTATGACAACTTTCTTGCAAGTAGGTGTATCATTTGTAATAATTCGTATTCCGAGTTGCACAGCTTAAGCCTCTGTAACATGCACATGCTCTATTGGAATAACGAACTGGTCGGCTATAACAAATGAATAGCGTCTCGGCCTTCTAGCTAAACACAACTGGGTGAGGATAATTAGATAATTTATGGGGGATGGGGGATGCCCACCAAAAACCAACTCCTCCACTCCTCCCCCCACCCTCCACTCCTCCCTCACTCCTCCCCCAAAAAAAATCTAATGGTCCATCCCTAATGACTACTGATATTAAACAGACTCGTTTTATTACACTTTTTATGTTTACACTACTTTGACACGAACTCCTCCCCCACTCCTCCCCCCATCAAATATCTAATGGTCCATCCCTAATGACAACAGACTCGTTTTATTAAATTTATGTTTACACCACAGTGTCACGAAGATGTCACGTAATCCTTTATGACAATAATGTATCTAACCAATGCGCCGTAGGGCAATATTTCAAAGTACATCAAATCAATGGCTGTATTTCAATTGAACCTCTCTGGGGGCAGCTCATCCTTTTCCTCTTCTATTTTTGTCTTTCCTGTACACAAATATTAACATGAAATTCGTATCTAATCCATTCGTCAACACCACACATTTACACGAGGATTGTCGGATTAACGATGTAACGGCGAACTATGACATTTGTACGACCGCAAGAAATTGTGGTTACGCATACAACTTATACGAGTGTTTCTCTGGATTTCTAATCAAGGTTTCATTAAATCAAAAGCTATTTTTTATTAAGTGGTGCTTAGAGGTATAAAAGTCAATGTAAAAGGTATAATAACTGCTTTGTTTCAATTTAAAATCATTATAGATAAAATCGGTTAGGAACTCCCCCACAATTTTCATATATTACATGTGATTTCATCACCTAACGCCAGCTCAGCTTAGATGCAAAGGCTCGGCTACCTTTCAAGATGGCGTGGGGAACTGTGAAGTCTCAAGTATCAATGAACAGTAACCGCTTTTTATATAATTCCATATTATAATACTCTTACGAGGATACTTGTTTTTACAGATTTGGATGAATGCGGCAAGAACCCGTGTCATAAGAACGCAGAGTGTATAAACATCTTGGGTTCGTTCACGTGCAAGTGTATGAAAGGATTCTCTGGCGATGGCTTCGGGTGCCAAGGTAATTATCACCATCGGAGTCGCTATCATCTTCAGCATCATCATCAGTGTTGCTATCATCATCATCATCGTAGTCATCATCATCAGTGTTGCTATCATCATCATCATCATCGTAGTCATCATCATCATCATCATCAGTGTCGCTGTTATCATCATCATAACAATCATCGTCGTTGTCATCATCATAATAAGTGTCGCTATCATCATCATCACCATCATCACCGACATCGTGATCATCATCAATTTCGCATGATAAGCATCGTCATAATCATTATCATCATCAGCGTCGCTATAATCATCATCATCGTCGTCGTCGCTATCATCATCATCATCACCTCTCATTACCTGACTGTCATTATCATCACTATTTGTACTTTTGTAAACATCAGACATCAACGAATGTACGACAGGCACTGCTCAATGTGGTGCGAACGCTGATTGTGTTAACACGGAAGGATCTTTCCAGTGTAAATGTAGACCAGGATATATTGGAGACGGGATCAATTGTAATGGTAAGACAAACATTTATATTATTATGTAACAGGTCATATAAGAAATTTTAGCCTGCGTAGCGGCCCGGGAGGGGATTGGGGAGAGGAAGGGAAGGGGTGGGGGAGAGAGGGAAATCCTTTTTTCCCCCTCCCCTCCCCCTCCTTTTCCCAAAGAGCCAGCTATGCAGGCTAAAGAAGTTTAGAATAAACCTAAAAAAAATAATACATAAACATCACAAATGAATGAATGAATAAATGGGTTGAGAACTTGGTTAACCCATAGGATAGTGAATAAATTAATGGATGGATGGATGGATCAATGTAGGAATTCATGAATTCTTGAAATGAATGAATGTGAATAAATGGATGGATGGGTGCAGGAATTAATTAATCCATGAAATAGTGAATAAATGGGGACTTAATTTCATGAGGGTACTTAAGAATATCATATTAGAATGAGATTGACGAAATTGTAGATAGAATAATTTTATCAATTGCAATTGAAGGTGCAACCCTAATGATATTTATGTGATCTTCAGATGCCGATGAATGTTCTAGCTCGTCATCTTCATGTTCGCAACATGCACACTGTATCAACACTCCAGGTTCATACACCTGTACATGCAAAGATGGCTTCAGAGGCAATGGAACTGTATGCGAAGGTAAATAATATAAATGGAAACTAGCGAGTAAACTAGTATAGGCTGCGTCGGTGTTTAATATAAACGATAGGTAATATAATGAAATTTGTAACACCGTAAAAAATGTTGACTTAACTTTACAGACGTTTCGAGCTTTAACCCTTCGTCGGAGTAAAAGAGATATAAGATATAGGTCGTCAATTTATCCCGGGCGTAGTATGACACCCTCCCGCGATACAATTTTATCACGTCAGCAGTAGTACAATGACATTGTAAATCATTACTGAGCCCGGTCAACTCTCCTTGTATTTTTCATGGAACACCGATATAAACCGTAAATTGCTAAATTTATAGATGACTGTGTATTGCAGAGAGAGAGAGAGAGAGAGAGCTCGATGTCTCAGTCTAATTCTTTGGAGCTTTTAAAACAGGAGATTGAGTTTCTTGAGAGTTATTTAAATATCGCACGGTGTAGAGAGGGGAGCTATTGTTATGGACATATCAAAGGAAGTGAAGAACAAAAAAAATGTTTTTTTTGGAGAGTCTCTCTTTTTCTTTTTTGTTAGGCTTTTTGTTAAATGTTTAAAATAAAGATTAACGCAAGCATATTACCAGGGGCGGATCCAGGATTTTCTTCATGGATGGGGTCCAGGTCACTAGATAAGGGGGTGCACACCACAAAATTATCACAAAGGAGACACACAAAATAGGGTTAAATGAGGGTATAAGGTCATCTCAGGGAAGGGTGCGCACCCCCTGCACCCACTAGATGGATCCGCCACTGATTACGACGTTTCAAAGTCCCTGACTTCATGTTTATACATGTATATACTGTACATAGTACAGTAGTAAGAGTGATGTATGTGTATATGTATCATATATGTATATAGTACATAAAGAGATGTATACTATTAAGGATGTGCTTATACCTAGAAAGAGTCGTTATTTACACCTATTTCAATTAACGTTGCCATCTGGAATGGTTGATCTGAGACCGACAGGAATTGTGGGAGCTCGTTAAACTGCAAATGCACTATTATAATCACATTTGAATATTAATGTTTACTTCTGAAATACTGTTATCTGTAATTCAGCACCATTCAAGTCATCCTCGGGAACTCAGGGGTATTCTTCTGTCGCTCGTTTCTCGCTTCCACAACATATACCCCTGGGAACGTAGTCTGTTGGAGCTTGTTCCGGAAGTCAAAATTCAGCTCTTTCCTGATTGGTCGATCTTATTAGGTCGACCAATGAAAATCAAGATAACCATTCAAAGAAAGTCTTTAAATAAGTTTGAATTTTGACTTCTGGAACAAGCTCCAACAGACTACGTTCCCAGGGGTATATGTTGTGGAAGCGAGAAACGAGCGACAGAAGAATACCCCTGGGTTCCCGAGGATGCATTCAAGTGTGATTAAAACAATGTATTTGAAATTTAATGAACTCCCACAATTCCTATCGGTCTCAGATCAACCATTCCAGATGGACAACGTTAATTGAAATAGGTGTATACGTATTTGTTAAATACGATATCTAATGTTTCCTTTTTAATTTCTTTTATATTTCCACAATTAATTTCAAAAAATTTCGTTACGCTACTGGATGTCCGTATTTTATAGAATTACAAATAAGAAAACATGCAAGTATTTCAATATATATTATGTAAATTTTAATACAAATAGCTATCTCACGCAATGAGTACATCAAGAGGATTACGTAAACACTGCTTATGGGGAACGCTGACATAATAAAATTGTATCGCGGGAGGGTGTCATACTACGCCCGGGATAAATTGACGACCTAAGATATAGGCACTATTGATTACAGGAGTACAAAAAAAAGAAAATGTAATTTTTGTGTAATGTAATTTAAATAGGTTCGTGAGCCAGCAAGCTTTCTAGCTTATCACTAGTACTGCAGAGAACTGAACGATAGCGAGCTTTAAAGTTTCATTTAAAATGTTGTCTAAGTGTTGTCATGTTGGGAGCCTAGTAGATCATGGCAAGAGGGCGATGCAAAGTGGAAAATGAATATTTTGATGCTAAAGTGGGAAATGAATATTTTGATGCTAAAGCGGGAAATGAATATCTTGATGCTAAAGTGGGAAATGAATATTTTGATGCTAAAGTGGCGAATGAATATTTTGATGCTAAAGTGGGAAATGAATATTTTAAGGCTAAAGTGGGAAATGAATATTTTGATGCTAAAGTGGGAAATGAATATTTTGATGCTAAAGTGGGAAATGAATATTTTGATGCTAAAGTGGCGAATGAATATTTTGTTTCTAGATATCGATGAGTGTGATCAGGAGATCGGTGACTGTGACTTCTACGCCATCTGCACCAATACTATTGGTTCCTATAAATGTAATTGTAGTGAAGGATATGTGGGTGATGGTATCGTTTGCAGAAGTAAGTATAACAACATACACTGTATACGTATTTGGTGTTATGTTTACTATTATCGTCATCGTGATTATCGTCATTTTAATTATCGTCATCGTCATCTTTATCATTATCGTCATCGTCATTATCATAATCATGATCATCATTTTCATTATTATTCTCGTTATCATAATCAATATCGTCGGTATCATCGTGGTCATCATCATTATCACCATCATAATGAACATCATCATCATCATCATCATCATCATGGTTATCATCATTATCACCATCATAATGAACATCATCAACATCATCATCATCATCATCATCATGGTTATCATCATAATCACCATCAATATTATTATCGACAATCGTGTTCATCATTGACGTCATCTTCATTATGGTCATCATCATCATGACCATCATCATCATTATCAATAAAATCATCTTCAACATAGTCATTGGCATCATCATGTTCATAATCATCATTATCACCATCATCATAATCACCATCAATATAATTATCGACAATCGTGTTCATCATTGACATCATCTTCATCATGGTCATCATCATCATTATCAATAACATCATCTTCAACATAGTCATCGGTATCATCATGTTCATAATCATCATAATCACCATCATCATAATCACCATCATCATAATAACCATCAATATAATTTTCGATAATCGTGTTCATCATTGACGTCATCTTCATGATGGTCATCATCATCATGACCATCATCATCATGACCATCATCATCATTATCAATAAAATAATCTTCAACATAGTCATTGGCATCATGTTCATAATCATCATAATTACCATCAATATAATTATCGACAATCGTGTTCATCATTGACATCATCTTCATCATGGTCATTATCATCATGACCATCATCATCATTATCAATAACATCATCTTCAACATAATCATCGGCATCATCGTGTTCATGATCTTTATTATCATCATCATGGTCATCATAATCATCATCATCACAATCATCGTCATTGTTGTACTCATAATTAACATTTCCATTGACGTTATTAGGACCAGGTGATTGTGCGTCAAGATGTAGCGAGCATGCAGATTGTGTGACCCTTGGTGGTCAAAATCGATGTATTTGTAAAGACGGATTCAATGGAACTGGCGATTACTGTATAGGTAAATCACCTGCATTTTATACTTAATCCTTAATCTTATACCTAATCTTCTTTTTATACTTAATAATTAAATCCACATAGAACACCAAAAAAAAAGAGAATAAACTTGATCTGAAGGTCAATACTTCTTTCCTTTCCGTGCAGCTTTAAATAGCTTTAAATACCCGTAAAACGGAGAACTGATGGAGAGAGGGGAGTAAAATGAGCACGTCGGCCTCAGGTTTATCAGTATATGACTGTCACGACTTACCGACGTTTTTTAAGGTTACTTTACTTTACTTAACTTTAATACAACCTAGTCTACAAGTTGTCGCTGCAACATGTTGCTGCGTGTGTATGCTGCCACCACACGCACGAATTCAAAACTAGGTTAAATTTGTGCAACTCTTGCTGAGTAAATATTTTTCCTTTGCGATACGTCTAAAATTTTCAACAATTGAGCGTAATTTTGGATTGATATTATTTTTGTTGTAGATGTTGACGAGTGTGGACTAGACTTACTACATGATTGTAATAACAATGCAGTGTGTAATAACACTCTTGGATCGTACAAATGTTACTGCAAACAAGGATATCGCGGCAACGGCTATGAATGCACAGGTAATGTCTATTTTAGCTTCACTGGCAAGCTACTCTTTTTCCTCCTTTGGGAATTCTTTGTAACAGTTTAAGACTTCTTCCCCCTTTTCGCTCCATTCTCGCTCTTTCAGTTTCCAAAACAGGAAGCCCATGACAGTGATACCTGTGAAAGAGGTTTATCTATTTTAATAGAAGTGAATGCATTTTGGTAACTAAACATTTCAGATGTTGAATTGTACATACGAAATTTGTTCAATGTAAATGTTTCTCCAATGCATTCCCCCATGACTCATCCTCGGGAACCCATGGATTAAATTCAGGGATCGAAATAGCTGCCTGCCAATGGCCAAATGCCAGACCAAATGTATAGGCCCGTGCAAACGCACGCAACATTGTTGGACCAACATGGTTGCTCCAACATGTTGGGCCAGTTTAAACACCCTGTTGGATGATGTTTGATGAAACTCATCCAACATTTTTTTTGTTCTTGTGTTCAACAAACCGTATCGCAACAATGTTGGCCAACAATGTTGCGTGCGTTTGCTCGGGCCTTAATAATTATGAACTGCCAAGTGAGTGGATAATAAAATTCCAGTCAAAAGTCACTGGAAATCATCTTTCACTGTTTATATCTGGAAGTCGCAAGCCAAATAGTTTTCCTATTTCGAGTCCTGATATTCTGTCACTCGTTCCTCGTTAATAATTACAACCTTGCAACCTTGAAGCAACATTGAACTATAATATTACAATCTTTATTTTTCTCGCAGATATCAACGAATGTGGAGGTATTAATGAATGTGATAAGAACGCTGTGTGTTCAAACAGCCTCGGTTCATACAAGTGTAATTGTGTAGATGGATATCGTGGGGATGGAAGAATATGCATAGGTATGGATATAATCATTATTACAGTTACGATTTGTAAATGTTTCTTTTATTAATGTCGATTTATGTGAGCTTGTATGTAAACACCATTTCGTTTAGATTTATTTCTATTTCAATATACAGTTAATGTCATGGTAGCATTGACTGTATAGTGGAACCCCGCCTTACGGCCACCCGCTTAATACGGCCACCCCGTTATTGCAGCCAGTTTTTTTAGGTCCCGACGAAATGCATGTCCATACATTTTCTATAAGATTTACCCGCTTAATACGGCCACCCCGTTAATACGGTCACTTTGTGCTGTCCCTTCGGTGGCCGAATTAACGGGGTTCCACTGTATATTAATGAATGTTGACTCGAACGTGCCAGGCTGTTGGCTGTTGACTCAAAAGTGTAAACTATTTCAACATCAACACACACGTCTGTAAATTATGCTCTTTTCTGAACTTTTTTTTGCAATATTATAAGCTATAATTTAGTATTTATTCTTTTGTAATTAATTGTGTGCAAATAAACTTATCACTTATCACTGTCATTGTCCATCAAAGAAGACATTTACATTAAAAGAAATATCACGTGATATCTCATTATAATTCGCTCTTTAAGTGCTGTATTAGAGCGTAATTCGTATAACCCACTTTAAATGCAAGTTAGCATATGTGTGAAATAACATGTTAATGAGGTGTGCGTGTAGCTATTTGCTTTCATTTTTTTCTCTTTTTTTTTCTGTGGCCACAAGCCACTGTGAGCATTTTATAACACGCACACGTAATTAGCATATTATTTTACACATATTCTCATTTGCATTTTAAAAGTGGGTTATATGAATACGCTCTGTTGACTGAACTCATTTACTGGACTAAACCTCCACGTGACTATCTCGGCTGATGATTAATGTATTTTTTATATTGTTGTAGATGTAGACGAGTGTACTGCTGGTACCCATTCTTGTCCAGATAGTTCAGTATGTGTGAACATCAATGGTTCTTACACCTGTCAATGTCTCAAGGGATATGAAGGAGACTTGTGTAAAGGTATCCTAAACAGTAAACAATCGATATGCTTTCGCAGTGAATATGATAGTGGCGATGATAATAATCATGATGAAGATGATGATCATGATGATGATGATGATCATGGTGGTTGTTGTGATGATCATGTTCATTATGGTGATGATAATAATGATGGCGATGATGATGATGATGATGTTGATATTGATGATGATGTTGATATTGATGATGATGTTGATATTGATGATGATGATGGCGATGATGGGAGTAGTGATGGCGATAATAATGATGATCTTGTTAACGATTGTGCTCAAATAGAGGATTATCATTCCGTCTTCCTTTATATTCCTCCAATTTCAACTTAATTCTGGATCTTGCAGATATCGATGAATGTGCCAGTAATCCTCATCCCTGTGATGTGAATGGACGTTGTATAAACACTCCGGGTTCCTACCAGTGCAAATGCCTACGAGGATTTGATGGTGATGGTATTGACTGTAAAGGTAAGTATTACTATTGTGGAAAATGATATTATGATGATGATAATAATAGTTATGATGATGATGATGATGATTGATGATGAAGATAATGATGATGGTGGTGCCGTTGATGGTGATGATGTTGATGATGAAAATAATGATGACGAAGATGGCGACGATGATGGTGAAAAGGATAATGACGGGAGAGGTGGTAAAGATAATTACTGTGATGATGATAATTAGTATTAGTATAAATACGCAGGTGATTATAGAAAATCGCGCGCGCTGATTGGTTTGCTATCTCGGATTATCAGCCGATAATCACCTTTTCGGACAAAATGGCTGCCAGTAGTCGTTTTGTCACTGTTAGCGAAGATGAAATTGAAAACTTTAAAGAAAATGCTGTCCCAAAATCGACTAAAGAAGCGAATATGTTTGGTGTCAAGCTATTTAAAGGTATCATAGTAAATTTTCACGGTTTTTTTGTCATTATGCGAGACAAAGTTTACAATTTTTACGCGTAACGTTCGCGCTTTTAAAAAATAAAATATTTTCACTTTCAATGCTGTTTCCTTCTTTCTTTTTTGAAATAATCACTTTTGTATTTATACTAAAGAAGCTACAAAGTTTGGTGTCAAGCTATTTAAAGGTATCATAGTAAATGTTCACGTTGTTTTTTTGTCATTAAGCGAGACAATGCGAGCCGGACACTTTCGCGTGACGGTCGCGCTTTTAAAAAATAAAATATTTTCACTTTCAATGCTGTTTCCTTCTTTCGTACCTTTGTATTTATACTAAAACGATTATTCACCTCAGGCGAAGTGATTATCGGTGAATATTTACCTCGCAGCTCGAAGACTCGCCGCTTGGTAAATATTCACCGATAATCACTTCGCCTTCGGCGAATAATTGTTAAATAATGATAATCAATTGTATGACTATGATGATAATATATAATGATGACATTGATCTTTTGTTTATTGCAGATAAAAACGAGTGCAACAACGGAGAGGCACAGTGTCATAAAAGCGCTAAGTGTATCAACATGGAGGGGTCCTACACGTGTAAATGTTTGCCTGGATTTACAGGAAATGGCAAAAACTGCTCAGGTCTGTAAAATAATACGTATAATAATGTCATAATACACAATACATAATTTTAATCTCGCATTTACACTTATTTCAAACACGTTTGACGAAGTGAACGGCAAATTGCGTTTGCACGACCGAAAGGCATTGTGGCTACGCATACAACATATCCTAGTGTTTTTCTGAATTGCTAAGCAACATTTTTAAACTCTTCTTTACTAAATTCGGCTGGCGTTGTTCGTTTTCTGCCACATAAGGTGCTTAAATAATCAATATCAAAGACCCACAATTCCTTTCGTTCGTTCAATAGCCGTTCATCGTTCACCCTTTTTGAAATAAGTGTGTGACCTATATAACCAAGCAGAGTATTCACTATTGTGCTACTGTAATAATATACTGCCAATATTTCCATTTACAGATATAGATGAGTGTGAGTTCGCCGACATTGACGGACGGTGCGATGTCAAAGCTAAATGTATCAATACGGACGGTACGTACGAATGTCGATGCCCGCAAGGATACACGGGTAATGGGAAATCATGTGTTGGTAAGTGAGTTTCATTCTATGCTGGTGATGGTGATGCCGTTGATGGTGATGATGAAAATAATGATGACGAAGATGGCGACGATGGTGGTGAAAATGGTGGTGAAAATGATGATTACGGGAGAGGTAGTAATGATGATAATTAATGTGATGATGATAATTAGTAATAATGATGATAAATATTATGACTAATGATGACAATAATAATGACATTGTTCTTTTGTTTATTGCAGATAAAAACGAGTGCAACAACGGAGAGGCACAGTGTCATAAAAGCGCTGAGTGTATCAACATGGAGGGGTCCTACAGGTGTAAATGTTTGCCTGGATTTACAGGAAATGGCAAAAACTGCTCAGGTCTGTAAAATAATACGTATAATAATGTCATAATACACAATACATAATTTTAATCTCGCATTTACACTTATTTCAAACACGTTTGACGAAGTGAACGGCAAATTGCGTTTGCACGACCGAAAGGCATTGTGGTTACGCATACAACATATCCTAGTGTTTTTCTGAATTGCTAAGCAACATTTTTAAACTCTTCTTTACTAAATTCGGCTGGCGTTGTTCGTTTTCTGCCACAAAAGGTTCTTAAATAATCAATATCAAAGACCCACAATTCCTTTCGTTCGTTCAATAGCCGTTCATCGTTCACTCCGTCAACCTATTTGAAATAGGTGTATAACCTATATAACCAAGCAGAGTATTCACTATTGTACTACTGTAATAATATACTGCGAAGACCGCGTCGAAGGCCCACAATTCCTTTCGTTCGTTCAATAGCCGTTCATCGTTCACTCCGTCAACCTATTTGAAATAGGTGTGTAACCTATATAACCAAGCAGAGTATTCACTATTGTGCTACTGTAATAATATACTGCCAATATTTCCATTTACAGATATAGATGAGTGTGAGTTCGTCGACTTTGACGGACTGTGCGATGTGAAAGCTAAATGTATCAATACGGACGGGTCGTACGAATGTCGATGCCCGCAAGGATACACGGGTAATGGGAAATCATGTGTTGGTAAGTGAGTTTCATTCTATGCTGTTGATTTAAAAATGTAATGAGTGACGTAAAAAAGGACGTACAGAGACGTATTAGGGTTTCTGATTTAGCGTCTTTGGTACTAATAGTACCAGACACTAATTAGCATACGTGCATGTTTACCGTTATTAGAATTTCTAGGAGATGCATGTGTTCAAAATATTACATGTTCTGAGTAAGAATAAGAAATAAGAACAATATTACAGAAATAATGACAAATTAACACTGGTATTATCATCTGACACTATTAGTTCCAAATCTGCCTTTGTTATCGTGCCGGTAAATCGGAAAACACTATTTTGTTGTGGTTTTGCCAACCAACCATTGTTATCAGAGTAAAGAAAATTAACAAATCATCACAATATAAACACTTGTAAACACTACGCTCATATATAGAGTGTTCAGGCGGATGGCAATTTCGACGCGAGTCTTGTTTCCCTTTACACATGTTTCATCTTGTGTATATTGTGAGTCTTGTGTTTTTCACCTTTTAACTTTCGATATCAGTTTTGGTTGAATGATGATCAGGTCATACACAAATGAATCAAAAAGATGCCCGGTGTCTCGTTTTGTTTTTTATTGTGTATGATCACTCAACCAAATATCGAAATTGGGTTATTACAGCAATAACAATAATAAGAATAACAAAAATGGAAACTTATACATTTGTTTAACCTTTTCTACTTTCACCTAGATATCAATGAATGCACAACAGAAACACATCAATGTAGTTCTAATGCAGAGTGCAGGAATACCGATGGCTCACATGTTTGTCGATGTCTACGAGGTTTTACAGGCGATGGTAAAAACTGTACAGGTAAGACAGCTCAAAATCTTCAGTAAATGTGGAGAATCACACAACATTACATTTATTACTCAGGCTACCCCGCAGGGGAGCCTGAGTCTAGGTTTACCTTTTCTATCTATGGGTCTATCGTTGTGCGAGAGTACACATGACGTAATGCCACAGGTAAACCACCTATCAATTACTACTCTATGACGTAGTCTGAGTAAACGCACTAAATGCATCTAGTTTATTTTGCATCACAAAATATTTTAATAACACATATTTTGATATAGAATTCGAAAGACATTTCGAAATCATCAATTTAAGCTTTGTTTTAATGAAGACACAATGAAGTTATGACTTCGTAACGGGAACATTTTTTGCGAAATCACAAAGATAACTTCTCACAATGATATAGAAGTGTTCTTGCTAAAACAATATTTCAAATATTCCAAATACCACGTGTCCCATTTAATATTCGTTTCTCATGTTTGTTGGTCACATTGCAAGTACAACAACCAAAATAGATAACTAAGTCAATATATTAATATAAATCTTTTTCACTCTTCTGATGATGTCGGTGCCCGACGAAAGCTTGAGATAACCATATGGCCTTAAATCAACTCTTACAATTACATACAATGCTACTGAAGGACAACTTTCATAATAGCTAGTTTATGTTTTAGATATCAACGAGTGTCTTCAAGCCAATGTCAACTGCAGCGATGGCAGTGAATGCGTCAATACACAAGGTTCTTATAAATGCTCGTGTAAGCAAGGCTTCCTGGACTTCAACGGAGTTTGTTCAGGTATGATTATAGCAAAGCCTCGTATTTTGAACAGAATATTCTAATATTGATATACAGTCAATACCATTAACATTTAGAGCCTCTAAGGATAACAGTTTTTCATTGATTATTTTAAGAGATTCTTTTTCCATAGAGCAGATTTCGTATGACTTTGAAAAGCTCACAGCACGAACGTGGACAAGGCACGGCAAGGCATGTCAACATTTTAAACAAACATCACGATCGTGTCAAGGCACGCACACGGCACCGCAATTTTCACAGTCATACAAAACCTGCTATATGTTCCTTACTTAAACATGTCTAACGTACACGCTTTAATAATAAATTGTATTTCGGATCTTGATTTTATGCTATTTGTTGTTTAGATCTTGACGAGTGTAGAAATTCTCAGCTGAACGAGTGTCATAAGAATGCAACGTGTTCCAACACTAAAGGGAGCTATACTTGTGAGTGTACTAAAGGCTTTGTTGGAGATGGACGACTTTGCTCAGGTACACACTCATATTACAAACGTTATTACTTTTTTTAGAGCAGATTTCGTATGACAATGGAAAGCTCACGGCACGAACATGGTCAAGGCACGGCAAGCCATGTCCATATTGTACAAGCATCATTGTGGCGGCAAGTCACGCACATGGCACTGAACTTTGCAGTCATACGAAGTCTGCTCTATGTATTGATATTATATTAAGGAATCTTTAGTTATTTATTTTAACAATTCTTGAATTTTGTTTTAAACCTGCCTCAAATAAGATTAGTTAGATTTTATTTATACGTTCTTTTATTTATAAGTTTGCGGTTTCTTATTTAGTTTTCTTTTCATTTTACTACAGATCAAAATGAGTGCTTCGATGGAAGTGACCAATGTGATATGAACGCAATGTGTGTCAATACTATCGGCTCCTACAAGTGCACATGTATGGAAGGTTTTACTGGTAATGGACAAAATTGTACAGGTAAATTGAAACATAATTGTATTTAATAACTAAATATCTTTTTAATTCGGTTAATTGATTAAAAATAACAGCAACCCAGTCGATACATATGTTTTTAATTCTTTTTTTAATTTAGAAATCCCAACAACCCAGTCACCAACAACAGCTGAACAAACAACGAAAATACCAACAACATTTGCAAAGACGCATCTGGTTACAACTGTAACATCAGAAATAACTACTGGAACAGCAGCAACTGGATTACCAGAAGGTACTACTGCATTGCCTAAAGTCACTACTGGAGCTCCTGAAGCAACTACCGCAGCACCTGAACGAACTACTGCAGCACCTGAGGGAACTACTACAGCACACGAAGGAACTACTACAACACCCGAAGGAACTTCTACAACACCCGAAGGAACTACTGCAGCACGTGAAGGAACTACTGCAGCACGTGAAGGAACTACTGCAGCAGCAACTGAGGGAACTACTGCTGCACCTGAGAGAACTACTGCAACACCTGAAGCATCTACTGCAGCACCTGACAGAACTACTGCAGCACCCGAAGGAACTACTGTAGCACCTGAAGGAAGTACTGTTGCACCTGAAGGAACTACTGCAGCAACTGAGGGAACTACTGCTGCACCGGAAGGAACTACATCACCATCTAGAGTAACAACTGGAGTTGTCGGAGTGACCACTGACGCACCTGAGGGATCTACTTCACTTCCTGAAGGAACTACCTCTTCACTTGAAGTTACAACTGGAACCTCTACAGGGATGGAAGTTTCTACTAAAATATCTCCTGTAACAGGTACATACATTTTTCTCTTTGTTTATAAAGATTACGAAATTAGAGTTAAAAGTTTGCATGTTAGTTGAACTTTCATAAAGCTATGTTAAAGGATAATAAGTATTAGTCTTAAGCATTTTAAGGTAAAAGTTAATTGAAGTAAGTGATTAAAAACGGCACAAACAACAGCGGCATGCATTAATCTGCAATTGCTGTAAGCTGATAAACGTTTCAAGCAAGAAAACTAGTAGTTAAATGCATGATAGACTTCTGGAAAGTTATTTGTTCAATGGTCCATTTACGTTTGCATGTGGCTATATTGTACTCGTAAATAAGCAGGCGATATTATGAGCATGAAGACCCTTACGTTTACGTTCAAACGCCCACGCATCGTAACCGTACAATCAACGTTTTACGTAGCATGTGTCAGTATCTTATTTTAAGTAAGCAAGGATAAAGAACATGCATGGAAACTTCAACGTTAACGTTTAAACGCCCAAGCATTTTTACCATTCAATCAACGTTTTACGTAGCATGTGTTATTAACTTTCTTGTAAGTAAGCAAGGATAAAGAATAAGCATGGAAACCTTAACGTTATGTTCAAACGCCCACGCATTTTAACCATTGAATAAACGTTTGACGTAGCATGTGTCAAACCCCATTCGTAAATAAGCAAGGATAACGAACAAGCATGGAAATGTTTACGTTAAAGCACCCACACATCGTAACCGTACAATCAACGTTTTACGTAGCATGTGTCAACACCTTATTTTAAGTAAGCAAGGATAAAGAGCAAGCATGGAAACGTTTACATTAAAGCACCCACGCATCGTAACCGTACAATCAACGTTTTACGTAGCATGTGTCAATACCTTATTTTAAGTAAGCAAGGACAACGAACAAGCATGGGAATGTTTACGTTAAAGCACCCACGCATCGTAACCGTACAATCAACGTTTTACGTAGCATGTGTCAATACCTTATTTTAAGTAAGCAAGGATAACGAATAAGCATGGAAACGTTTACGTTAAAACACCCACGCATTGTAACAATTCAATCAACTTTTGACGTAGCATGTGTAAGTACCTTATTTTAAGTAAGCAAGGATAAAGAACAAGCATGGAAACGTTTACGTTAATACACCAACGCATCGTAACCGTACAATCAACGTTTTACGTAGCATGTTACCTTACTCGTAAATAAGCAAGTATAAAGAATAAGCATGGAAACGTTTACGTTTAAACGCCCACGCATCGTAACTGTTCAATTCAGTGGACATTATATGTTTGCATGTGTCAGGACCTGAACGTTTATGTTCATACGCCATCGCATCAATGTATAATAAATGTTATCCTTACGTCAGGAGAGCCAATAAAAGAAATTACTCCGACAGCATCCTCGCAGGTGAAAAGTACTTCAGGAGCTGAAAACATAAGTGACACAACAACTACAGCACCTGATCGAAGAACATCTGTTACTGAGACGACTACTGTAGCACCTGAGGGAACAACTGCAGTACCTGGTCAGACAACATCGACTCCCGAGGAAACTACTGTAACACCCGAGGGGACTACTGCAGCACCTGAGCGAACTACTCTTGCACCTGAGGGATCAACTGCAGTACTTGATGGAACAACTGCAGTACCTGGTCAGACAACATCCGCTCCTGAGGAAACTACTGTAGCATCTGAAGGGGATACTGCAGTACCCGAGAGGACTACTGCAGTACCTGGTCAGACAACACCCGCTCTTGAGGAAACTACTGTAGCACCTGAAGGAACTACTGCTGCACCTGAGGGAACTACTTCTGAACCTGAGGGAACAACTGCAGTACCTGGTCAGACAACATCGACTCCCGAGGAAACTACTGTAACACCCGAGGGGACTACTGCAGCACCTGAGCGAACTACTCTTGCACCTGAGGGATCAACTGCAGTACCTGATGGAACAACTGCAGTACCTGGTCAGACAACATCCGCTCCTGAGGAAACTACTGTAGCATCTGAAGGGGCTACTGCAGTACCCGAGGGGACTACTGCAGCTCCTGATGGAACAACTGCAGTACCTGGTCAGACAACATCTGCACTTGATGAAACTACTGTAGCACCTGAAGGAACTACTGCTGCACCTGAGGGAACTACGTCTGAACCTGAGGGATCAACTGCAGTACCTGATGGAACAACTGCAGTACCTGGTCAGACAACATCCGCTCCTGAGGAAACTACTGTAGCATCTGAAGGGGCTACTGCAGTACCCGAGGGGACTACTTCAGCACCTGATGGAACAACTGCAGTACCTGGTCAGACAACATCGACTCCCGAGGAAACTACTGTAACAGTACCTGAGGGGACTACTGCAGAACCTGATGGAACAACTGCAGTACCTGGTCAGACAACACCCGCTCCTGAAGAAACTACCGTAACAGCACCTGATGGAACAACTGCAGTACCTGGTCAGACAACATCGACTCCCGAGGAAACTACTGTAACAGTACCTGAGGGGACTACTGCAGAACCTGATGGAACAACTGCAGTACCTGGTCAGACAACACCCGCTCCTGAAGAAACTACCGTAACAGCACCTGATGGAACAACTGCAGTACCTGGTCAGACAACATCGACTCCCGAGGAAACTACTGTAACAGTACCTGAGGGGACTACTGCAGAACCTGATGGAACAACTGCAGTACCTGGTCAGACAACACCCGCTCCTGAAGAAACTACCGTAACAGTACCTGAGGGGACTACTGTAGAACCTGATGGAACAACTGCAGTACCTGGTCAGACAACATCAACTCCTGAGGAAACTACTGTAACAGTACCTGAGGGGACTACTGCAGAACCTGATGGAACAACTGCAGTACCTGGTCAGACAACACCCGCTCCTGAAGAAACTACCGTAACAGTACCTGAGGGGACTACTGTAGAACCTGATGGAACAACTGCAGTACCTGGTCAGACAACACCCGCTCCTGAAGAAACTACTGTAACAGTACCTGAGGGGACTACTGCAGAACCTGATGGAACAACTGCAGTACCTGGTCAGACAACATCCGCTCCTGAAGAAACTACCGTAACAGTACCTGAGGGGACTACTGTAGAACCTGATGGAACAACTGCAGTACCTGGTCAGACAACACCAGCTCTTGAGGAAACAACTGCAGCACTTGAGGTAACTACCGTAGGACCTGAGGGAACTACCGTAGCACCTGAGGGAACAACTGCAGCACCTGTTCAGACGACCTCCGCTCCAGAGGGAACCACTGCAGTACCTGAGGGAACTGCATCTGATGGAACCACTGCAGTACCTAGCCAGACAACATCCGCTCCTCAGGGAACCACTGCAGTACCTGAGGGAACTACATCTGCAACTGATGAAACTACTTTAATACCTGGTCAGACGACCTCCGCTCCAGAGGGAACCACTGCAGAACCTGAGGGAACTACATCTGCATCTGATGGAGCCACTGCAGTACCTGGTCAGACGACCTCCTCTCCTGAGGGAACAACTGCAGCACCCGAGCGAGCTACATCTGCTCCTAAGGGAACCACTGCAGTACCTGGTCAGACGACCTCCGCTCCAGAGGGAACCACTGCATTACCTGAGGGAACTACATCTGCATCTGATGGAGCCACTGCAGTACCTAGCCATACAACATCCACTCCTGAGGGAACTACCATAGCACCTGAGAAAATTACTGTGGCACCTCGGGGGACTACTGCAGCACCCGAGGGGACTACATCTGGACCTAAAGGAACCACCGCAGCACCTGGTTTGACAGTATCCACGCCTGAGAAAACTACTTCAACACCTTTGGGAACGACATTGGTACCTAAGGAAACTACTACAGTACCAGTCAAAACAACAACATTACCTCAGACACCTAGTGTAGAGGCCAAAAGAACTACATCTGCTCCTGAAGTAACTACTGGCGAAACAACATCAGCAATTGAGACAACTACATCGTCTGTAGAAACAACTGCAATATCACGTGAAAGCACTACTGATTCTAGTGGAGTTTATACTGGTAATTATATTAATGAAGGAGTTTTTTTTGCCGAAATCATGCATCATTTGATAAATATTAGGGGGTAGTGTAGCTACAGGCTAAAATAGCAAGCATAGGTCTGGATCTTCGTATTTCTCGTTTTTATGAAAATTTACACTTATATAAAATGGTCGTCTATGTTTAGTATTTAAAAAAAAAGCGTTAAATTTTTCGTTTAGCAAGTCATATCACCTTTAGTGAAATATGCTTTGAATATAAATAATATACAAAGAAACAAAAGCTTTTTGTAATGACAACGACATTCTACAAAAATGTAAACGTGCCCTAAAAACTTGTTTGTTTCGTAGATAAACAAGTTACTGAACAAACACTAGACAAACAGACGACAGTATCTCCCCGTGTAACAGACCAATCAAAAACTACAACCGCAGCACGTGGAGTTACAACTGGAGAACCTAGAGTAACCACCGAAGTACCTGAATTAGCTACTACTGCAACACCATGTGAACTGCGATGCAGTGATATTGAGCACTGCTTGTTGGTCGAGGGAATAAAACAGTGTGTCTGTAATGATGGATATGTTAGACGAAGTGGAATCTGCCAAGGTTAGTCATGGTTCCTGTTTGTAAAAAAAAAAAATTCCATGCTAGTTACATTCAAAATCCTGAACACATGAAAAAGCACTTTCATATTGCCAAAGATATCAGTAAGTGTATAAATGAAGAAACATCAAAAATCATCAAACTACTTTTTCTATGCAAGTTACATTTAAAACCGTTTAGGGTCCTATGCTAGTTACATTTAAAATCGTTTTGGATTTTATATATGAGTATTTGAAATCCCGAAAACTTGAAAAAGCACTTATATTTTCTATACTATTTATGATATTCTATTATTTTATATGCCAAAGACGTTATGTAAATAAGTGTATGAATGAAGAAACATCAAAAATCAACAACAACAACAAAAAAAGATTAAATAAATAAATAAATATATCAAAAACAGAAGATATGAGACTGGTTATTTTTTGTAGATGTCGACGAGTGTAACATTGCCAACCAACCCTGCAATTTGAACGCTGAATGTACCAACACTATTGGTTCGTATAGCTGTAAATGTTTAGAGGGATTCACAGGAGATGGACAGACGTGTACAGGTATTCCAATGATGTTATACCTTAAGCCTGGTTCACACGGTGTCATAATCATAATCATAACCACGTTTACGACTTAGATTGTACGGTTCACACGTGCGACATAGTCACAATCAGTCATAATCATAAGAAAATGGAAACTTCTCCATTTCTTATGGCTGTGCTTATGATTATGACTATGATTATGATGCAGTGTGAACCAGGCTTTAGATGTACATTGTTTTTCTAAACAGTTATCACGTTTTTTTAACAGAGCTTGGAAATACTACTTTAGTATCTCAACTTAAATCTACCGTATCACCTAAACCAACAACTGCAGAACCTAAAGGATCTACATCCGAACCTGAGGGAAATACACCAACACCTATGGAAACTACAGCAGGACCTGGGAGAACTACATCAGCACCTGAGGGAAGTACTGCCGCACCTGGGAGAACTACTTCAACACCTAAGGGAACTACTGTACAACCTGAAGGGACTACTATAGCACCTGAGGAGACTACATCAGCACCTGATGGAACTACACCATCTACACTAACTACACCTGAGGAGACTACTGAAACACCTGAGGGAACTAAATCAGCACCTAAGGGAACTACACCAACACCTATAGGAACTACTGCACCAACACCTATGAGAACTACTGCAGCACCTGAAGGAACTACATCAGCACCTGAAGGATCTACATCAGCACCTGAAGAAACTACTTCAGCACCTGGAGGAACTACATCAGCACCTGAAGGAACTACATCAGCACCTGAGGGAACTACATCAGCACCTGAGGGAACTACTTCAGCACCTCAAGCAACTACATCAGCATCTGAAGGAACTACTTCAGCAACTGAAGAAACTACATCAGCACCTGAGGGAACTACATCAGCACCTGAAGGAACTACATCAGCACATGAAGGAACTACATCAGCTCCTGAAGGAACTACTTCAGCACCTGAAGGAACTACTTCAGCACCTGAAGGAACTACTTCAGCACCTGAAGGTACTACATCAGCCCCTGAAGGATCCACATCAGCACCTAAGGGAACTACTTCAGCTCCTGAAGGAACTACATCAGCACCTGAAGGAACTACATCTGCTCCTGAAGGAACTACTTCAGCACCTGAAGGTACTACATCAGCACCTGCAGGATCCACATCAGCACCTGAAAAAACTACATCAGCACCTGTGGGAACTACATCAGCACCTGAAGGAACTACATCAGCACCTGCAGGATCCACATCAGCACCTGAAGAAACTACATCAGCACCTGAAGGAACTACATCAGCACCTGTGGGAACTACATCAGCACCTGAGAGAACTACTGCAGCACCTGAAAGAACTACATCGGCACCTGAAGGAACTACATCAGCACCTGAAGGAACTACATCAGCACCTGAAAGATCCACTTCAGCACCTAAGGGAACTACATCAGCACCTGAAGGAACTACATCTGCAGTTGAAGGAACTACATCAGCACATGAAGGAACTACATCAGCACCTGAAGGATCCACTTCAGCACCTGAGGGAACTACATCAGTACTTGAAGGAACTACATCAGCAACTCAAGAAACTACATCGGCAACTGAAGGAACCACATCATCATCACCTGTTGGAACTACATCAGCACCTGAAGGAACAACATCAGCACCTGAAGGATTCACATCAGCACCTGAAGGAACTACATCAGCACCTGAAGAAACTACATCAGCAACTGAAGGAACCACATCATCACCTGTTGGAACTACATCAGCACCTGAAGGAACTACATCAGCACCTGAAGGATCCACATCGGCACCTGAAGGAACTACATCAGCACCTGAAGGAACTACTTCAGCACCTAAAGGAACTACTAAAGCACCGGAAGGAACTACATCAGCACCGGAGGGAACTACATCAGCTCCTGAAGGAACTACATCAGCACCTGAAGGAACTTCATCTGCACCTGAGAGAACTACATCAGCATCTGAGGGAACTACTTCAGGACCTAAAGGAACTACATCAGCACCTGAAGGAACTACATCAGCACCTGAAGGAACTACTAAAGCACCGGAAGGAACTACATCAGCACCGGAGGGAACTACATCAGCACCTGAAGGAACTACATCAGCATCTGAGGGAACTACATCAGCTCCTGAAGGAACTACATCAGCACCTGAAGGAACTTCATCTGCACCTGAGAGAACTACATCAGCATCTGAGGGAACTACTTCAGGACCTAAAGGAACTACATCAGCACCTGAAGGAACTACATCGGCTCCTGTTGGAACTACATCAGCTCCTGAAGGATCCACATCAGCACCTGAGGGAACTACTTCAGCTCCTGAAGGAACTACATCAGCACCTGAAGAAACTACATCAGCACCTGAGGGAACTATATCAGCACCTGACGGATCCACATCAGCACCTGAGGGAACTACATCAGCTCGTGACGGATCCACATCAGCACCTGAGGGAACTACTTCAGCTCCTGAAGGAACTACATCAGCACCTGAAGGAACTACATCTGCACCTGAGGGAACTACTTCAGCTACTGAAGGAACTACTCCAGGACCTAAAGGAACTACATCAGCACCTGAAGGAACTACATCAGCTCCTGCTGGAACTACATCAGTTCCTGAAGGAACTACATCAGCACCTGAAGGATCCACATCAGCACCTGAGGGAACTACTTCATCTCCTGAAGGAACTACATCAGCACCTGAAGGAACTACATCTGCACCTGAGGGAACTACTTCAGCTCCTGAAGGAAATACTTCAGGACCTAAAGGAACTACATCAGCACCTGAAGGAACTACATCAGCTCCTGTTGGAACTACATCAGTTCTTGAAGGAACTACATCAGCACCTGAAGGATCCACCTCAGCACCTGAGGGAACTACTTCAGCTCCTGAAGGAACTACATCAGCACCTGAAGGAACTACATCTGCACCTGAAAGAACTACATCAGTAGTTGAGGGAACTACTTCAGCTACTGAAGGAACCACATCATCACCTGTTGGAACTACATCAGCACCTGAAGAAACTACATCAGTAGTTGAGAGAACTACTACAGCTCCTGAAGGAACTACATCAGGACCTAAAGGAACTACATCAGCACCTGAGGGAACTACATCAGCACCTGATGGAACCACATCAGCACCTGTCGGAACTACATCAGCACCTGAAGGAACTACATTAGTAGTTGAGGGAACTACTTCATCTCCTGAAGGAACCACATCATCACCTGTTGGAACTACATCAGCACCTGAAGGAACTACATCGGTAGTTGAGGGAACTACTTCAGCTCCTGAAGGAACTACATCAGGACCTAAAGGAACTACATCAGCACCTGAGGGAACTACATCAGCACCTGAAGCAACCACTGCAGCACCTGTTGATTTTTGTTCTAATGGTTTGAACAGCTGCCATATAGATGCTATATGTGAAAATGTTCCTGGTTCTTTTACGTGTCGATGTAAAGAGGGTTTTACTGGAGATGGTGTTTTCTGTGAAGGTATGTTGAATGGTGATGGGACATTTTGTCGTGAACATCAGTTAACCAGTATCGGGATGATTTAAAAATTCCCTTGTTCAGATTTTTATTCCCTCTTGCAAATGCTAGAACAATGGGCATTAGGTATTAGAGAAAGGAAAGTAGGTAATGCATTCAGGTGCTGGTAGTGTGTTAGCATGAGTATCAGGCTCTAGGGGATGGGGATGGTTTTCTTTGTAATTAGAATACTGTAATTCAAAAAATGTAAGTAATGGCTTCAATTTTGTTCTTTCAGACAAAGACGAGTGTTTTGATGGTAGCGCAAAGTGTGATGGGAATGCGTTATGCGATAACACTGTTGGTTCATATCGTTGTCAATGTGAAAGTGGCTACACTGGAGATGGGAAAACCTGTCAAGGTACGTATGGCGTACAACAATTAATGGAAAACTAGCGAGTAAAGTAGTATAAGCTGCGTCGGTGTTTGATATAAACGATAGGTAATATAATGAAATTTGTAACACCGTAAAAAATGTTGACTTAACTTTACTGAAGTTTCGAGCTTTAGTCCTTCGTCGGAGTAAAAGCTTACAATATTAGCTTTTTAAATGAAACAACACATTGTGTTTTTACATTTGTAAAGCTTTACGAGTTTCTTGTGTTCAATTCAGTTCATATTTTGTGTGTTTTCTTGTTGTAGATATCGACGAGTGTTCAGTTGGTACAGCGTCATGTAGTCCTGACGCTATCTGTACCAACAATTTTGGATCATTCTCTTGTAGCTGTAATCAAGGATTTTACGGGAATGGATTACAATGTGATGGTAATATTACTTTGAGTTGTTTAAGGAGATTCCGTAGTTTTGCATTGCGCACGCTCTACTGCGCACAATTTTGACCAGCGAGAGCGCGCGCTACAGCTCGCGCACCTTGCGCGCGCTATGTCGGTATTACTAAAAGATCACAATTCGTACATTCAAAGTGCCATAGCGCCAAAACGAATACGGTGACCTATCTTTTTTTTTTATTGAATTAAAGATATCCACGTTTTCAAATACATATCTGAGTTTGAATAAAAATCTATGTCCAGATTTCGAGATATTTCAAGAATTGTGGTAATATTGTGCTACCCAGGTGTTCGCGAACGATACGCTCGAGTAACTTCGAGTATTGCTTTATCGCTATTATCTTTTAACAGGTTCACTTTTCTATCCAAGTTTTGTGTGTGAATGAAGATTTGGGGTGCTAAGATGAAATAAAACCTGATATTTCAATCCTAATATCAAAAAAGAGTACCATTTAATCGCCTTTTATTCTCATTTTATACATCGAAATATTACTCCCGCGCGCCGTCGAAATGAGTAACTTTGACGTGATCTAGTGCCAAAACCAACACGGTGACCCCCCTTTTTTATTTTATTTTTGAAATGCCCATGTCTTAAAGTATAACTGTACAAAGTTTCAATAAAAAGTTATGTCAAAATCTATTACTACGGAATCTCCTTAACTATTTCTAGCTAACACGAATTACTGAATGAATGTGAAGTAATAGTTACAGTGGAACCCCGTTAATCCGGCCACCGAAGGGACAGCCCAAAGTGGCCGTATTAATAAGGTGACCGTATTAAGAAGGTACATTTTATAGAAAATGGGCATGCATTTCGTCGGGACCTAAAAAACTGGCCGAAATAACGGGGTGGCCGTAAGGCGGGGTAAACTGTATTGATATAGCATTATGTAATTATTAATTTGTTTTTACTATTTAAGACATCGACGAATGTGAAGGAGGTATCACCGACTGTCACATACATGCTGACTGCCTAAATACAGTAGGATCTTATCGATGTGAATGTATTGATGGATATGTAGGAGATGGGCTCAACTGCAAGCGTACGTTTTTGTCATAATGCTGTTCTTATATAGACCCTTTTAATAAGTCCCGAAGTGTTGTGTTTTCCGCGCTTTACGTCAAATTTATCCTTTTGAAATTTGTATAATATGAAAGGAATTGAAAATAATAAATTTGACGTCAATCGCGGAAAACACAACACTTCGGGACTTATTAAAAAGGTCGATACCTTTCCCGAACTCGCATGATTGACCACAGACTAAACAATTGATTCTAGCCAAGGTTGGACTCCGAACTCCAGCTTTGACTTGGATCTATTGTTTTATTAGTGAAATGAGTCAGGGAAAGGGATATTGACCATATAAGCTCTTGAAATATGTTCAACACAATTCGATTGCCGAACTGTTTAAAGATTAATACAGAAACACGAGAAAAATTTCATGTATCTGTATTTCACTTAAAGATCATGAGAAAAATATCGTATGCCCTTGGCGGGAATTGAACCCCACGGTTTCGGCTTTCTAGTCCGTGTTACCACTACACTACAAGGACTGACCACGCTGGATACTTTGTATTTCACTTATAGACCGAACGCATTTTAATTCTCTGTTTTCTCATTTTTCATGGAACCCTTGTTTTTACCATTTGTTGAGTTTCCAAATTGTCTATTTTAGTATCAGCCGCTGGACAGTGTGATCCTAAATGTAACGAAACCGCTGACTGTGTGAAAATTAACGGCAACAGTTCTCCTCAATGTGTATGCAAGAAAGGATACATTTTTGATGGCGAGACATGTTCTGGTAAGACCCTTGTTATTATATAGATGATTTGTGTAGAAACTGGTAACAATTTTGAAATTTTGTGTTTGCCTCCCTTTAGACGTAGACGAGTGCACTGAGGGGACCCATAGTTGTTCTCCAACTGCTAAATGTCTCAACACTGTTGGATCTTATCAGTGTCGCTGCGATGAAGGTTTTAGTGGAAATGGCTTCCAATGTACAGGTTTGCATTTTCTCAGAGATCTACATCTAGGTTCTGGCTATTTTACTTGAGTGCTATTATTGTAATGTTTTAACCGCGAAAGAAATTGAAATATATTCATTTACATTTTTTTTTTGGAAAAGATATCAATGAATGCAGCGGTTCTAACGAATGCTCTTCCAATGCTCTCTGTACTAACACTCCTGGATCGTACGTGTGTCGGTGCTTAAGAGGATATTTTGGCGATGGACGTACATGCCAAGGTAAATTTATTGTCATAACTCTAAGTCACTATAAATCAATCAGAACGGTTTTATTATATTTATATAACCCATTTAGATAAACTTAGTATAACTTCGCAATTAATTTTTGACTAACTTGCTCTTGACTTATTAGATCGTGACGAGTGTACCGATGGCAGCCATACTTGCTCAGGTAGCTCTCTGTGTACAAACACCCCTGGTTCATACGTCTGCCGCTGTCTCAGAGGTTTTACTAAAAACGGAGAAAAATGTGAAGGTATTTGTTCAAGTTTGTGATCTGATTGTCCCTTTTTATACTAGAGGACGGAAAATCGTCCGTACATATCTAATGTAAATTCAATGACGATTTCATCTCAATGGATATTATTCAAGGTTTCTCACTGGGCGTTTTGCATATCATTCAAAGACGATTTGTCCTTTTTCCTAGTGTGATAAAATATTAGCAAATATGCGTTGTAGAAGTCCTGCACATTTTTGATAAGTTTGTTTATAGTCATTGAAACACCTCTATGTAAAAACAAAACAGACATTTCACTAATCGTAATAATATTATGATAGACGTTTTACAATCTTTATTGTTTGTCGATTATATCAATAATTTTCGTTGTTTTCAGATGTTGATGAATGCTCGACTAACACCCATGACTGTAATAAGAACGCTCTTTGTACAAACAATCCTGGATCGTACTTGTGTCGGTGCTTGAGAGGGTATGAGGGAGATGGAAAGATCTGCAAAGGTGAATTGTAGGGATTATCTATTCATTCATCGTTTCTTTATTTTGGTGCAAATTCAAATTAACATTGCAAAGATAATTGCTTTTTGAAATATATATATATATATCTTATTAAACAGTTTGATGTGTAATATGGCTGGATATTTTACGAGTGAAATGCTGTATTTTGACGAGCCTCCAGGCGAGTCAAAATGCAAGTTAATGAGTAAAATATCCAGCAATATTACACATCAAACTGTTTAATAAGTTATTTATTATCCAATCAAAAGGTTTTTGTTCTTTTATAAAGCAAAATATTGTTTTACTTGAGGGCTAGATAGCCGAGTAAAAATATGGCTGGATATTTTTACTCGATCCAGTCCTACTCCTGCGATATTTTTACTCGTCTATGACCAGTTGGATAATATTCGTTAATATTTCTTCAATTCTTTGACCAGATAAAGACGAATGCTTCCTTGAAGAATCCGATTGTGATCTCAATGCTGACTGTTTTAACACCGAAGGGTCTTACGACTGTCGGTGTATTCCTGGGTTCGAGGGAGATGGTAAAAACTGTAAAGGTAAAATTGCTTGCGTTACTTTTTCCTAATTAGTTGAGGACTAGATCATGTAAGATAGTCAATGTTCAAAGCACACCAGTTTAGGAGGAAGAATAAAAAACGTTTGGTGTAAGATTATTGTTTTTATTATTCCTTTTTGTTTGTTAAATTGTTCTTTAAGTCCTGGCACATTGTACTTGCTATTTTCAATTAGTGTACGTACTGATTGTTTTATCAGACCAGTTTAGTTATTCATAGGTAACTATCCTAAGTAACTATCCTATCCAATATCCTGTTGGCTTGCTTATCATGGACATTGTTATATTGATGTTTTACCATCTTTGTTGTGTGTTTTCAGATGTAGACGAGTGTTCATCAGTGTCATTTAACGGTAATTGTGATGAAAATGCTGTTTGTGTGAACACACAAGGTTCTTATAATTGTCGTTGCTCCAAGGGATTCACTGGCGATGGCAAGAAATGCATTGGTGAGTTCCATTGTTAATACTTCCACAGCAAAGAACATTCTAAACTCAACTGAAGAATCCTTTTCATATTCCAAATCATAAAACGTAAATGATAAGACCGCATGGATATCTGGGAAACCGTTAAATTAGTCAAATAACATCGCTTATTTGTAATGTATTTCCTAAACAAGCGTAGAGATAAGAATTATTTCTTTGGATAAACATTTAAACGTTCTCAGTTACTACATAATACTTAACTGATTTACCACTAAACCATAAATCCTAGCGGTCTCAGTTTCTATGTTCTATGATTTTGAACCCAACAATGATTGTTCATTTAAGGCTATCTTTCTTTATTTTGCTACAGATATAAACGAATGTGCTACTAACACGCATGACTGTGATCCAAATGCGCTGTGCACAAACACGCCGGGCTCATACGCCTGTAGATGTCAACGTGATTTTAAAGGAGATGGCAAGACCTGTCGTGGTAAGTAATCAATACACTTATTTCAGAAAACGTTTTCGCGGCTTAAGGTGATTCCGCATTTCCAAATGACTGATTCGCGTATTTCCATTGTCGACTCGTAATTTTCGTGCCCCTAGCACAATTCCCGTGAAACTTGGACAAGTCCTTGGAAAGGCCTCAAAAGAAGTCCTCCAAAAATCCTTGGAGCCGAAGTTCTGCTACGAAAGGGTCACATAAAAAAGTACTGCTATTAGTTTGTAGCGGAACTTCGGCTCCAAGGATTTTTTTAAAAACTTTGTCAGGTTGTGCATAATGTTTAAAGAAGAGGATTCGAAAATTTTCATCGAAATAAAACGGACAGATTTTCTGTAAAATCGAGTTTTTGTGAAAAAAATGCATTCAAATAATCTCATATATCTTGCAAATTATTTATTTTACATGCAATCAGATTTTACAGTATTGTAGCTGAATGATTGCACGCTAACTTGTACAAGTTTCATGGGAATTGTGCCAGGGGCACGAAATTGAGTCGACAATTGAAATACGCGAATCAGTCATTTGGAAATGCGGAGTCACCTTAAGCAACAAGCATTAAGCCAAGACCGACATGAATGATGGTATTGAGATGGTAATATATTGAAACCAGACGTTTTCGTACTTGTTATCAAAAGAATTTATTGTAGTACAATAACATGACAATAACGTGAAACTACTCCTTTCTGTTATTAAATCTTTAGAAATCCAGTCTGATTTTAACACAACACCAGCACACAACCAGCATTCATTTCGGTCTTGGTTTGATGCTTGTTGCTTAAGCCAGGACAGCGATTTTTGAAATGAGTTGTATATATAAAATCGTATGATATCGTGTAATCGTATGTATTGTAAACATCGTGTGCTTTCATTTTTTCACAGATGTCATGTCACAATGTTTCCCTGCGTGTGGTGAAAATCAAGAGTGTATAATGCATCAAGAAGGACCTAAATGCATCTGTAAGACAGGTTTCACAGGACCAAAATGCGAAGGTACAGAATATGTTATCAATCAGACACCTTTTGTTCCATTATGTTTACTTTTAACTTTGACTATAATAGATTTTTTTCTCTCAGTGGCTGCACATTTTACTTTGCCTTTTTAATATGTGTTTTTAGACAAGTTTGCCTGTGATCCCGGATGTTCCAAAAATGCAAAGTGTGTAGAGTCCTCTCCTGGTGATGATTCAGTAGATCCACAATGTATGTGTAATGCAGGATTTACAGGCGACGGGGTCAATTGTACAGGTAGACTACCAGTTAAACCAGGTTTTGAATTATGTTGATATTGATAAGCTTTTCCCTTTAATGTATTGCTCTGTCTGTCTTTCTGTCTGTCTTTCTCTTTGTATGCCTGTCTGTCTTTCTATGTATATGAGTTTCTAATTTAAGTCTGTCTGTGCATCTTTCCGTTTGTTCGTCAGTTTGTGTATCTGTTTGTGTGTTCATAGTACTGTCCTTGTATCTTTTCATCTGTGTTATTTCTGTCTCTCTTATAAATTGACCACTGGTCTGTATAATACTAATACTAAATTTACGCCAAAAGATAATGACGAGTGCAAACAAGACGCACATGACTGTCATCCCAACGCACTGTGCACAAATACTGAAGGCTCATACAGCTGTGAATGTAAAGATGGTTTCTTTGAGGATGGTAAAACATGCCAAGGTAAGGGAAACATTAAGTCTCAAAGAAATTGCATATGCTATATATAGGCGACCTTAATAGCGCATCACAATCGCAACAGATTATCTGTAGTAATAGTATTGTCATAAAACAATCACGATTGTACGCGCGCTGCGATTGGTTGAGAGGTGCATTTTGTATGAGTAGAACGCAGAGTAGATTTTGACTAGAAGACCTGAGTGTTATTGTTGGAATATAAGGCTTTATAAAATCGGATATATATTTTGGAGCGTTACCTTTACCGATATTTATTAGTGTTACCGTTACCAATATTTATTTAATCTTATTTATTAAAATATATATTTATCAATTTCTTGAACAAAAAAAAAATTCACAATCACAACACAAGGAACAAAAACACATGGTATGGACAAAGAAATTGGTTAATCACGGCATAATCAATACTAATATAACGCTAAATATACTGACGTTTTGTTTAGATGTCAACGAGTGTAACATTGCCAACCCACCCTGCAATGTGAATGCTGAATGTACCAACACTATTGGTTCGTATAGCTGTAAATGTTTGACAGGATTCACAGGAGATGGACAGACCTGTACTGGTAAATATTCCTGTTGATATTTGGGAGCAATATATTCATTCTCAGCCGAAGCAAAAGCAGAATAATGTCAAAACAAAAAGTCTAAATTCTCACTTTCTCTTGACAGCCTTGGATGGAACAACTGTATTACCGCAACTCAAATCTACAGCAAAACCACAAATAACTACTGTAGCTCCTCAAGAAACTACGGTAGCTCCTGAGGGAACTATATCAGCATCTAAGGGAACTACATCAGAACCTGAAGGAACTACATCAGGAGCAGAGGGGATAACATCAGCACCTCAGGTGACTACATCAGGACTTGAGGGAACTACATCAGGACCTGAGGGAACTACATCAGCACCTAAGCGAACTACATCAATGCCAGAGGGAACAACGGTAGCTCCTGATCGAACTACATCAGCACCTGAGGGAACTACATCAGCACCTGAAGGAAGTACATCAGCACCTGAGGGAACTACATCAGCACCAGAGGGAACTTCATCAGCACCTGAGGGAACTTCATCAGCACCTGAGGGAACTACATCAGCACCTGAGGGAACTATTTCAGCCCCTGAGGGAACTACATCTGCATCTGAGGGAACTACATCAGCACCTGAGGGATCGACACCAGCAATGGAGCGAACTACCCCGGCTCGTGAAGGAACCACATCATCACCTGAAGGAACAACATCAGTAGTTGATGGAACAACTTCAGCTCCAGAAGGAATTACATCAGCACCCGAAGAAACTACATCATTTCCTGAGGGAACTACATCAGCATCTGAGGAAACTACATCAGCACCTGAACGAACTACATCAGGACCAGAGGGGACAGAACCAGCACCAGAGGGAACTACATCAGCACCTGACGGAACTACATCAGCACCTGAGGGAACTACATCAGCTCCTGAAGGAACTACATCAGCACCTGAAGGAACTACATCAGCACCTGATGGAACTACATCTGCACCTGAGGGAACTACATCAGCTCCTATTGGAACTACATCAGCTCCTGAAGGAACTACATCAGCACCCGAAGGAACTACATCAGCACCTGAACGAACTACATCTGTACCTGAGGGAACTACATCTGCACCTGAGGTAACTACATCAGCACCTGAGGGAACTACATCAGCACCTGAGGGAACTACATCAGCTCCTGGAGGAACTACATCAGCACCTGAAGAAATTACATCTGCACCTGAGGGAACTACTTCAGCTCCTGAAGGAACTACTCCAGGACTTAAAGGAACTACATCAGCACCTGAAGGAACTACATCAGCTCCTGTTGGAACTACATCAGCAATGGAGCGAACTACCCCGGCTCGTGAAGGAACCACATCAACACCTGAAGGAACAACATCAGTAGTTGATGGAACTACTTCAGCTCCAGGAGGAATTACATCAGCACCCGAAGAAACTACATCAGTACCTGAGGGAACTACATCAGCATCTGAGGAAACTACATCAGCACCTGAAGGAACTACATCAGGACCAGAGGGGACAGCACCAGCACCTGAGGGAACTACATCAGCACCTGACGGAACCACATCATCACCTGTTGGAACTACATCAGCACCTGAAGGAACTACATCAGGACCTGAGGGAACTACATCAGCAGTTGAGGGAACTACTTCAGCACCAGAGGGGACAGCACCAGCACCTGAGGGAACTACATCAGCACCTGACGGAATTACATCAGCACCTGACGGAACTACATCAGCACCTGAGGGAACTACATCAGCTCCTGAAGGAACTACATCAGCACCTGAAGGAACTACATCAGCACCTGATGGAACTACATCTGCACCTGAGGGAACTACATCATCTCCTTTTGGAACTACATCAGCTCCTGAAGGAACTACATCAGCACCCGAAGGAACTACATCAGCACCTGAACGAACTACATCTGTACCTGAGGGAACTACATCAGTAGTTGAGGGAACTACTTCAGCTCCTGAAGGAACTGCTAAAGCACCTGAAGGAACTACATCAGCAACTGAAGGAACCACATCATCACCTGTTGGAACTACATCAGTACCTGAAGAAACTACATCAGCACCTGAAGGATCCACATCGGCACCTGAAGGAACTACATCAGCACCTGAAGGAACTACATCAGCACCTGAAGGAACTACTAAAGCACCTGAAAGAACTACATCAGCACCTGAAGGAACTACATCTGCACCTGAGGGAACTACATCAGCTCCTATTGGAACTACATCAGCTCCTGAAGGAACTACATCAGCACCCGAAGGAACTACATCAGCACCCGAAGGAACTACATCAGCACCTGACTTATCCACACACGCACCTGAGGGAACTACATCAGCACCTGACGGAACCACATCATCACCTGTTGGAACTACATCAGCACCTGAAGGAACTACATCAGGACCTGAGGGAACTACATCAGCAGTTGAGGGAACTACTTCAGCACCAGAGGGGACAGCACCAGCACCTGAGGAAACTACATCAGCACCTGACGGAACTACATCAGCACCTGACGGAACTACATCAGCACCTGAGGGAACTACATCAGCTCCTGAAGGAACTACATCAGCACCTGAAGGAACTACATCAGCACCTGATGGAACTACATCTGCACCTGAGGGAACTACATCATCTCCTATTGGAACTACATCAGCTCCTGAAGGAACTACATCAGCACCCGAAGGAACTACATCAGCACCTGAACGAACTACATCTGTACCTGAGGGAACTACATCAGTAGTTGAGGGAACTACTTCAGCTCCTGAAGGAACTGCTAAAGCACCTGAAGGAACTACATCAGCAACTGAAGGAACCACATCATCACCTGTTGGAACTACATCAGTACCTGAAGAAACTACATCAGCACCTGAAGGATCCACATCGGCACCTGAAGGAACTACATCAGCACCTGAAGGAACTACATCAGCACCTGAAGGAACTACATCAGCACCTGAAGGAACTACTAAAGCACCTGAAAGAACTACATCAGCACCTGAAGGAACTACATCTGCACCTGAGGGAACTACATCAGCTCCTATTGGAACTACATCAGCTCCTGAAGGAACTACATCAGCACCCGAAGGAACTACATCAGCACCTGACTTATCCACACACGCACCTGAGGGAACTACATCAGCACCTGACGGAACCACATCATCACCTGTTGGAACTACATCAGCACCTGAAGGAACTACATCAGGACCTGAGGGAACTACATCAGCAGTTGAGGGAACTACTTCAGCACCAGAGGGGACAGCACCAGCACCTGAGGAAACTACATCAGCACCTGACGGAACTACATCAGCACCTGACGGAACTACATCAGCACCTGAGGGAACTACATCAGCTCCTGAAGGAACTACATCAGCACCTGAAGGAACTACATCAGCACCTGATGGAACTACATCTGCACCTGAGGGAACTACATCATCTCCTATTGGAACTACATCAGCTCCTGAAGGAACTACATCAGCACCCGAAGGAACTACATCAGCACCTGAACGAACTACATCTGTACCTGAGGGAACTACATCAGTAGTTGAGGGAACTACTTCAGCTCCTGAAGGAACTGCTAAAGCACCTGAAGGAACTACATCAGCAACTGAAGGAACCACATCATCACCTGTTGGAACTACATCAGTACCTGAAGAAACTACATCAGCACCTGAAGGATCCACATCGGCACCTGAAGGAACTACATCAGCACCTGAAGGAACTACATCAGCACCTGAAGGAACTACATCAGCACCTGAAGGAACTACATCAGCACCTGACTTATCCACATCAGCACCTGAGGGAACTACATCAGCACCTGAAGGAACCACATCATCACCTGTTGGAACTACATCAGCACCTGAAGGAACTACATCAGTAGTTGAGGGAACTACTTCATCTCCTGAGGGAACCACATCATCACCTGTTGGAACTACATCAGCACCTGAAGGAACTACATCAGTAGTTGAGGGAACTACTTCAGTTCCTGAAGGAACTACATCAGGACCTAAAGGAACTACATCAGCACCTGAGGGAACTACATCAGCACCTGAAGCAACCACTGCAGCACCTGTTGATTTTTGTTCTAATGGTTTGAACAGCTGCCATATAGATGCTATATGTGAAAATGTACCTGGTTCTTTTACGTGTCGATGTAAAGAGGGTTTTACTGGAGATGGTGTTGTCTGTAAAGGTATGTTGAATGGTGATGGGACATTTTGTCGTGAACATCAGTTAATCAGTATCGGGATGATTTAAAAATTCCCTTTCTTGTTTAGATTTTTATTCCCTCTTGCAAATGCTAGAACAATTGGCATTAGGTATTAGAAAAAGGAAAGTAGGTAATGCATTCAGGTGCTGGTAGTGTGTTAGCATAAGTATCAGGCTCTAGGGGATGGGGATGGTTTTCTTTGTAATTAGAACACTGCAATTCAAAAGATGTAAGTAATGGCTTCAATGTTGTTCTCTCAGACAAAGACGAGTGTTTTGATGGTAGCGCAAAGTGTGATGGGAATGCGTTATGCGATAACACTTTTGGTTCATATCGTTGTCAATGTGAAAGTGGCTACACTGGAGATGGGAAAACCTGTCAAGGTACGTATGGCGTACAACAATTAATGGAAAACTAGCGAGTAAAGTAGTATAAGCTGCGTCGGTGTTTGATATAAACGATAGGTAATATAATGAAATTTGTAACACCGTAAAAAATGTTGACTTAACTTTACTGAAGTTTCGAGCTTTAGTCCTTCGTCGGAGTAAAAGCTTACAATATTAGCTTTTTAAATGAAACAACACATTGTTACATTTGTAAAGCTTTACGAGTTTCTGTGTTCAATTCAGTTCATATTTTGTGTGTTTTCTTGTTGATAGATATCGACGAGTGTTCCGTTGGTACAGCATCATGTAGTCCCAACGCTATCTGTATCAACAGTCCTGGATCATTCTCTTGTAGCTGTAAGCAAGGATTTTACGGGAATGGATTACAATGTGATGGTAATATTACTTTGAGTTGTTTAACTATTTCTAGCTAAATACTACTTATTAACCGAGAGTGAGGTCATTACAGGGAAATCTCAGACCAAGGTCTTGACAGTACGGACCGAGCGCAGCGAGGTCCGTACAAAAAAGACCGAGGTCTGAGATTTCCCTGTAATGACCTCACTCTCGGTTAATAAGTTATTTATTATATGGCTATTTTAAAAAGAGAGAGAAAGTAATATTTTTTTTATATTTTACGACGCGCGTTGCTTTCAAATGGCTTCCCAGTAGTTTTACTGAAAAAGAGCGAGTTGTCAAACTAGATCAGAAACCGGTTTTAATTTCATTCAGCATTAGGTACGGCTGCCTCAACAAACTCACAGAAATTTTATTGACAAATTATTAGATTTACTGCTGCTTTCCTCATCATTTCAAATGAAATATCGTCTAAAGACAACGGGTTTTGCTTATATCTCAACATCAAAGAAAGTCAAGAAACAAAAGACAAGTTTTACAAAGGATTTTATAGCTGACACGAACAAGTGAACCACGATGGATGTTGAAACGAGTTGTATTAATTCGTCGGTCTTGTGGACGTTTGCATCAAGAAAAAAGCCTACTGAAGCTTATTTTTCGATAAATGATAAGAAACGATGTCACCGACAACTATTGAAGGAATTAATTTGTCTGTGTCGTACTTTATGAAGAAGATGAAAGTTGAAAGCACTAGGATCGCTGACAGGTCTTTGAATCAAGCAATTCGACCTTTTTCAAGATTGTTTTTAAACCTTTTGTATGCAGAAAAAGAAAGACATGAAAACTTCCTCACTTCAAGAACGTTGTTAACTTTGTTAACAAACTTATCGTGAGTTTTACAGCTTTTTAAAAGTGACTGAAAAGCAACGGCATATATCAACAAAAACAGCTCAACTCACCGCCGTGTTGTTTACCGAAAGAAAGATAAATTAAAACTAAAAGTATACTTTTCAACTATCATTGAGGTATGTGAACGAGCTTTATGTTCTTTAAAGAATTAAAAAAAACTTTTGTGTATTCTCACAACCTTTTGTGTATTCTCTCGTGAGTTTTTGTAATTATATTGATTTGATTCTCTCAACATTTGCTTGTCAAAATGTTTGCAAAAACAACCAATATGCTCGCCACTTAATTTTCTCTCAGTCGGTTTTTGTTTATTTTATCGCATTCTATCAATGTTTTGGTCAATTCATGATCGTACAAACGTTTCACCTGCTTTTTGCCATAACACAAATTTGAAAAAAAAAAAAAATGATTTCACGACGCCGGTCCAGAAAAATCTTGTATTGCCCGTGGTCGTTACAGGAAAATTACGGCCCTCTCGAGAGAGCCGATTAGCCAATCAGAGCGCGCGGAATTTTGATGCCATATAATAACACGAATTACTGAATGAATGTGAAAGTAATAGTTATAGTGGAACCCCGTTAATCCGGCCACCGAAGGGACAGCCCGAAGTGGCCGTATTAATAAGGTGACCGTATTAAGAGGGTACATTTTATAGAAAATGGGCATGCATTTCGTCGGGACCTAAAAAACTGGCCGCAATAACGGGGTGGCCGTAAGGTGGGGTAAACTGTATTTATATTGCATTATGTAATTATTAATTTGTTTTCACTATTTAAGACATGGACGAATGTGAAGGAAGTATCACCGACTGTCACGACAAAGCTGACTGTCTGAACACAGTAGGATCTTATCGATGTGAATGTATTGATGGATATGTTGGAGATGGGCTCAACTGCAAGCGTACGTTTTTGTCATAATGCTGTTCTTATATATACCCTTTTAATAAGTCCCGAAGTGTTGTGTTTTCCGCGCTTGAAGTCAAATTTATCCTTTTGAAATTTGTATAATATGAAAGGAATTGAAAATAATAAATTTGACGTCAATTGTGGAAAACACAACACTTCGGGACTTATTAAAAAGGTCGATACCTTTCCCGAACTCGCATGATTGACCACAGACTAAACAATTGATTCTAGCCAAGGTTGGACTCCGAACTCCAGCTTTGACTTGGATCTATTGTTTTATTAGTGAAATGAGTCAGGGAAAGGTATATTGACCACAAGCTCTTGAAATATGTTCAACACAATTCGATTGCCGAACTGTTTAAAGATTAATACAGAAACACGAGAAAAATTTCATGTATCTGTATTTCACTTAAAGATCATGAGAAAAATATCGTATGCCCTTGGCGGGAATTGAAACCCACGGTTTCGGCTTTCTAGTCCGTGTTACCACTACACTACAAGGACTGACCACGCTGGATACTTTGTATTTCACTTATAGACCGAACGCATTTTAATTCTCTGTTTTCTCATTTTTCATGGAACCATTGTTTTTACCATTTGTTGAGTTTCCAAATTGTCTTTTTTAGTTTCAGCCGCTGGACAGTGTGATCCTAAATGTAACCAAAACGCTGACTGTGTGAGAAATAACGGCAACAGTTCTCCTAAATGTGTATGCAAGAAAGGATACATTTTTGATGGCGAGACATGTTCTGGTAAGACCCTTGTTATTATAGATGATTTGTGTAGAAACTGGTAACAATTTTGAGATTTTGTGTTTGCCTCCCTTTAGACGTAGACGAGTGCACTGAGGGGACTCATAGTTGTTCTCGAACTGCTAAATGTCTCAACACTGTTGGATCTTATCAGTGTCGCTGCGATGAAGGTTTTAGTGGAAATGGCTTCCAATGTACAGGTTTGCATTTTCTCAGAGATCTACATCTAGGTTCTGGCTATTTTACTTGAGTGCTATTATTGTAATGTTTTAACCGCGAAAGAAATTGAAATATATTCATTTACATTTTTTTGAAAAGATATCAATGAATGCAGTGGTTCAAACGAATGCTCTTCCAATGCTCTCTGTACTAACACTCCTGGATCGTACGTGTGTCGGTGCTTAAGAGGATATTTTGGCGATGGACGTACATGCCAAGGTAAATTTATTGTCATAACTCTAAGTCACTATAAATCAATCAGAACGGTTTTATTATATTTATATAACCCATTTAGATAAACTTAGCATAACTTCGCAATTAATTACTGACTTACTTGCTCTTGACTTATTAGATCGTGACGAGTGTACCGATGGCAGCCATACTTGCTCAGGTAGCTCTCTGTGTACAAACACCCCTGGTTCATACGTCTGCCGCTGTCTCAGAGGTTTTACTAAAAACGGAGAAAAATGTGAAGGTATTTGTTCAAGTTTGTGATCTGATTGTCCCTTTTTATACTAGAGGACGGAAAATCGTCCGTACATATCTAATGTAAATTCAATGACGATTTCATCTCAATGGATATTATTCAAGGTTTCTCACTGGACGTTTTGCATATTATTCAAAGACGATTTGTCCTTTTTCCTAGTGTGATAAAATATTAGCAAATATGCGTCGTAGAAGTCCTGCACATTTTTGATAAGTTTGTTTATAGTCATTGAAACACCTCTATGTAAAAACAAAACAGATATTTCACTAATCGTAATAATATTATGATAGATTTTACAATCTTTATTGTTTGTCGATTATATCAATGATTTTCGTTGTTTTCAGATGTTGATGAATGCTCGACTAACACCCATGACTGTAATAAGAACGCTCTTTGTACAAACAATCCTGGATCGTACTTGTGTCGATGCTTGAGAGGGTATGAGGGAGATGGAAAGATCTGTAAAGGTGAATTGTAGGGATTATCTATTCATTCATCGTTTCTTTATTTTGGTGCAAATTCAAATTAACATTGCAAAGATAATTGCTTTTTGAAATATATATATATCTTATTAAACAGTTTGATGTGTAATATGGCTGGATATTTTACGAGTGAAACGCTGTATTTTGACGAGCCTCCAGGCGAGTCAAAATGCAAGTTAATGAGTAAAATATCCAGCAATATTACACATCAAACTGTTTAATAAGTTATTTATTATCCAATCAAAAGGTTTTTGTTCTTTTATAAAGCAAAATATTGTTTTACTTGAGGGCTAGATAGCCGAGTAAAAATATGGCTGGATATTTTTACTCGATCCAGTCCTACTCCTGCGATATTTTTACTCGTCTATGACTAGTTGGATAATATTCGTTAATATTTCTTCAATTCTTTGAACAGATAAAGACGAATGCGTCCTTGAAGAATCCGATTGTGATCTCTATGCTGACTGTTTTAACACCGAAGGGTCTTACGACTGTCGGTGTATTCCTGGGTTCGAAGGAGATGGGAAAAACTGTAAAGGTAAAATTGCTTGCGTTACTTCCTAATTAGTTGAGGACTAGATCATCTAAGATAGTCGATGTTCATAGCACACCAGTTTAGGAGGAAGAATAAAAAACGTTTGGTGTAAGATTATTGTTTTTATTATTCCTTTTTGTTTGTTAAATTGTTCTTTAAGTCCTGGCACATTGTACTTGCTATTTTCAATTAGTGTACGTACTGATTGTTTTATCAGACCAGTTACTCATAGGTAACTATCCTAAGTAACTATCCTATCCAATATCCTGTTAGCTTGCTTATCACGGACATTGTTATATTGATGTTTTGCCATCTTTGTTGTGTGTTTTTAGATGTAGACGAGTGTTCATCAGTGTCATTTAACGGCATCTGTGATGAGAATGCTGTTTGTGTGAACACGCGAGGTTCTTATGATTGTCGTTGCTCCAAGGGATTCACTGGCGATGGCAAGAAATGCAATGGTGAGTTCCATTGTTAATACTTCCACAGCAAAGAACATTCTAAACTCAACTGAAGAATCCTTTTCATATTCCAAATCATAAAACGTAAATGATAAGACCGCATGGATATCTGGGAAACCGTTAAATTAGTCAAATAACATCGCTTATTTGTAATGTATTTCCTAAACAAGCGTAGAGTTAAGAATAATTTCTTTGGATAAACATTTAAACGTTCTCAGTTACTACATAAAACTTAGCTGATTTACCACTTATATAAATCACCATAAATCCTAGCGGTCTCAGTTTCTATGTTCTATGATTTTGAACCCAACAATGATTGTTCATTTAAGGCTATCTTTCTTTATTTTGCTACAGATATAAACGAATGTGCTACTAACACGCATGACTGTGATCCAAATGCGCTGTGCACAAACACGCCGGGCTCATACGCCTGTAGATGTCAACGTGGTTTTAAAGGAGATGGCAAGACCTGTCGTGGTTAGTAATCATTACACTTATTTCAGAAAACCTTTTCGCGGCTTAAGGTGATTCCGCATTTCCAAATGACTGATTCGCGTATTTCCATTGTCGACTTTCGTGCCCCTAGCACAATTCCCGTGAAACTTGAACAAGTCCTTGGAAAGTCCTCAAAACAAGTCCTCCAAAAATCCTTGGAGCCGAAGTTCTGCTACGAAAGGGTCGCATAAAAAAGTACTGCTATTAGTTTGTAGCGGAACTTCGGCTCCAAGGATTTTTTAAAAGACTTTGTCAGGTTGTGCATAATGTTTAAAGAAGAGGATTCGAAAATTTTCATCGAAATAAAACGGACAGATTTTCTGTAAAATCGAGTTTTTGTGAAAATAATGCATTCAAATAATCTCATATATCTTGCAAATTATTTATTTTACATGCAATCAGATTTTACAGTATTGTAGCTGAATGATTGCACGCTAACTTGTACAAGTTTCATGGGAATTGTGCCAGGGGCACGAAATTGAATCGACAATTGAAATACGCGAATCAGTCATTTGGAAATGCGGGGTCACCTTAAGCAATAAGCATTAAGCCAAGACCGACATGAATGATGGTATTGAGATGGTAATATATTGAAACCAGACGTTTTCGTACTTGTTATCGAAAGAATTGATGGCAGTACAATGACATGACAATAACGTGAAACTACTCCTTTCTGTTATTAGCTCTTTAGAAATCCAGTCTGATTTTAACACAATACCAACACACAACCAGCATTCATTTCGGTCTTGGTTTGATGCTTGTTGCTTAAGCCAGGACAGCGATTTTTGAAATGAGTTGTATATATAAAATCGTATGATATCGTGTAATCGTATGTATTGTAAACATCGTGTGTATTCATTTTTTCACAGATGTCATGTCACAATGTTTCCCTGCGTGTGGTGAAAATCAAGAGTGTATAATGCATCAAGAAGGACCTAAATGCATCTGTAAGACAGGTTTCACAGGACCAAAATGCGAAGGTACAGAATATGTTATTAATCAGACACCTTTTGATCCATTATGTTTACTTTTAACTTTATCTATAATATAATTTTCTCTCAGTGGTTGCACATTTTACTTTGCCTTTTTTTAAAATATTAAAATATTAAAATATGTGTTTTTAGACAAGTTTGCCTGTGATTCCGGATGTTCCAAAAATGCAAAGTGTGTAGAGTCCTCTCCTGGTGATGATTCAGTAGATCCACAATGTATGTGTAATGCAGGCTTTACAGGCGACGGGATCACTTGTACAGGTAGACTACCAATTAAACCAGGTTTTGAATTATGTTAATATTGATAAGCTTTTCCTTTTTATGTATTGCTCTGTCTGTCTTTCTGTCTGTCTTTCTCTTTTTATGCCTGTCTGTCTTTCTATGTATACGAGTTTCTAATGTAAGTCTGTCTGTACATCTTTCCGTTTGTTCGTCAGTTTGTGTATCTGTTTGTGTGTTGTTCATAGTACTGTCCTTGTATCTTTTCATCTGTGTTATTTCTGTCTCTCTTATAAATTGACCACTGGTCTGTATAATACTAATACTAAATTTACGCCAAAAGATAATGACGAGTGTAAACAAGACGCACATGACTGTCATCCCAACGCACTGTGCACAAATACTGAAGGCTCATACAGCTGTGAATGTAAAGCTGGTTTCTTTGAGGATGGTAAAACATGCCAAGGTAAGGGAAACATTAAGTCTCAAAGAAATTGCATATGCTATATATAGGCGACCTTAATAGCGCATCGCAATCGCAACAGATTAGTTGTAGTAGTAGTATTGTCATAAAACAATTACGATTGTACGCGCCCTGCGATTGGTTGTATGAGAGTATATCATTATTGATGTGAGGTAGTAGCTATCCGGCTTCGCCTCGTTTTACAAAATGCAATATTCATGCAGTACTTATAATAATTTATTACTCGGGCTTCTGTGTACGGAAAAGCCCGAGTCTAAAAATGCAAACGAATCTTTTTCGTCGTCGTATTGGTCCTAACAATGGAGGGTCAGGTTCCAGGCGTTCCTAGCAACAATGACATCATGTCTCATTTGAAGCCCGAGTGATCGCCCAGATGGCCTCTAGTTACTAATGATCGGTTTGTTTTCAGATATCAATGAATGCAACGCATTAACCGATTGTGATATCAATGCAATATGTACCAATACCGAAGGCTCTTATACATGCACATGTAAACAAGGATACTTGGGGGATGGAAAGAATTGCCAAGGTACTAATAAATACTACAATCTTGGACATAAATAGTTGACACTCGCTGTAAATGCTTGATACTATCAATTTCACAACCATTTTCTCCCCTCCCTCCCCCACCCCTGAACAATGTTGATATTCCTGAGATAGAAACACCTTCAGGGAACACAACATTGCATTGGGAGGGATGGGGGTATCAAAATACGATCGTTCTAGTGATATTTAGCAACGAAAATGCAAAAAATGATTAAGTTTTCAAACAGTGTCAACATTTATGGCCAAGATTGTAGCAAATATATGTCTCACACAACGGTTAGGTTGTCTATCAAATTACAATTCGAAATGATTTGTGACAAATTATTGTTTGAGTTAATGAACTCTATCTAATACTGAAAGGAATCCAAGGTTGCGTGCAGCTGAACACAAAATCTCAAAACGCACGCTAGACCAAATCTGGACCTGTGTTGTTGCTAAATTTGATACCACATCCATCAAACATGTCACAAAGAACTAATTGATGAACAGACAGCCAGCCAGAAAGACAGATAGACTTACACACAGTCAGAAAGACGCAAACAAACATCTAGCTAATTATTTAATTATTGGTACAAGGAAGAATTGTAAACTTTCTTTTTTAGTGATGCCAACAACTTGTGATCCTGCATGTACTACTTTAGAACACTGTGCGTTAGTGCAAGGAGCATACCAGTGTGTCTGTAATGAAGGCTATGTAAGACGAAGTGGAACTTGCCAAGGTTTGTCATGTTTCTCATGTGTTTTTGCAAGGAACGCTGTCAAGTTTTTTTTCAGTTTCGTAAATAAATAGGTAGTTTATTCCAGATGTTTGGAGCAGCTATTGCGCAGGACCGGCCACCGTATGTGTTGAGTGAATATCTGGGTACGCAGAGTAGATTTTGACTAGAAGACCTGAGTGTTATTGTTGGAATATAAGGCTTTATAAAATCGGATATATATTTTGGAGCGTTACCTTTACCGATATTTATTAGTGTTACCGTTACCAATATTTATTTAATCTTATTTATTGAAATATATATTTATCAATTTCTTGAACAAAATAAACATTCACATTCACAACACAACGAACAGAAACACATGGTATGGACAAAGAAATTGGTTAATCACGGCATAATCAATACTAATATAACACTAAATATACTGACGTTTTGTTTAGATGTCAACGAGTGTAACATTGCCAACCCACCCTGCAATGTGAATGCTGAATGTACCAACACTATTGGTTCGTATAGCTGTAAATGTTTGAAAGGATTCACAGGAGATGGACAGACCTGTACTGGTAAATATTCCTGTTGATATTTGGGAGCAATATATTCATTCTCAGCCGAAGCAAAAGCAGAATAATGTCAAAAAAACAAAACTGAATTCTCACTTTCTCTTGACAGCCTTCGATGGAACAACTGTATTACCGCAACTCAAATCTACAGCAAAACCACAAGTAACTACTGTAGCTCCTCAAGAAACTACGGTAGCTCCTGAGGGAACTACATCAGGACCCGAGGGAACTACATCAGCACCTGAGGGAACTACATCTGCACCTGAAGGAACTACATCTGCACCTGAGGGATCGACACCAGCAATGGAGCGAACTACCCCGGCTCGTGAAGGAACCACATCAACACCTGAAAGAACAACATCAGTGGTTGATGGAACTACTTCAGCTCCAGAAGGAACTACATCAGCACCCAAAGAAACTACATCAGTACCTGAGGGAACTACATCAGCACCTGACGGAACTACATCAGCACCCGATAGAACTACATCCGCACCTGAGGGAACTACATCAGAACCTGAGGGAACTACATCAGCAGTTGAGGGAACTACTGCAGCACCAGAGGGGACAGCACCAGCACCTGAGGGAACTACATCATCACCTGACGGAACTACATCAGCACCTGACGGAACTACATCAGCACCTGACGGAACTACATCCGCACCTGAGGGAACTACATCAGGACCTGAGGGAACTACATCAGCAGCTGAGGGAACTACATCAGGACCTGAGGGAACTACATCAGCAGCTGAGGGAACTACATCAGGACCAGAGGGAACTACGTCAGCAGCAGAGGGAACTACATCAGCACCTGAGCAAACTACTGCAGCACCTAAAGTAACCACATCAGTATCTAAGCGAACTACTGCAGCTCCTGAAGGAACTACATCAACACCTAATGGAACAACATTAGCACCTGAAGAAACTACTGCAGCATCTGAGGGAACTACATCAGTACCTAAGCGAACTACATCAATACCTAAGCCAACTACTACAGCTCCCGAGGGAACTACGTCAACACACGAGGGAACTACATCAGCAGCTGAGGGAACCACATCAGGACCTGAGGGAACTACATCAGCAGCTGAGGGAACTACATCAGGACCAGAGGGAACTACGTCAGCAGCTGAGGGAACTACATCAGCACCTGAGCAAACTACTGCAGCACCTAAAGTAACCACATCAGTATCTAAGCGAACTACTGCAGCTCCTGAAGGAACTACATCAACACCTGAAGGAACAACATTAGCACCTGAAGAAACTACTGCAGCATCTGAGGGAACTACATCAGTACCTAAGCAAACTACATCAATACCTAAGCCAACTACTACAGCTCCCGAGGGAACTACGTCAACACACGAGGGAACTACATCAGGACCTGACGGAACTACATCAGCACCTGACGGAACTACATCAGCACCTGACGGAACAACATTAGCACCTGAAGAAACTACTGCAGCATCTGAGGGAACTACATCAGTACCTAAGCAAACTACATCAATACCTAAGCCAACTACTACAGCTCCCGAGGGAACTACGTCAACACACGAGGGAACTACATCAGGACCTGACGGAACTACATCAGCACCTGACGGAACTACATCAGCACCTGACGGAACTACATCAGCACCTGACGGAACTACATCCGCACCTGAGGGAACTACATCAGGACCTGAGGGAACTACATCAGCAGCTGAGGGAACTACATCAGGACCTGAGGGAACTACATCAGCACCTGACGGAACTACATCAGCACCTGACGGAACTACATCCGCACCTGAGGGAACTACATCAGGACCTGAGGGAACTACATCAATGCCAGAGGGAACAACGGCAGCTCCTGCTCGAACTACATCAGCACCTGAGGGAACTACATCAGCACCTGAAGGAACAACATCAGCACCTGAGGGAACTACATCAGCAACTAAGGGAACTACATCAGCACCTGAGGGAACTTCATCAGCACCTGTGGGAACTACATCAGCAGTTGAGGGAACTACTGCAGCACCTGCAGCAACTTCTGTAGCACCTGAAAAAGTCACTACAAGTTCTCTAGAAACAACAATAGTCCCTGGTATTACAGGTGAGATTTTACTGCTACTACAACGAATATTTTATACTTTCTTTCCAATACACATAATTTATAATTTATAGCATGTTTCATCTTGTAAAAATTGCATGGTTTTTGTACATAAAAAGTATTACTAAAATACGCACTGGTTTGGAGTATTTGTTATTAATATTGCTGTAGTGCTGTATGCCATCACAAAGTCAATGGTGGTTAATAGAACATTATACTGAAAAAAACGACTTGCAAGATAAGATATTGCATGATTGAAATGCATGAATTAACAGCTGTAAAGAACTCATCAACAAATTATATAAGTACACCTTCAATACAACCGCATGTAAAACAATTGTATGAAATTGAATTTCAGAACTCTAAACGATGCATTAGCCTAAATACGTAAATATATTTTGTATTCGATGAAATATATTTTAACTTGCATGAATAAATAATTACAATTTCTAAAAATAAATGAAAGCAAAGAAACCAACACACTGAAATATTTTGGAATGGCATGATTCTAAAGACCTGCCATATTCTTTAAAGTACTTATCGCATGTCTTAATTAACGTATACAATGGCGTCTTGCATGAAGCATGTGAACCGACAACATGGGACTAATCTACTCAATCAATCGATATATGTCATCCAATCGTCTGTTGTGCAATCAAAACGTTCCTCTAAAAGAATGTTTAACAAGACTAAGTATGCAACTTGCTACTTCAGGAGTACAGATTACAGAAATAACACAAACACCACGTCCACAAGAGAAACAAACACAGGTTACTCCCACTACTACTACTACAGTGAAAGAAACATCAACTGAAGAAGCTGAGAGAACTACTGCAGCACGAGAGGAAACCACTGCATCACCTGAGGGAAGTACTGCAGCACCTGAGAAGACCACTGCAGCACCTAAGAGAACTACTGCAGCATCCAAAGGTACAACAGCAGCACCCGTAGGAACTACATCAGCATCTGAGGGAACTACTGAAGCACCTGAGGGAAGTACTGCAGTACCAGAGGAAACCACTGTAGCATCTGAGAGAACAACTGTAGTACCAGAGGAAACCACTGCAGCACCTGAGAGAAGTACAGCTGCAATTGAAGGAACAACAGTAGCACCTAAAGGAACTACTGCAGCACCTGAAGGAACTACTGCAGCACGTGAAGGAACTACATCAACACCTGAAGGAACTACTGCAGCACGTGATGGAACTACATCAACACCTGAAGGAGGTACTACAGCACCTGAAGGAACTACTACAGCACCTGAAGGAACTACTGCAGCACCCGAAGGAACTACTGCAGCACGTGAAGGAACTACATTAACACTTGAAGGAGGTACTACAGCGCCTGAAGGAACTACTGCAGCACCTGAGAGAACTACTGTAACACCTGAGGGAACTACTGCAACATCCGAAGGAACAACAGCAGCACCCCTAGGAACTACATCAGCATCTGAGGGAACTACTGCAGCACCAGAGGAAACCACTGTGGTATCTGAGAGAACAACTTTAGTACCAGAGGAAATTACTGAAGCACCTGAGAGAAGTACTGCTGCAATTGAAGGAACAACAGTAGCACCTAAAGGAACTACATCAGCATCTGAGGGAACTACTGCAGTACCAGAGGAAACCACTGTAGCACCTAAGAGAACAACTGTAGTACCAGAGGAAATTACTAAAGCACCTGAGAGAAGTACTGCTGCAATTGAAGGAACAACAGTAGCACCTAAAGAAACTACTGCAGCACGTGAAAAAACTACATCAACACCTGAAGGAACTACTGCAGCACGTGAAGGAACTACTGCAGCACGTGAAGGAACTACTGCAGCACGTGATGGAACTACATCAACACCTGAAGGAGGTACTACAGCACCCGAAGGAACTACTGCAGCACCTGAAGGAACTACTTCATCACCTGAAGGAACTACTGCAGAACCCGAAGGAACTACATCAACACTTGAAGGAGGTACTACAGCGCCTGAAGGAACTACTGCAGCATCCAAAGGAACTACTGCAGCACCCGAAGGAACTACTGCAGCACCAGAAGAAAGCACTGCAGCACCCGAGAGAAGTAATGCAGCGCCTGAGAAAACTACTGCAGCACCAGAGGAAACCACTGCAGCACCTGAGAGAAGTACTGCAGTACCAGAGGAAACCACTATAGCACCTGAGGGAACTACTGCAGCACCTGAGAGAAGTACTAGAAGTACTACAGCATCCGAAGGAATAACAGTAGCACCCGTAGGAACTACATCAACATCTGAGAGATCTACTGTAGTACCAGAGGAAACCACTGCAGCACCTGAGAGAAGTACTGCTGCAATTGAAGGAACTACTACAGCACCCGAAGGAACTACTGCAGCACCCAAAGGAACTACTGCAGCATCCGAAGGAACTACTGCAGCACCCGAATTAACTACTGCAGCACGTGAAGGAACTACATCAACACCTGAAGGAGGTACTACAGCGCCTGAAGGAACTACTGCAGCATCCGAAGGAACTACTGCAGCACCTGAAAAAACTACTGCAGCACTTGAAGGAACTACTGCAGCGCCTGAAGGAACTACTGCAACACCTGAAGGAACTACTGCAGCACGTGAAATAACTACATCAACACCTGAGAGAAGTACTGCTGCAATTGAAGGAACAACAGTACCACCCGATGGAACTACTGCAGCACTTGAAGGAACTACTACAGCACCTGAAGGAACTACTGCAGCACTTGAAGGAACTACTACAGCACCTGAAGGAACTACTGCAGCGCCTGAAGGAACTACTGCAGCACCTGAAGGAACTACTGCAGCGCCTGAAGGAACTACTGCAGCACCTGAAGGAACTACTGCAGCGCCTGAAGGAACTACTGCAGCACCTGAAGGAACTACTGCAGCACCTGAAGGAACTACTCCAGCACCTGAGAGAAGTACTGCAGCACCAGAGGAAAGCACCGCAGCACCCGAGAGAACTACTGTAGCACCAGAGGAAAGTACTGCAGCACCTGAGAAAAGTACTGCAGCACCAGAAGAAAGCACTGCAGCACCTGAGAAAAGTACTGCAGCGCCTGAGAGAACTACTGCAGCAGCAGAGGAAAGCACCGCAGCAGTTATTGGTACAACTGCAACACTTTTTGAAACAGGTTTGATTAGTTGTTAACTTTGATTGAGGTTTGATAGTGGAAACCTTACTGGAAGTTGTTCAAATAAAATACAAACACAGAACAAAGTTTTTTGATGTGCTGAATGGTAGCTGATCAACTTAATTGCTGTTTTTTTCTAGTCATTCTATGTTATCGTTTTTATGTTTTTATGTTTTTTTAAGTTTTGATGTAAGAAAGGGTAACAAAATATAGATAATGAATGTTTCCGCTTGTGTACGCGTTGTTGAAAATAGAACAATTCAAAATTATGTTTTGAAATAAACAATTTTGTAGTAAAATATAAGTTGCAGAAAGTTTAGAAACAACAATTACAAGGAACATCAAGTTAGAAAAGTTTTATAGACAATTTAACTTGTCATTTTTTTGAAACTTTACATCAGAATACTTGATCATATAAGAGTTAAGATATGAAATAAAAAATTGGGTCACCGTGCTTGATTTCGAGATAAAGTATGCGCGCTTTTCCTTATCAATATCAAATAAACGCTTACATTATTTAGAAAATTGTTGATGAAAGCCCCACACTTATGTCTAGCATCGGATATTGGTATATTTAACACCAAGACTAACAAAATAAATCGATTAAAAGAAAAACATAGCATTTAAATAATTTTCAATTTGCGCCTTCCCAAAAAATGATGTAAATCGAATACAGTAGTGGTCAATTTTTTATGTCAATTTTTCTATCTTCACATATTTTGTACAATTTACGGATATCTTGATCTTGAAAAAGTGGGTCGTCTCCGAGATATTGCGCTGCAAAATTTAGATATTTGATTGCCAACTTGTTTCGAGGAACGCCTGGATGATTTAATTTATGAAAATAAATCCTCTAGGCGTTCCACGGCGCGTGCGGAAAGGATACGCAGAAACAATGCCGGCGAACGTCCTTAAACACATTACTTCAAGATAAACATGATGCTTGCAATATTGTGCTAAATTGTTCAACATGGTTAAACAGTGACTTAAACATCTCATGCATTCGCTTTTCAACCACAGAAATGACCAAAACAGCAGAATCTCAAAAGAAGGCAACCACAGTGGAGACCCATACTGTTACTTCTAGACCTGAAGAAGCTACTTCAGTACCTGTGGGAACAACAGCAGCAACTAAAACAGCACCTAAGGAAACAACTGCAGCACCAGGAAGAACTACTGCAGCACCTGGAGGAACAACGGCAGCACCTGAAGGAACTACGGCAGAACCAGTCGCACCAGAAGGTACTACTGCATCACCAGTCGCACCAGTTTCACCAGAAGGTACTGCTGCAGCACCAGTCTTACCAGAAGGTACCACTGGAGCACCAATCGCACCAGAAGGTACTACTGCAGCACCAGTCGCACCAGAAGGTACCACTGCATCACCAGTCGCATCAGAAGGTACCACTGGAGCACCAATCGCACCAGAAGGTACTACTGCAGCACCAGTCGCACCAGAAGGTACCACTGCATCACCAGTCGCACCAGAAGGTACTACTGCAGCGCCAGTCGCACCAGAAGGTACTACTGCAGCACCAGTCGCACCAGAAGGATTTACTGCAGCACCAGTCGCACCAGAAGGTACTACTGCAGCACCAGTCGCACCAGAAAGTACTACTGCAGCGCCAGTCGCACCAGAAGGTACTACTGCAGCGCCAGTCGCACCAGAAGGTACTACTGCAGCACCAGTCGCACCAGAAGGATCTACTGCAGCACCAGTCGCACCAGAAGGTACTACTGCAGCACCAGTCGCACCAGAAGGTACTACTGCAGTACCAGTCGCACCAGAAGGTACTACTGCAGCACCAGTCGCACCAGAAGGATCTACTGCAGCACCAGTTACACCAGAAGGTACTACTGCAGCACCAGTAGCACCAGAAGGTACTACTGCAGCACCAGTCGCACCAGAAGGATCTACTGCAGCACCAGTTACACCAGAAGGTACTACTGCAGCACCAGTCGCACCAGAAGGTACTACTGCATCACCAGTCGCACCAGATGGTACTACTGCAGCATCAGTTGCACCAGAAGTTACTACTGCAGCACCAGTCGCACCAGTTGATACCACTGCAGCACCTGAAGGAAGCACTGCAGCACCTGAAGGAACAACGGCAGCACGCGAAGCAACTACTGCAGTACCCGAAGGAACTACTACTGCAGCACCAGTCGCACCAGAAGGTACCACTGCATCACCAGTCGCACCAGAAGGTACTACTGCAGCACCAGTTTCACCAGAAGGTACTACTACAGCACCAGTCGCACCAGAGGGTACTACTGCAGCACCAGTCGCACCAGAAGGTACTACTGCAGCACCAGTCGCACCAGAAGGATCTACTGCAGCACCCGTTACACCAGAAGGTACTACTGCAGCACCAGTCGCACCAGAAGGTACTACTGCATCACCAGTCGCACCAGATGGTACTACTGCAGCATCAGTTGCACCAGAAGTTACTACTGCAGCACCAGTCGCACCAGTTGATACCACTGCAGCACCTGAAGGAAGCACTGCAGCACCTGAAGGAACAACGGCAGCACGCGAAGCAACTACTGCAGTACCCGAAGGAACTACTACTGCAGCACCAGTCGCACCAGAAGGTACCACTGCATCACCAGTCGCACCAGAAGGTACTACTGCAGCACCAGTTTCACCAGAAGGTACTACTACAGCACCAGTCGCACCAGAGGGTACTACTGCAGCACCAGTCGCACCAGAAGGTACTACTGCAGCACCAGTCGCACCAGAAGGATCTACTGCAGCACCCGTTACACCAGAAGGTACTACTGCAGCACCAGTCGCACCAGAAGGTACTACTGCAGCACCAGTCGTACCAGAAGATACCACTGCAGCACCAGTCGCACCAGAAGGTATTACGACAGCACCAGTCGCACCAGAAAGTACCACTGCAAGAGCAGTCGCACCAGAAGGTACCACTGGAGCACCAATCGCACCAGACGGATCTACTGCAGCACCAGTTTCACCAGAAGGTACTACTGCAGCACCAGTCGCACCAGAAGGTACCACTGCAGCACCAGTCGCACCAGAAGGTATTACGACAGCACCAGTCGCACCAGAAAGTACCACTGCAAGAGCAGTCGCACCAGAAGGTACCACTGGAGCACCAATCGCACCAGACGGATCTACTGCAGCACCAGTTTCACCAGAAGGTACTACTGCAGCACCAGTCGCACCAGATGGTACCACTGCAGCACCAGTCGCACCAGAAGGATCTACTGCAGCACCAGTTACACCAGAAGGTACTACTGCAGCACCAGTCGCACCAGAAGGTACTACTGCAGCACCAGTCGCAACAGAAGGTACTACGGCAGCACCAGTCGCACCAGAAGGTACCACTGCAAGAGCAGTCGCACCAGAAGGTACCACTGGAGCACCAATCGCACCAGAAGGATCTACTGCAGCACCAGTTTCACCAGAAGGTACTACTGCAGCACCAGTCGCACCAGAAGGATCTACTTCTGCACCAGTAGCACCAGAAGGTACTACTGCTGCACCAGTCGCACCAGAAGGTGCTACTGCATCACCAGTCGCACCAGAAGGATCTACTGCAGCACCAGTTACACTAGAAGGTACTACTGCAGCACCAGTCGCACCAGAAGGTACCACTGGAGCACCAATCGCACCAGAAGGATCTACTGCAGCACCAGTCGCACCAGTAGGTACCACTGCATCACCAGTCGCACCAGAAGGTACTACTGCAGCACCAGTTTCACCAGAAGGTACTACTGCAGCACCAATCGCACCAGAAGGATCTACTGCAGCACCAGTTTCACCAGAAGGTACTACTGCAGCACCAGTCGCACCAGAAGGTACTACTGCAGCACCAGTCGCACCAGATGGTACCACTGCAGCACCAGTCGCACCAGATGGTACTACTGCAGCACCAGTCGCACCAGATGTTACTACTGCAGCACCAGTTACACCAGAAGGTACTACTGCAGCACCAGTCGCACCAGAAGGTACTACTGCAGCACCAGTCGCACCAGTTGGTACCACTGCAGCACCTGAAGGAAGCACTGAAGCACCTGAAGGAACACCGGCAGCACGCGAAGGAACTACTGCAGTACCTGAAGGAACTACTGCAGCACCTAAAGGAACTACTGCACCACCTGAAGATACAACAGCAGCGCGTGAAGTAACTACATCAGCATCTGAAAGAACTACTGTAGCATCAGAAGGAATAACAGTAGCACGTGAAGGAACTACATCAGCATCTGAAAGAACTACTGCTGCGCCTGAAGCAACCACTGCAGCACCTGTTGATTTTTGTTCTAATGGTTTGAACAGCTGCCATATAGATGCTATATGTGAAAATGTACCTGGTTCCTTTACATGTCGATGTAAAGAGGGTTTTACTGGAGATGGTGTTGATTGTGAAGGTATATTGATTGTGAATAATTTCTTAAGTTTTTGCTACCATTTTGTAAAGTATGAAATTTGTTCTTTTGTAGACACAGACGAATGTCATGATGGGAGCGCTAATTGTGATGAAAATGCAGAATGCATAAACACTTTTGGATCCTATCGGTGTGAATGTGAAAGAGGCTACACTGGCGATGGAAAGTCTTGCCAAGGTATAATTTGTGTAATGTAAATTGTATTATCACTAGCATCATATTGTTTTCGGCATTGAACTTACAACAACTTATTGCGGATTTGATTATATTCATATAGATATTGATACAATACAAGTATTAGTTCAATCTTTGATCCACCTTAATTGTAATATTCACAAACTGCTCTGAGTTGTAAGTTACTCAATAATGGTACTTTTCAGGTAGGAGTAAGCAAGACACCTGGTTTTCAATGTCTTTTTATATTAACAATTTGTATTATCAATATCATTGCCATATGATAACGCAAGTCATACTTATATATCCTCAGATGTTAATGAGTGTGCTTCAGACAAGAAGCCATGTAGTCCCAACGCTATCTGTATCAACAGTCCTGGATCTTTTACTTGTAGTTGTAAGCAAGGATTCCTTGGAAATGGAACACAATGTGATGGTAATGTTACTTTTTGTTTGGATATTTTATGAAAGTCCAATCAACAAGTTCTACCGTTATAGAAACAACTTGACTTGCTAGTTCGTTTCTTTAGTCAAAAACATATAATTATTATTTGTTTTTACTTTTTAAGACTTCGACGAATGCGAAGGAATTATCAGCGGCATGACATTATCATGTCACATGCATGCTGACTGCCTAAATACAGTAGGATCTTATCAATGTGAATGTATTGATGGTTATGTTGGAGATGGGCTCAACTGCAAGCGTAAGTTAATAATACGTTTATCATTATATTGACATTGGAATTTTTATTTGTAAAAACGTCTACATCTTTGATCTTCGATACTCTAGTGTCATATAATTGCTATTGTATTCTCCTTTCTACATTACGTTTGTCATATTTAGTTTCAGCTGCTGGTCAGTGTGATCCAGGATGTCATCAAAACGCCAACTGTATCAAAGAAGAGACAAATGCCAATGCTAAATGTGTCTGTAAGAAAGGCTATCGTGTTAACGACCTGAAATGTTCTGGTAAGGTCCTTAACTCTTTAAAGTTACTAGGAAACTATATTTTGATTTAAAATAAATAAAATAACCAATGACTAATTCGGGAGATTCACACGCACTGCCTCTACGTTAAGGAGGCTCGGCGCAATATTTTTATGGTGCACCTAGCCGCATTCAGACGGTTGTAACTTCTTTTTGAATCATCCGATTTGCTAGCCGTTTTTACACGATATCAGGCATAGAATAAAGTTGTCAAAAATATAAAGTTGGTTTAAGTATGCGACATGCATCAATCGATAGTGTGGGTCAAGGCCCCCAACATATTGTAATATGAAAAACATTAATGAGAGCGTTTTGGAAATATCAAGCGACGAATATTTTCCTAGAGAAAATAATACGATTTCCCGCGTGTCAAATTTATGCCCTCGAAATCAATACTTTGATTGTGTAGATTGAACTTTTTTTACTACAAGCTAGTAGGTATGGATTCAAACTCTGACTGTGGTTGTTATGGTTAAAATTGTGGTTGTCATTTTTCGTGCCTCGGTGCAGCCAACCATAACAGCACGCCGACAAATTGCAAAAACTTTCCGACAAATTGCAAAAACTTCAGAACTGTGCTGCCAGAGCAGTCACCAAATCAAGATATGACTGTAGTGCTAGTAGCCTTCTGCGATCCCTAGGATGGGACAAACTTTATGTAAGAAGAAAGAAAATGAAACTTTTAATTCTTTTCTAAACCCCACATAAGAATAGCCCAAAGTACCTAGAAGAGCTTTTTTGTTATTCTCACTCTAATTATAATCTTAGAGACAGAGTGAATCAATTAACTCTTCCTAAGCCACGCACAGAGATTATGAAACGAAGTTTCCAATTCAGTGGCGCCAAATTGTGGAATAATCTACCCACTGAAGCAAGATGAACCACAGGCAGCCCAAGCAATTCACTTTTACAGTAGAGATATGTGAGGAAAAACTCAATATTTTTTATTTAAATAAATTTGAACATATTTCAATCCTGAGTTCTTGTTAAACTTATTTGGTGTCATTCTGGGTGGTTTTTGAACGTTTTAGAGCATTTTTTCTTATTTTTTGCCCACCTGTACTTAAATATGGAAAGGCTGGTCACTCGAGATATCCATCGCTTGTCTTCGATGGTCGAAAAAATCATGTTTAATCCTTCCTTTGCCTTCAAATTCCCCTCAGCACCATAGATTAATGATCCTTCTGTCCAGAAATCAGCAAAATGTTCATGGATCTCGAGTCAGACCTCACGAAATCATAGATATTGAGCGATTTTCAACGACAATTTTCCTTCAGATGAGCTGTGAGGCGCGCTTAACGGACACCGAGAACTTCGTAGCCGGGCCTTCTTTTGTAAAACTCATTCTGATTAAACGACTGTTTAACCATGGTCCAATCAGAATGAGTTTTACAAATATAAAAAATATTGAGTTTTTCCTCACATATCTCTACTGTAAAAGTGAATTACTTGGGCTGCCTGTGGATGCACTAGTTCCCTCAATACATTCAAAATGTGTATTGATAATTGCACAACGTTAGTCTAAAAGACTCGTACTCACACGGCAAACATGTAAAACAGTTTTTATATATATTTCTTTTGTATAATGTTATCCTGATGTTTTTACCGTGTTTAAATAAAGTTTACCATACCATACCAAAGTTAACCACGCTTTAAGCAACCGTACGGAAATCAAACGTGAGGAAACAACAAACTATGGCGAGCGAGGGCATATGCATTCGTACTCATTTTTATTTGACTGCCTTAAAACCCTTCAATACACATGAAACTTGGGGGATTATTTGTTAAAGGTACATCTTTTAATGACGTAATTTAAAACAAAATCGATCAACGATTTTTTGAATGCGACAATTTTTAGTATATCCTATCTGATCCGGCGACAAATGGAACTCATTGAGCTACAAGTATAAAAATTCACAAACTCAAAAAGATTTTACACAATTTTAACCATAACATCCACAGTCAGAGTTTGAATCCATACCTACTAGCATGTAGTAAAAAAAGTTTAATCTACACAATCAAAGTATTGATTTCGAGGGCATAAATTTGACACGGGAAATCGTAATATTTTCTCTAGGAAATATTCGTCGCTTGATATTTCCAAAACGCACTCATTAATTTTTTTTCAGATTGCAATATGTTGGGGGCCTTGACCCACACTATCGATTGATGCATGTCGCATTAAAAATTTAGATCAATTTTTTGAGAAAATAGGCGATTAACTATTTCCATGACGTCATCACTACGTCACAACCAAAACGCTGACTCAAACCAACTTTATATTTTTGACAACTTTATTGTATGCCTGATATCGTGTAAAAACGGCTAGCAAAGCGGATGATTCAAAAAGAAGTTACAGCCGTCTGAATGCGGCTATGTGCACCATAAAAATATTGCGCCGAGCCTTCTTAAATGTGTTAGCATACAACTCTGTATATCGAAAAATCCAATATATATTTAAATATCTGTTGTCTTGCTTCAGATGTGGACGAATGCACCGAGGGAACCCACAGTTGTTCTCCAAATGCAAAATGTCTAAACACTGATGGATCGTATCAATGTCTCTGCAATGATGGTTTTAGTGGAGATGGCTTCCAATGTACAGGTTAGTGATTTCTTAACAAGCAGTATTTTTTATATATGGCAAATATTCCCGTCCTTCAAACTATATTACTGAAGTAGTTAAATATACTTCCAATATTTAAAATATGGGAACGTGGGAGTGTTTGATAAACTTGAATGTCTATGTCTAAATGAATGTCTAATTTTCTATTTGTATATCAAAAGATACCGACGAATGCAGTGGTTCTAACGAATGCTCTTCCTATGCTCTCTGTACCAACACTCCTGGATCGTACGTATGTCGGTGCTTGAGAGGATATGTCGGTGATGGACGTACATGCCAAGGTACCACAATATATGCAATTGACTCTCTCATAAGCGACCGCCCTCGGAGCAGGAGAAACTGCTGGATCGCTAAAGGGAGACGGTCGCTTACGAGAGTGGTCGTTCAAAGAGGGTCAACTATCCTCGTAATAAATTTTAACCTGGAGGCTAACGTTAAACATATCAATTGCTTATTAGATCGTGACGAGTGTACAGATGGCAGCCATACTTGCTCGGGTAGTTCCCTGTGTACAAACACCCGTGGTTCATACGTCTGTCGCTGTCTCAGAGGTTATACTCAAAAAGGAGAAAACTGTGAAGGTATTTTTTTGTTATCTGTTTATTGATGAAACTGTCCCTCGGAAGGATGCGTGAATCATGGAAGATTTTACAATTTTTATAAAAATTTTTCTTATTTTATTCTTATCAATTTTCGTTCTTTTCAGATGTTGATGAATGCTCGACTAACACGCATGACTGTAATAAGAACGCCCTTTGTACAAACATGGTAGGATCGTACTTGTGTCGGTGCTTGAGAGGGTATGAGGGAGATGGAAAGATCTGTAAAGGTAAACACACGAAAGAACGCCGACTGTGTGATGATACATCAAGCACAGAAACAGTGAAACGTTCGTAATAATGGCATTAACGAAATATAAGTGGGATTATTGTAATTTGCCTGTTTCTTTGTCCTTCATGCTGTTTGCATTTTAGTGTGTTTGTTTGCCCGTTCTCTGAAATGTGTTGTTTATAAGTGTAGTTCATTGTCCTTGTTGTTTTATTTTATTGCGTAGGAAGTTCATGTAAGTATCTTATATCATAAAGCAATTACATACAAATATAGGGTGCACAAGATAAAATCAATTGTTGAAATTCTTTATTTTGATAGATAAAGACGAATGCGTTCTTGAAGAATCCGATTGTGATCTCAAAGCTCAATGTTTTAACACCGAAGGGTCTTACGACTGTCGTTGTATTCCTGGGTTCGAGGGAGATGGTAAAAAATGCACAGGTACATAATAATGCCCAACATTTCTGTACTCTAAATACATCAAAAACAAACAAGTTATCTTTGCAGTTATCAGACAAGTATGTTATTTGTAGGTATTGGCTTGCTTATCAGACATTGTTATATTGATGTTTTACAATATTTGTTGTGTGTTTTCAGATGTAGACGAGTGTTCATCAGTGTCATTTAACGGTAATTGTGATGAGAATGCTGTTTGTGTTAACACACAAGGCTCTTTTAATTGTCGTTGCTCTAAGGGCTTTACTGAGGATGGCAAGAAATGTAATGGTAAGTTACATACTTTATTAAATAATGATAATAATACAATGTTTTAGGAGCATTATCAAGGCTCAATGCTCTAACCAAAAAAGACAATCAAATTAGCATTATTGATAAAGAAAACTTTTGAGTTTGGCTTTAAATGATGAGATTATCTGTGTTTCTTATGTGTTGGGGCAGTGATTTTCATAGTTTAGGGGCTGAGAAATAAGCCCTGTCCCCATAAGTTGCAGTGTCTGAATTTGGTTTAGTAGTGGGTTCTGTCCAGAGGATCTTAGGGAGCATGTTTGTAGGGGATTAGTAGGTTTGAGATGTAGTCTGAGGCTATGCCATTTAGGGCCTTGTAGGTAATGTCGCACCGGACGCAGCAAACAACGACTGTAACTTGTTCATAATATATAACTACTAAGTCCTCATTATAGTAAGGCGCATGTTTGCAATGCGACTGAAATAATTGTATTTATATGGTGCTGAATTGTGATGTATAAGCATCATTAATGTGGTTCCTCATGATTGTAAGCCGCCAGCGTTCACTTGAAAGATCTTTCCCGAACTAGAATGACTCTCTACGAAACAATTGATTCAAGGCTGGAGTTGATGAATGTATATATTCACTGTATATTATCTACTCCAGTTTCGACTTCAATCTATTGTTTCGAGATCGGTGAAGGGAATTAGGTAAAGATCTATTGTAAAGTGCATTAAGACGTATGTGAAATGCGCTATATAAGCATCATTACATTATACATTAAATTACACCGTGTTTGTCCCATTGCAGATATAGACGAATGTACTGCTGATACGCATGACTGTGATCCAAATGCGCTGTGCACAAACACCTTGGGCTCATTCGTCTGTAGATGTCTTCACGGTTTCAAAGGAGACGGCAAGACATGTGATGGTGAGTAGTCAAATAACATCTCGGGTTTATTGTTTTTCATTATCTCGTGTTTTTTAAACACCTCAATATAAACCGCTGTTATTGTCATCATCTATTTGGTTATAATCAATTGATGATTATTGTTTCTATTAAGATGCCATGTCGAAATGTATGCCTGCTTGTAATGCAAATGAGAACTGTATAATGCACCAAGAAGGACCCAAATGTGTCTGTAAGCCAGGCTTCACCGGACCAAAATGTGAAGGTACAGCAGAAATCTGAATTCTTTTGCACCAACATAATATTTTTTGCTTTTGCTCCACTTGATTTTCTTTCTATTAATCCTCCCAACCCATGACAGTAAAGACACAACAACGGATTGTGGGATAATGGGGAAGGGTATGAAGTACTCCAACGTAGGTCATTATTTTAGACATCAAGTTTGCTAAGTTGCCTGGCAACGAGAGGTCGCAATCCTCTCCAAGGGGTGACAATCCCCAAGGCCATGACGACACCTGAGGCGAAACGAGGTCACAATCCTCGCTCAGGGGTCACAATCCCCGACCTCAGTTGAGGCGACGCGAGGTCACAATCCTCGCGCAGGGGTCACAATCCCCAAGCCTCCATCCTCTCCAGAGGGTCACAATCCCCAATAGAGAGGTCCTTATCCTATCTCTGGTTGCGCCCCTTAGTTACTACCGTGTTAATAATTACTTTGTGTTTATGATTTATTGATTGTATATATATATATATATATATATTTATTCCGAGTATATATCTCTCTCTATATGTATACGATGTAAATTCATAATATATATGTATATATTCTTATTAGTTTATAAGACACTTGTCGGTGCGAATTAATATGAAAATGTGCCAATCGTAACATGCTCGCTCTTTTTGACCTTGGGACCTGATGTCATGGACAGATTGAGAAAAAGAGGGGGGGATGGTGGGAAGTTTTTTTTTAGATGTCTCATGTTTGCTTTTATCTACGCGAACACGAGAATTCAAAGAGCTCTGTCTGAGGGACAGATCGTAGCGGGCACGTGGAGTTAATGATTGATAGATCCGTCACGCAAGCCTGTCAAAATAGAGGTCACGTTGGCCTACATATAACATCATGTCCTGTGGCGATTTAGAGGGCAATGTCATGGTTGTCGCATTAACTTAAATTTATAATACTTATAAATTAGCTTTTGTGGCTATACATTTACTATGCCTTTTATTATGTTTTTAGACAAGTTTGCTTGTGATCTCGGATGTTCCAAAAATGCAATGTGTGTAGAGTCCTCTCCTGGTGATGATTCAGTAGATCCACAATGTATGTGTAATGCAGGCTTTACAGGCGACGGGGTCAATTGCTCAGGTAAGTGCTATTGCCCTCCATTAGGTCCGCGATCTGGTCTAAACCTCAAAATATTTTCAAAATTGTACGTCTGCATGATAGTTTTGATGTACACGTACAAATAAAAAGACACAGACAATCAATCAAACACAGACAACCTGTCCTTCCGATCATGTAACATTAGTACTTATTTTTAATATTTGGGTTGTAATTTTAACAGACATTGATGAATGCAAGGACAATTCACATGAATGTCATCCCAACGCGCTGTGCTCAAATACTGAAGGCTCATACAGCTGTGATTGTAAAGAAGGTTTCTTTGGGGGTGGTAAAGCATGCCAAGGTAAGGGGGAAATGCGTTCAACAAATTAAAGCCAAATATACTATTATACACCTCTAATGTTTTGTTACAGACGTTAATGAATGCAATGCAATTACCGGTTGTGATTTCAATGCTATATGCACGAACACCGAAGGTTCCTATACATGCACTTGTAAAGATGGTTACACAGGCAATGGGTTTACATGTACAGGTATGTTTACTGCCCGTGATTAATCATTCAATCATGGAATATAACTTATCGTCTCACGTGCTACTATGGAAATGGGAGAATATTTCTATGTGATATCGAAATAAAAATGACAAATAATTTTATTCCTACAAGATGTGGATTAGGTGGAAAATATAGAATAGATCTATGATCGAACAGTCAATAAGTGATTAAATTAGAAGACAAAGGAATCAAAATCGTCAAGCAAACTAATCAATGGATGAATCCAGGAAAGATACTTATAGGCTAGGTTTACACGGGACCGGACGAATTAAAATCGTCCTGAACATGCTTTTCACACGGAACCGAACAATATTTTCGTCCTGCTCAGACGAATATTTGATCGGTTAGGCGTCCAAATTATTGCACGTTTAGCGCGGTCCCGTTTGAACGGAACCCGTAAGCGGATGTCTTTTTGACCGGTCAAAAATTCTTCCGATCCCATGTAAACGTAGCCATAAATTGACTTATTGCGGATAAAGACTCTTATTTTCCATTGCTGATAATCTGTCTGTTTATATAATGCAGCGGATAATACATTCGTTTTGTGTTTCAGTTGCACTGGCAGCAGTTTGCAGCCCGCCTTGCAGTAACATAACTGAACGCTGTATAGACGTTGAAGGTTCTAACCAATGTGTCTGCATTGATGGATATGTAAGACGAAGTGGAATCTGTCACGGTTTGTACTTGAAAATTGGGATCCACTAATTCTTTCTCAACCGTTACAAAAAAAAATATTTCATAACAAATAGTCTGAATTGACGAAAGACGTAATAAACAACCTACCAGAAAACCTAATTCTTACTTTCTCTTCACAGTCGTGGAGGGAACAACTTCATTACCGCAACTCAAATCCACTGAAAAACCACAAGTAACTACTGTACCTCGTCAAATAACTACAGCAGCATCTGAAAGAACCACTGCAGTGCCTGAAGGAACTACCTCAGCTTCTGATGGCACTACAGAACCAGAAGGAACTACAGCAACAGCTTATGGATTTACAACAGCGCCAGAAACTACAGCAGAACCTGAGGTAACTACATTGCCTCCTGAGGGAGCTACATCAGCACCTAAGCAAACTACCTTAGTTCCTGTGGGAACTACATTGGCACCGGAGAGAACTACATCAGTGCCAGAGGGAACTACATCAACAACTAAGCAAACTACACTAGCTCCTGGAGGAACTACATCAGCATCTGAGGGTACTACACCAACACCTATGGGAACTACTGCAGCACCTAAGCAAACCACCACAGTTCCTGAAGGAACTACATCAGCACCTGAGGGAACTACATCAGCTCCTGAAGGAACTACAGAAGCACCTGAGGGAACCACATCAGCTCCTGAAGGAACTACATCAGCACCTGAGGGAACCACATCAGCTCCTGAAGAAACTACATCAGCACCTGAAGCAAGTACATCAGCAGTTGAGGGAACTACATCAGCTCCTGAAGGAACAATTGGAACACGTGAAGGAACTACTTCAGCACCTGAAAGAATTACTTCGGCACCTGAAGGAACTACTTCGGCAACTGAGGGAACTTCTGTTGCACCTGAAAGAACTACTGGATCACCTAAAGTAACTTCTACATCATCTGGAAGTACTCCTGCAGCACCTCCAAAAACCACAGCTTCATCCGAAGTCACTACAGGTTCTTTACAAACAACTTTAGTACCTGGTTTTACAGGTGAGATTTTACTGTTGCTACAACAAATGTTTTATACGTTGATTCCCATACTAATAGTTTATACGTAGCATGTTTTATCTTGCATGGTGTCTGTACATACAAATTATATGGCTAAAATAATGTCTAATTTTGAGTATTTGTTAATGATATTGTTGAATAGTGGATAATTGACAGTAATACTAGAAATAAATTATTGAGAGATATTGAATTATCCAAATGCATGAATTAACTGTTGTTAAGAACTCATCAAATTATAGAAGTACACCTTCAATATACTCGTATTTAGAACAATTGTAAGAGGTTGAACATTAGAGCTCTATACGAGGCATTAGTTTAACAAACGTAAATAGATTATGTATCCGATGAAGCACGTTTTAACTTCCATGTATAGATAATCATAATTTCAAAAATAAAATAAAGCAAAGAAACTAACAGGCCGAGGTATTTGTGAATGGCATGATTCTAATAACCTGCCATATTCTTCAAAGTACTTATTGCATGTCTTAATTAACGTAAACAATCGCATCTTGCATGAAGCATGTGAACCGACAACATGGGACTAATCCACTCAAGCAATCGATGTATTCCATCCAATCGTCTGTTGTGCAGTCAAAACGTTCCTCACCAAAACATATTTAACAAGACTAAGTATGCAACTTGCTACTTCAGGAGTACAGATTACAGAAATAACACAAACACCACGTCCACAAGAGAAACAAACACAGGTTATTCCAACTACTACTACAGTGAAAGAAACATCAACTGAAACAGAAGCTGAAACAGAAACAACATCATCACTTGTACAATCAACCACGGTACCTGCGAGAACTACTGCAGCACCAGTCGCACCAGAAGGTACAACAGCAGCAACAGTCTCACCAGAAGGTACCACTGTAGCACCAGTCGCACCAGGAGGTACCACTGTAGCACCAGTCGCACCAGAAGGTACCACTGCAGTACCAGTACTTCCAGAAGGTACTACTGCAGCACCAGTTGCTCCAGAAGGTACCACTGCAAAACCAGTCTATCCAGAAGGTACCACTGCAGCACCAGTCGCTCCAGAAGGTACCACTGCAACACCAGTCGCACGAGAAGGTACAACTGCAACACCAGTCGCACGAGAAGGTACAACTGCAGCACCGATCGCACCAGAAGGTAGTACTGCAAAACCAATCGCACCAGAAAGTACCACTGCAGCATCAGTCGCACCAGAAGGTACAACTGCAGCACCAGTTGCACCAGAAGGTACTACTGCAGCACCAGTCGCACCAGAAGGTACTACTGCAACACCAGTCGCACCAGAAAGTACCACTGCAGTACCAGACGTTCCAGAAGGTACTACTGCAGCACCAGTTGCTCTAGAAGGTACCACTGCAGCACCAGTCGCTCCAGAAGGTACCACTGCAGCACCAGTCGCTCCAGAAGGTACTACTGCAACACCAGTCGCACGAGAAGGTACTACTGCAACACCAGTCGCACGAGAAGGTACAACTGCAGCACCAGTCGCTCCAGAAGGTACCACTGCAGCACCAGTCGCTCCAGAAGGTACTACTGCAGCACCAGTTGCTCCAGAAGGTACCACTGCAGCACAAGTCGCTCCAGAAGGTACCACTGCAGCACCAGTCGCTCCAGAAGGTACTAACGCAACACCAGTCGCACGAGAAGGTACAACTGGAGCACCAATCGCACCACAAGGTACCACTGCAGTACAAGTCCTACCAGAAGGTACCACTGAAGCACCAGTAAAACCGGAAGGTACTACTGCAGCACCGATCGCACCAGAAGGTAGTACTGCAAAACCAATCGCACCAGAAAGTACCACTGCAGCATCAGTCGCACCAGAAGGTACAACTGCAGCACCAGTTGCACCAGAAGGTACTACTGTCGCACCAGAAGGCACTACTGCAACACCAGTCGCACCAGAAGGTACCACTGCCGCACCAGTCGCTCTAGAAGGTACCACTGCAGCAACAGTCGCACCTGAAGGTACCACTGCAGCACAAGCTACAGCAGAAGGATCTACTGCGGCACCAATTGCACCAGAAGGTACCACTGCAACACCAGTCGAACCAGAAGGTACCACTGCAGCACCAGTAAAACCAGACGATACCACTGCAGCACCAGTAAAAGCAGAAGATACCACTGCAACACCAGTCGCACAAGAAGGTACCACAGCAGCTCCAGTAAAAGCAGAAGGTACCACTGCAGCACCGGTCGCACCAGAAGGTACTACTGCAGTACCTGTCGCACCAGAAGGATCTACTTCTGCACCAGTGGCACCAGAAGGTACCACTGCTGCACCAGTTGCTCCAGAAGGTACCACTGCAGCACAAGTCGCTCCAGAAGGTACCACTGCAGCACCAGTCGCTCCAGAAGGTACTAACGCAACACCAGTCGCACGAGAAGGTACAACTGGAGCACCAATCGCACCACAAGGTACCACTGCAGTACAAGTCCTACCAGAAGGTACCACTGAAGCACCAGTAAAACCGGAAGGTACTACTGCAGCACCGATCGCACCAGAAGGTAGTACTGCAAAACCAATCGCACCAGAAAGTACCACTGCAGCATCAGTCGCACCAGAAGGTACAACTGCAGCACCAGTTGCACCAGAAGGTACTACTGTCGCACCAGAAGGCACTACTGCAACACCAGTCGCACCAGAAGGTACCACTGCCGCACCAGTCGCTCTAGAAGGTACCACTGCAGCAACAGTCGCACCTGAAGGTACCACTGCAGCACAAGCTACAGCAGAAGGATCTACTGCGGCACCAATTGCACCAGAAGGTACCACTGCAACACCAGTCGAACCAGAAGGTACCACTGCAGCACCAGTAAAACCAGACGATACCACTGCAGCACCAGTAAAAGCAGAAGATACCACTGCAACACCAGTCGCACAAGAAGGTACCACAGCAGCTCCAGTAAAAGCAGAAGGTACCACTGCAGCACCGGTCGCACCAAAAGGATCTACTTCTGCACCAGTGGCACCAGAAGGTACCACTGCTGCACCAGTCGAACCAGAAGTTACCACTGAACCACCAGTTGCACCAGAAGGTACCACTGCAGCACCAGTCGCACCAGAAGGTACCACTGCAGCACCAATCGCACCAGAAGGTACCACTGCAGCACCGGTCGCACCAGAAGGTACTACTGCTGTACCTGTCGCACCAGAAGGATCTACTTCTGCACCAGTGGCACCAGAAGGTACCACTGCTGCACCAGTCGAACCAGAAGGTACCACTGCACCACCAGTGGCACCAGAAGGTACTACTGCAGCACCAGTAGCACCAGAAGTTACTACTGCAGCACCGGTCGCACCAGAAGGATCTAGTGCAGCACCAGTCACACCAGAAGGTACCAGTGCAGCACCAGTCGCACCAGAAGGTACTATTGCAACACCAGTTGCACCAGAAGGCACCACTGCAGCACCAGTCGCACCAGAAGGGACCACTGCAGCACCAGTCGCACCTGAAAGATCTACTGTAGCACCAGTCGCACCTGAAGGTACCACTGCAGCACAAGTCACAGCAGAAGGATCTACTGCAGCACCTGAGAGAAGTACTGCAACACTACAGAGAACCACTGCAGCACTCGAGAAAAGTACTGCAGCATCAGAGAAAACCACTGCAGTTGTTGTTGGTACAGCTGCAACAACGTTTGAAACAGGTTTGATTAGCCGTTAATTTTGATTGAGGTTTGATAATGGAATGCTTACTTTAAGTTAGTCAAATAAAATACAAACACAACAAATTTATAAGTTCTTGATGTGCTGAACGGTTGCTGGTCAAGCTAATACTCCAGTTTCACGTTATCTATCACCGCTGTACTATTTGACAAAAGGCGCATTTGCACAGGCTAAGCCTCGATTTGTTGTCAAAATATTCACAAATCCCAAGCAAAGCACGAAAAAATGTTACCGCTTAACAAAAGAAAACACATTTGCATTTACTCTGAATTGAGGCTAAGCCTGTGCAAATGCGCCTTTTGTCAAATAGTACAGCGGTGCTAAATAACACGAAACTGGTCTATTGCTGTTTGTTTTTCTAGTTATTCTATGTTATGTTTTATGAATGTTTGATGTAAGAAAGGGGAAAGAAATATAAATATTCAATGTTGCCCTTGTGTACGCATTGTTGAAAATAGAACAATTCAAAATTATGTTTTGAAATAAACAATTTTGTAGTAAAATAAAAGTTGCAGAAAGTTTAGAAACAACAACTGCAAGGACCATCAAGTTAGACTAGTTTAAAGTCGTCCGTGGGCAATTGAAGTTGTAATGTCATGTTTTTGAAACTTTACATACGAAATCTTGATCATATAAGAGTTTAAAATATGAAATAAAAGATGGGTCACCTTGCTTGATTTTGAGATTAAGTGTGAGCGCCTTTCCATACCCCATAATTCCATATAAACGCTAATGATTTTTAGAATATTGTTGAACGCCCCACACGTCTACCATAGAATAATAGGCCTGTACAGTATGTTGCCCAGTTTCGTGACAGTACCAGTATCGTGACACAAACAAATAAAACTCGTTTTTAGCGACGGTCATTTGGTATTTAAAAAAAAAAAAAAAGACTACAGAGAAAACACTAAACATTTAGGTTCAGTATGCATGTTTTGACGGTCTTCTACATGCACGGATTTTTCGAAAAAAATCAATTGTTGACAGAGTAGCGGAGGCTTCCTGGATAAAAGTATGACTTTTACTGCGCAGTAAACTGACATGGGCTCGAAAAAGAGGGATTTACATCGTATATTCTCAAAGAACAAAGACAATATTGATACTGACGATAGCTAGAGAGTGTAACTTTATTCTACGACCCTTGAATGTTTAGCAATTTTGATATTTGCTTAAAATATTAGACGCATAATATTTAGTTCGTTTTAAGATTAGGTTACCAGTTTCGTGACACGCAAATACCAGTGATTACAAAAAGCCCAAATACACCGACAAGTATTGGCTTTAAACAAAATCATGGCTGGAAATTGTTTGAAAACACAAATGTTATGAATTCTGTTCGTTTTGTGAATCAAGTGTTGCTTTTGCTATGGAACACTACGGCAGATAAAGTCGCCTTTGCAGATCGTTTCTATGCAAATTAAGTTGATAAGCAACAGGACTTTGAAACATTTCTAATATTTCATATTCCAAAATTCTCAAAAAATAAAATAAGGAACAATCCAAATGTTAGCGCAAAATATAGTTAAAGGTAAGAAAATATGTTTTTGATTTGTTTTATCGAATTTTGCTATGAATTACTTTGAAAACAATGTATTTTTACAACGTGTCACGAAACTGGGCCAGCTGTCACGAAACTGGGCACCTTAGTTGCCGTCGAAATATTCATTTTATTTTATCAAATTGAAAAAAATCGAAGAAAATATCTACATCATTGTTTTTTCTGATAAATTTGCCTTTGAATGACAACATTTCATACACTTATTTTTCTCTGTAGAGAAGATATAGAGATTACTTCATGGCTAGTGAGTGCGTACGATTTTTATTCACGAGTTGTGAAGAATTACAAACGAACGAGCGAGTGAGTTTGTAATTCTACACAACGAGTGAATAAAATTGTACAAGCGAACTAACCATGATGTAATTTGTTTATTTTATAAACATAAATAATTTTATTATTTTTCAACAATAATGACAACATGCATCAAATATACCATGAAATGAGTTATATGGTTAAACGATTCAATGCTTAAAAAAATTCAATGTTTTCTTTCAAAATTTTAAACAACGAAAAGTAGCAACAAATCAAATCATGAAAAATACCGTTGCAAAAGGCAAATTTACTTATCTTCGATGCTTTTCAAAAGCATTATTAAATGGTTAAATAGTCTTGCATTGACAACGCTTCGGCGGTAGCTCAGCGAGATTCCTCTAGTGTGAACTTTGCCGACTGATTCACTATATTTATAGTCTTTTCCTTTTTTCTTTAGGTCTTTCTGTTTGGAAAGAAGGACTTGTCTTTTCAAATAGGAGGTCATTCATCTCACTTGTTTTCTTCATATGCCGCTCAAAACCAAATAAACTTCAGAGCGAGAATAGTCTTAGTTTTCCCGTCTTTGACAGTAATAAATAACGAAGTTGGGCTACTGCTAGAAATTTGTCAACTTTTCTTGCTTCTTTCTTGAATTCCAAGACGTTTTTCTATAGCTAAACATCACATTGGATATATATTTTTTCGAAATAGCTTTGTTTTCTTGTGTTAAAATAACATTTTCAGTCGAATCGGTGTCAAAAAACATTTCCAACATTTTGACCAAAGGCGGTTGAAAGTTTTCGTGCCAGTGATGCAGATTCCCGCACAAAACTTTTTCACTAGTAAAAAAATCGTTCGTCCAATCAGATGCCGCGAACGATAGTGAAATTTCATCGTTCGCATCGCCGATTGGCTGTGACTTAAAACCGAACGATTTTTACATCACTGCAATTTTATACATAAATCTCAGTACTTATGAAATAAATTGTATTTACAAACTGAAGTGTCACGAAACTGGGCAACATACTGTATTGGTCGATTTTTTAATTTTGTACTGCCATTTTTGCCTTGTTATGTCGATTTTTCTATCTTGACATAATTTGTAGAACTTATACTTTGATTGTAAGAAACAAAAAGGTGGTGTTCACTGTTTTCCTTTCCGAGATATTGTGCTGCAAACTTTAAATATTTGATCTCCATCGTGTTTCGTGGAACGCCTGGATGGTTTAATTTATGAAAAGAAATTCTCCAGGCGTTTCATGACGTGTGCGGAAAGGATTCGCAGAACGAATTACCGTGAACGTCCTTATATATATTACGTCAAGATAAACATGATGCTTGCGATATTGAGCTAAATTATTCAACATGGTTAAACAGTGACTTAAACATCTCATGCATTCGCTTTTCAACCACAGAAATGACCAAAACAGCAGAATCTCAAAAGAAGGCAACCACAGTGGAGACCCATACTGTTACTTCTAGACCTGAAGAAGCTACTTCAGTACCTGTGGAAACAACAGCAGCAACACCAGTCGCACCAGAAGGTACCACTGCAGCACCTGTCGCACCAGAAGGTACTACTGCTGCACCAGTCGCACCAGAAGGTAGTACTGCAACACCAGTTGCACCAGAAGGTACAACTGCATCACCAGTCGCACCAGAAGGTACTACTGCAGCACCAGTTGCACCAGAAGGTACCACTGCAGAACCTGTCGCACCAAAAGGTACCACTGCAGCACCAGTCGCTCCAGAAGGTACAACTGCATCACCAGTCTCTCCAGAAGGTACAACTGCAACACCAGTCGCACCAGAAGGTACAACTGCAACACCAGTCGCACCAGAAGGTACCATTGCAGTACCAGTCCTACCAGAAGGTACCACTGAAGCACCAGTCGCACCAGAAGGTACTACTGCAGTACCTGTCGCACCAGAAAGATCTACTTCTGTACCAGTAGCACCAGAAGGTACCACTGCTGCACCAGTAGCACCAGAAGGTACTACTGCTTCACCAGTCCCACCAGAAGGTAGTACTGCAACACCAGTTGCACCAGAAGGTACAACTGCAACACCAGTCGCACCAGAAGGTACTACTGCAGCACCAGTTGCACCAGAAGGTACCACTGCAGAACCTGTCGCACCAAAAGGTACCACTGCAGCACCAGTCGCTCCAGAAGGTACAACTGCATCACCAGTCTCTCCAGAAGGTACAACTGCAACACCAGTCGCACCAGAAGGTACAACAGCAGCACCAGTCTCACCAGCAAGTACCACTGTAGCACCAGTAGGTACAACTGCATCACCAGTCGCACCAGAAGGTACTACTGCAGCACCAGTTGCACCAGAAGGTACCACTGCAGAACCTGTCGCACCAAAACGTACCACTGCAGCACCAGTTGAACCAGAAGGTACTACTGCAGCACCAGTTGCACCAGAAGGTACTACTGCAGCACCAGTCGCACCAGAAGGTACTACTGCAGCACCAGTCTCTCCAGAAGGTACCACTGCAACACCAGTCGCACCAGAAGGTACAACTGCATCACCAGTCGCACCAGAAGGTACTACTGCAGCACCAGTTGCACCAGAAGGTACCACTGCAGAACCTGTCGCACCAAAAGGTACAACTGCATCACCAGTCTCTCCAGAAGGTACAACTGCAACACCAGTCGCACCAGAAGGTACCACTGCAGTACCAGTCCTACCAGAAGGTACCACTGAAGCACCAGTCGCACCAGAAGGTACTACTGCAGTACCTGTCGCACCAGAAAGATCTACTTCTGCACCAGTAGCACCACAAGGTACCACTGCTGCACCAGTAGCACCAGAAGGTACTACTGCTGCACCAGTCGCACCAGAAGGTAGTACTGCAACACCAGTTGCACCAGAAGGTACAACTGCATCACCAGTCGCACCAGAAGGTACTACTGCAGCACCAGTTGCACCAGAAGGTACCACTGCAGAACCTGTCGCACCAAAAGGTACTACTGCAGCACCAGTTGCACCAGAAGGTACTACTGCAGCACCAGTCGCACCAGAAGGTACTACTGCAGCACCAGTCTCTCCAGAAGGTACTACTGCAACACCAGTCGCACCAGAAGGTACAACTGCATCACCAGTCGCACCAGAAGGTACTACTGCAGCACCAGTTGCACCAGAAGGTACCACTGCAGAACCTGTCGCACCAAAAGGTACCACTGCAGCACCAGTCGCTCCAGAAGGTACAACTGCAGCACCAGTCTCACCAGCAAGTACCACTGTAGCACAAGTCGCACCAGAAGATACCACTGCAGCACCAGTCTCTCCAGAAGGTACTACTGCAACACCAGTCGCACGAGAAGGTACAACTGCAACACCAGTCGCACCAGAAGGTACCACTGCAGTTCCAGTCCTACCAGAAGGTACCACTGAAGTACCAGTCGCACAAGAAGGTACTACTGCAGTACCTGTCGCACCAGAAAGATCTACTTCTGCACCAGTAGCACCAGAAGGTACAACTGCATCACCAGTCGCACGAGAAGGTACTACTGCAGCACCAGTTGCACCAGAAGGTACTACTGCTGCACCAGTCGCACCAGAAGGTAGTACTGCAACACCAGTTGCACCAGAAGGTACAACTGCATCACCAGTCGCACGAGAAGGTACTACTGCAGCACCAGTTGCACCAGAAGGTACCACTGCAGAACCTGTCGCACCAAAACGTACCACTGCAGCACCAGTTGAACCAGAAGGTACTACTGCAGCACCAGTTGCACCAAAAGGTACTACTGCAGCACCAGTCGCACCAGAAGGTACTACTGCAGCACCAGTCTCTCCAGAAGGTACCACTGCAACACCAGTCGCACCAGAAGGTACAACTGCATCACCAGTCGCACCAGAAGGTACTACTGCAGCACCAGTTGCACCAGAAGGTACCACTGCAGAACCTGTCTCACCAAAAGGTACCACTGCAGCACCAGTCGCTCCAGAAGGTACAACTGCATCACCAGTCTCTCCAGAAGGTACAACTGCAACACCAGTCGCACCAGAAGGTACAACAGCAGCACCAGTCTCACCAGCAGGTACCACTGTAGCACCAGTCGCACCAGAAGATACCACTGCAGCACCAGTCTCTCCAGAAGGTACTACTGCAACACCAGTCGCACGAGAAGGTACAACTGCAACACCAGTCGCACCAGAAGGTACCACTGCAGTACCAGTCCTACCAGAAGGTACTACTGAAGCACCAGTCGCACCAAAAGGTACTACTGCAGTACCTGTCGCACCAGAAGGATCTACTTCTGCATCAGTAGCACCAGAAGGTACCACTGCAGCACCAGTAGCACCAGAAGTTACTACTGCATCACCAGTCGCACCAGAAGGTACCACTGCAGCACCAGTCGCACCAGAAAGTACCACTGCAGCACCAATCTCACCAGAAGGTACCACTGCAACACCAGTCGCAGCAGAAGTATCTACTGCAACACCAGTCGCACCAGAAGGTACCAGTGCAGCACCAGTAGCACCAGAAGGTACAACTGCTGCATCAGTCGCACCAGAAGGTACTACTACAGCGATTGAAGGAAGTACTGTTGCACCTGAAGCAACCACTGCAGCACCTGTTGATTTTTGTTCTAATGGTTTGAACAGCTGCCATTTAGATGCTATATGTGAAAATGTACCTGGTTCCTTTACATGTCGATGTAAAGAGGGTTTTACTGGAGATGGTGTTGTATGTCAAGGTATGTTGACTGTGAATGATTTCTTAATTTTTTGCTACCATTTTGTAACGTGTGAAATTTGTTCTTTTGTAGAAACAGACGAATGTCATGATGGGAGCGCTAATTGTGATGAAAATGCAGAATGCATAAACACTTTTGGATCCTATCGGTGTGAATGTGGAAGGGGCTACACTGGTGATGGAGAGTCTTGCCAAGGTATAGTTTGTGTAATGTAAATTGTATTATCACTAGCATCATATTGTTTTCGGCATTGAACTTACAACAACTTAATGTGGATTTGATTACAATACACACAATAAAATATTAAGACAATGGTTGATCTGCCACAAAATGCTCTGAGTTATAAGTTACTCAATATTGTTGCTTATCAGGTAGGAGTAAGCAAGACACCTGGTTGTCATTGTCTATTTATTCTTACAATTTGTATTATCAATATAATTTCCATATTATATATTCCTCAGATGTTAATGAGTGTGCTGCAGACAAGAAGCCATGTAGTCCCAACGCTATCTGTATCAACAGACCTGGATCTTTTACTTGTAGCTGTAAGCAAGGATTTCTTGGAAATGGAACCCAATGTGATGGTAATTTTACATTTTGTTGGATATTTTATGGATGTCAAACCAACAGGTTCTACCGTTATACATCGGAAAACATAGCTCCGTGATTTTGAGTAGAAATACCAACATCCTTTGTAGGCTTCAGAGTGTGGATTGTAGCTTTGATTGCGACTACAATTTTTGAAATAGATGTATATCATTCAAAGAGTTCTCGAGGCTCTACTGTCTGCTCGATTTTGAATAAGAGTCTTATAAGAGAATGACCGAGAGATTACAGCGATAACAATCAGAAATCTTGAAAAGTACTTGTGTTTTTTTTTTTCACGTATAGCCATGTATTACAAATCCAAATGTCCGTAGAAGAATGGTGTTTTCGAATCCATAGCTACTTTTTTGAAAGGGTTTGTTTAATTTTAAATTAACTTAAATTAATTTTAAAGTAACTTGACATTAGAATAGTCGCACAATCTCTCTTATAAAAGTGATCAAACCGTTCGCTTTCAACTCCCAAAAGTACGTGTAATTTTTGAACGGAAAGTAGATCAAAATCATTTGATAAGGTCAATCCATGGCTCCTTTTTTACTTTTCTGCAAATATTTCGAGAAAAGCTAAGATTTAAAGTGCTAGTCTTACGTAAATCAAGGTGCAAAATTCGCACTTTTTTAGTATGCTATCCTTAAATATATGCCTAAAAAGGATAGTGACAAAAAAGTTACTTCAAAAGTTACCGAAGTTACTTCATATATAGTTTGCATGCCGTTGTTCGCCCGTAACCAAACCAGCGTGTACAAAAGTAAGTAATCTATCTAGAGTATTCTAAAAATTATGTAGCTTTTTAAGAGCGAGTCCGCGTGAAAACCATGCAGACCAGTCTACACCGTACATCACCGATTTTCTTCAGACTTAGCTCAATTGTACATCTTAGTTAACTTATTACTTTGGTGAATTTTTTTGGCTTTAAATTAAAAAGGCTTAAAGTTACAACCATTTGAGTATTTTACCCTAAAAACGGTCAAAATTTGCATAAAATATACCTAAAGTTTTACGGCCTCGTATTTCCTTTGCAGATTGTTTCCTGCACCAATATTCTGCCCACGTTTAGCACATTATCTTATTAGTACTTTAAGTTGAATAAAAAGTCGTGAAACAAATATTGGGTTGTTTTATAAAGGGTTGAGTTATTGCTATTTTTCAGCTTTGACGAAAAGTGTAAAAATATACTCTAGAAAAGAGCTATTTGCACCTATCCGGCAGTTATTCATATAACTTTGAAACCTTTATCAGATAGCATGATGATAGAGACAATGTTTTATGGAAAAAAAAGTCTGTAAAGTATTTATTTTTGAAGCGAAAAATAACTAAGAAAATGATGAAATTTACATTGTTTGAAGTTGTCACGTGACAAAACTAAATATACAACAAATCTACAACACGCTAAATATGATCCCAATATAATGATAAGAATCATAAGAATCAATTATATGAATTAAAATAATGATTCATCATTATATATAAGATAATCTTACAACAAATAACTAAGTTTTAGGCTTGTAAGCCGAATACAGTAATGTTTTGTCATGTCTACCTTCGGCTTTCCTATGTCTGGTAAAAACGATATTTCATAATATTTTTTTCACAATATTATCATTTTTTTAAATAAAATAATTTTTACAGTATTAGAATTTTGCATTTATTAACCTCACACACAACATGTTAAAGAAATTATTGAACTCATGCGGTTGCTAAAAACAGAAACAGACAAAGTAACAGTGTACTATATAAAACTATGTAACCTTTTTGATTTACTATTTTCCTGATTATGATCACTCTCCAGGGATATGAATACGTTTTCATAAAAATATATTGTTAAAGTTCTAGCAAGACACATTTTAATAAAAGACATATATTTTACTTCAAGTGTTTTCTTTGTTGTTTTGCATAAATTTGAAATTGACATTCGACTAATTGGCATGTTTGGTAGACACCGACATTAATTCTCATTTTACGTGCATTAGTTGAGGTTAATTTTGACATACAGTAATTATTTTATGGCGGTTTTCTGTTTTCACAATCTTTCTGTGGAAAATTATGGAAGTTCTCGAAGAAACAATGACACCTGTTTTGTTTTGCTACCTTTAAAATCTTGTACAAGGATTATCTGCACCTATCTACTTGGCTGTTTAAAAACTTCTTCCAAAGATGTGAAGTACGAGTGGGAACTTTGTCTTTTAAGAGCTGGTGTTTTTCAAACTGAAAATACAGATGATATGATATTGAAGAGTTTTGAATTGAGCCGTTTCTTTTTTTCGTTGAGATATCTAGAGAGTGAATAAGATGAATCTGGATTACCATCGATTTTTAAGTATTAAAATACTTGCCATTCCCGCCAAACGACTGTGAAGCGATTCTCTTCCGTCAATCAAACATAATTGGTCTAGTCTAGTGATAATTAATATAAACAACTGACAATGTGAACAAAAAAACAGCTAGGTAAAAAATATTATTTCAAATAGAATAGCTGGTCCAAAAAATATACATTTATTTAGTTTTAACGTTCTGATACCCATAGAATTTATCGTTAGGCTAAAATTTGTTTTCACTGACATTAGTATGCAAATATTTTAATAGACAATTTGTTTGACGGAAGAGAATCGCTAACTCACTTTACGATCTCTGTTGGGCCGGCATTATTTTATTTTATTGTTATTATCACTATTATTTCATTCCATTTTTTATGTCATAATAACATGCTTTTCTGAAAGTTAACTCTAAAATGGTTAACGACCGGGAACCAGTTCATGACAGTTGATTGTTTAGTACTGATAATCACACTTGGCTACGCTGTCGTTGTCATTTGGATAATTTCCACGTTTTCGACTTTTATTTTACGAATCTGCAGTCTTAAAGATGTAAGTTTCGAATATTTATACATATTAAAATCAACTCAAGGCTCTTTGTTGTAATTTGAACCATTTGATCAGCTTAGCATTATCGTTGATGCAAACTCGGCATGTTTTTGTGTGTATTTCATTCGGAAAATAAAATAAAAACACCGTATAGTTAAAATATTTTAACATTGTACATTTATGACTTCTTAAATCGCCCTACTACATTAGCTGTTGTTTTTAGGTAAGTATTTTAAAACTTATCGGCTTTTTTAGTCGCAAATGGTCATTAGTCTTATAATTGGATACGTGTAAAAACGCGAAATTCGTGATACTGTATCTCTTCACCCTTAAAACTTAACAGAAATTTTTTTCTTTGTATTTGTTAACCATTATCAGTTGTACATAAAAGTCAAACTTTGTGGTTTTAAAAAGTTGCCGGATCTTGTATATCGAATTGTTAAGAATGCATACTCAAAATATAGATTTCATAGCCTGATATGTAAATAAGCAAAAATTTTCTTTAAATAAATCTTTTGATACTTTGATACTGTCGTTGTATTTATTATATGTTGTAGTAGGTCTGTACGAATTCCAGGTAAGAAAAAAGCTATATTTTTAGAGAAATTGATTTGTAAAGTTGGTGTAAATTTCAAGCAATTTTTATCGTTTGTCTGACTACATTCCCTTAAACCTCGATATCTGCTAGAGAATTTAATATTTTTGTTTTATATTGCACACAGTTAATATTTACACTAAAATACATATCTCGGCCAAAAATGAAAGAAATCGGTGATACCCGTTGTAGACACATTTTTCGATTTTGCATGGTTTTCACACGGACTCGCTCTTAATCACAAGTGCAAGCTCTTTCAATTTGTTAATCGTTAAAATCAGTTTTCCATGCACGTTCATGAAGCTAGTCAGTATTAAAAACAGTCGAGATAAAATGCCACACTGACTCGCTGAACTCGCAATATGTGCTTACTAGTTATACTGGCATCCAAGAGCGTTCATTTCATAAACAAACTCAAAGTTTTCGTCTTTATTTTTTTCTGCGAATAGTTTTATAGGTTGTTTAGTTAGTTAATTCTGTAACTTATAATACATATTCTTAGGGGTGGACCATTTGACTTTTGGGGGGGGGGGGTGGATGATTTTGTCCGTGCAGGAAATTTTTTTTAGCCCGCTGGCATGTGCACGCAATTTATTTTATAGAAAAGCATAGATTTCAGTGGCATTCAGTGGAAATTTTGGCTTGCAGGATTTTTTTTTTCGGCCCTTCGGGCCGTGCAGGAAATTTTTTTTCAAAATCATCCACCCCCCCCCCCTCAAAAGTTAAATGGTCCACCCCTTAGATCAGTAAAACATACGTTATTTGATTTGTAATGATTTCCATTTTGACCTTGCGTAGGCTGACATACTGACTCAAAACAAATCCAGTTTCATAACATTTTGGAAGTAAAAAAAACTGAGCTCTTTATATCAAAAGGAGTGTAGCGTTTTTGATGAAATAATGAAGATAAAAAACAACAATAAATCTAAATACGAGATACAACAAATGCTTGTCACTTTTGCTTTACGTAGGGCAAGCTTTTATGACAATGATGCATAGTTTAGCGCTCTTTACTGATGAGTTTCTTTAGTAAGTTCCATTCTTTAGACACTCTCGTTTCAGTTACGAATTGCCTTTTGCATCCCTCGATGTAAACATTCCTTGTAAGTTGGTCTCTTTTGAAATGAATCAAGCAGATAATGCCTTTGCGAAAGTTTTCTATTTTTGTGCGGGCAAATCCGATTTGTTCATATTTAGTCTATTGACTGAAATGAATTGAAATTTCGGCGTTATTGTAAGACAAATTCGACCAAACTTGAACAACACATATTGTAGGAGACATGTTTTAGAGTTTGGACGTAAAAATATTCAAGAATCAATGAAACATTTGATGAATTATGACCATCGCACAATATAAATAACAGAGGTTTAGTAGCAATGAACATTCGAGCGTTGAGCATATGACGTCACTTCCTTTAATGACAGGCCGGCTCAGAAGAACGCGATCGATTAATGGCGGACGCAAAGTGCCGAACTTCAGACGCTAAATACAGCAACTTCCCGGACTCGTATGAAAATAAAATTTGAACAGTGATATAACCATCATCTGAAGTTTTAAAAGGTATAATTTTTAGAAATTGTGTCATACTCGTAAGACTAGCACTTTAAAAACAATCTTGGAGACTTATTTCTACCAGTTTGGCTAGGCGCATTAAAGCGTGAACGTATAGCGGGTCTATAGCTGACCAAATGTTAACACGTGTTTTCCGATGAAACAACTTGACTTGCTTGTCGTTTTCTAAGTAATAGACATATAATAGTTATTTGTTTTTACTTTTTAAGACTTCGACGAATGTGAAGGAAATATCAACAAATGTCACATACATGCTGACTGCCTAAATACAGTAGGATCTTATCGATGTGAATGTATTGATGGATATGTTGGAGATGGTCTCAACTGCAAGCGTAAGTTAATCATGCGTTTATCCCTGTATTTACATTTGAATTTCTCTTCGTAAAAACGTATTTGATCTTATATAATTGCTATTGTATTCTCCTTTCTATATTACGTTTGTCATATTTAGTTTCAGCTGCTGGTCAGTGTGATCCAGGATGTCATCAAAACGCCAACTGCATCAAAGAAGAGGCAAATGCCAATGCTAAATGTGTCTGTAAGAAAGGTTATCGTGGTGACGGCCGGACATGTTCTGGTAGGTCCTTAACATTTCAAAGCTACTAGCAAACTATATTTTGATATCAAATGAATAAGACAAATCACCTTTTTAACGTCTCAATATATTTAGCCAGTGACTAATTTGGGATACTCAGACTTACCACCTCTACGTTAAAATATTTAACCGCATACAACTGCTCGACTCTGTAGATTGATTGATTCAATAAATATTTGAATATCTGTTTTCTTGCTTTAGATGTGGACGAATGCACTGAGGGAATCAACAGTTGTTCTCCATATGCTAAATGTCTTAACACTGATGGATCTTATCAATGTCTCTGCAATGATGGTTTTAGTGGAGATGGCTTCCAATGTACAGGTTAGTGATTTCTTACCAAGCAACACACAAGTATTTTTATATATGGCAAATATTACCATTCTTCAAATTATTAAGTTGAATATACTTCCAATATTATAATTACAAAATATGCGGGAGTGTTTGATAAACTTGAATAACATGTATATTTGTATACCAAAAGATACCGACGAATGCAGTGGTTCTAACGAATGCTCTTCCTATGCTCTCTGTACCAACACTCCTGGATCGTACGTATGTCGGTGCTTGAGAGGATATGTCGGTGATGGACGTACATGCCAAGGTACCACAATATATGCAATTGACTCTCTCATAAGCGACCGCCCTCGGAGCAGGAGAAACTGCTGGATCGCTAAAGGGAGACGGACGCTTACGATTGTTGTCGTTGAAATAGAGTCATATGTCCTCGTAATAAATTTTACCCTGAAGGCTAACGTTAAACATATCAATTGCTTATTAGATCGTGACGAATGTACAGATGGCAGCCATACTTGCTCGGGTAGCTCCCTGTGTACAAACACCCCTGGTTCATACGTCTGTCGCTGTCTCAGAGGTTATACTCAAAAAGGAGAAAACTGTGAAGGTATTTTTTTGTTATCTGTTTATTGATGAAACTGTCCCTCGGAAGGATGCGTGAATCATGGAAGATTTTACAATTTTTATAAACTTTTTTCTTATTTTATTCTTATCAATTTTCGTTCTTTTCAGATGTTGATGAATGCTCGACTAACACGCATGATTGTAATAAGAACGCCCTTTGTACAAACACGGAAGGATCGTACTTGTGTCGGTGCTTGAGAGGGTATGAGGGAGATGGAAAGATCTGTAAAGGTAAACACACGAAAGAACGCCTGTGTTAATTACATACAAATATAGGGTGCACAAGATAAAATCAATTTTTTAAATCAATTTTTTTTGTTAGATAAAGACGAATGCGAACTTGAAGAATCCGATTGTGATCTCAATGCTCAATGTTTTAACACCGAAGGGTCTTACGACTGTCGGTGTATTCCTGGGTTCGAGGGAGATGGTAAAAAATGCACAGGTACATAATAATGCCCAACATTTCTGTACTCTTAATACATCAAAAACAAACAAGTTATCTTTGCAGTTATCAGAGAAGTATGTTATTTATTGGCTTGATTATCCAGGACAGTGTTATATTGATGTTTTGCCATCTTTGTTGTGTGTTTTCAGATGTGGACGAGTGTTCATCAGTTTCATTTAACGGCATCTGTGATGAGAATGCTGTTTGTGTGAACACACAAGGCTCTTATAATTGTCGTTGCTCCAAGGGATTCACCGAGGATGGCAAGAAATGCAACGGTAATTTGCATCCTTTATTGTTATTAAATCGGCATTCATGTGAGACGATGCTAAACTGTGATATATAAGCATCATTAAAGTGATGTACTAATTCCACACGATTGTAAGCCGCCTGCGATAAGGGACCTTTCCCGAATTCGGGTGACTAACTACGAAATAATAGAGTCCAGGGGAGGCTGGGGTGGATCAATGTATACATTCACTGTTTTTTGTTTACTCCAGCCTCGACTTCAATCTTTTGTTTTGAGATCAGTGAAGTGAATTATTGAAAAGTCTATTGCCATGGTGATGATTATTTTTATTATTATTATTAATAGAATATTTACTAGCTAGAATTATGTTTTAATCACATGTTGTACTTTATTATTGTTATTTATATTATTTCCGGGCACACTTAATCTGGAGCCTCGCTCTGTTGTGTAATCCCTCACAACTTCATTTTTTTTTTTTAGCAATTCTCATTTTAGTATTTTGTTTATTGTATTATATTGTATTTTTAAGGTGGAAGTGATTAAATAAAATAAATTGTAAAGCGCTTTGAGACTCTAGTTTACATCGTGTTTGTCCCATTACAGATATAGACGAATGTACTGATAATACGCATGAATGTGATCCAAATGCACTGTGCACAAACACCCTGGGCTCATACGCTTGTAGATGTCTTAGCGGTTTCAAAGGAGACGGCAAGACATGTGATGGTGAGTAGTCAAAATACTCGAGTTAACTGTTTTTTTGTCATCAACAATGCCTTCATTCTAGTTCCTATATAGACCCTTTTAATATGTCCCGAGGTGTTGTGTTTTACGCGCTTGACGTCAAATTTATTCTTTTGAAATTTGTATAATATGAAAGGAATTGAAAATAATAAATTTGACGTCAAGCGCGTAAAACACAACACTTCGGGACTTATTAAAAGGGTCTATAATGTGGACGTAAAAGATCCTGTTGTGCTCGTCGAAAAGAGCATGGGATTGTCTCCCGGCACAGTCGTACGCTGTTGTGGTGTCCTGCCTTCGTATGAAGGGGAAAGCAATAAACTAAACTAATATAAACCGCTGTTATTACTATCATCTTTTTGTTTATAATAAATTGATGATTATTGTTTCTATTAAGATGCCATGTCGAAATGTATGCCTGCTTGTAATGCCAATGAGAACTGTATAATGCACCAAGAAGGACCCAAATGTGTCTGTAAGCCAGGTTTCACCGGACCAAAATGTGAAGGTAAAGCACAAATCTGAAATCGTTTTCACAAAAATCGTATTTTTAACTTTGTAAATCTGATTCTCTCTACATTTACTATGCCTTTTTATTGTGTTTTTAGACAAGTTTGCTTGTGATCCCGGATGTTCCAAAAATGCAAAGTGTGTAGAGTCCTCTCCTGGTGATGATTCAGTAGATCCACAATGTATGTGTAATGCAGGCTTTACAGGCAACGGGATCAATTGTTCAGGTAAGTGCTATAGCCCTTCATTCTGCCTGCCTGCCTGCCTGCCTGCCTGCGTTCAACATCGTTCAACATCGTTCAACAACCATTCTACAGCGTTCAACAAAATCGAACAAATGTTTGAATTTTGCGGATAAAGTCTCTTATTCTCAATTGCTGATGATCTGTCTGTTTTGATAAAATAGTGGATAATACATTCGTTTTGTGTTTCAGCTGCTCTGGCAGCAGTTTGCAACCCGCCTTGCAGTAACAGTACTGAACGCTGTATAGACGTTGAAGGTTCCAACCAATGTGTCTGCATTGATGGATATGTAAGACGAAGTGGAATCTGTCACGGTTTGTACTTTTCTACTGGAAAATATAATCATAAATATCAACCATTTTTGGGTTCTTGTGATAGTTTTCTTCGAAAGTTGTCAACAAGGCAAACAATTGAATATCAATGAGTGATTTCTTTCTACTGTTTGTAGATGTCGACGAGTGTTACATTGGCAACCCACCCTGTAATGTGAACGCTGAATGTACCAACACCATTGGTTCGTATAGCTGTAAATGTTTACAGGGATTCACAGGAGATGGACAGACGTGTACTGGTAAATATTCCTGTTGATATTTGGGAGCAGTATATTGATTCTCAACCGTAACCAAAAAAAGATTATTTGAAAAAAAAGTCTGAATTGAAGAAAGTCGTAGTAATCAATCTATCAGCAAACTTAATTTTCACTTTCTCTTGACAGCCATGGATGGAACAACTGCACTACCGCAACTCAAATCTACAGCAAAACCACAAGTAACCACTGTAGCTCCACAAATAACTACAGGAGCATCTGAGAGAACTACTGCAGCATCTGAAGGAACTACATCAACACCAGCGGTAACAACATCAGAGCCAGAAGAAAGTACATCACCACCTAAGCAAACTACCTTAGCTCCTGAAGGAACTACCCCCGCTTTTGAGGGAACAACATCGGCACCTGAGCAAACTACTTCAGCTCCTGAAGGAACCACATCAGCTTCTGAGGGAACTACTTCAGCACCTGAAGGAACTACATCAGCACCTAAGCAAACTACTTCAGCTCCTGAAGGAACTACATCAGCTCCTAAGGGAACTACATCAGCTCCTGAGGGAACTACATCAGCTCCTGAGAGAACTATTTCACCACCTGAAGGAACTACATCAGCACCTGGAGGAACTACAGTAGTTCATGGAACAACTTCAGCTCCAGAAGGAACTACATCAGCACCCGAAGAAACTACATCAGTACCTGAGGGAACTACATCAGCACCTGAGGGAACTACATCAGCACCTGAAGGAACTACATCAGCACCTGTGGGAACTACACCAGCAATGGAGCGAACTACCCCGGCTCGTAAAGGAACCACATCAACACCTGAAGGAACAACATCAGTAGTTGAGGGAACTACATCTGCACCTGAGGGAACTACATCTGCACCTGAGGGAACTACATCAGCACCTGAGGGAACTACATCAGCACCTGAGGGAACTACATTATCACCTGAGGGAACTACATCAGCACCTGAGGGAACTACATCAGCACCTGAGGGAACTACATCAGCACCTGAGGGAACTACATCAGCACCTGAGGGAACTACATCTGCACCTGAGGGAACTACATCAGCACCTGATGGAACTACACCAGCAATGGAGCGAACTACCCCGGCTCGGGAAGGAACCACATCAACACCTGAAGGAACCACAACAGCTCCTGAAGGAACTACATCAGTACCTGAAGGAACTACATCAGTAGTTGAGGGAACTACTTCAGCTCCTGAGGGAACTACTAAAGCACCTGAGGGAACTACATCTGCACCTGAGGGAACTACACCAGTACCTGAGGGAACTACATCAGCAGTTGAGGGTCACACATCTGCACCTGAGAGTACTACTTCAGCACCTGAGGGAACTACATTAGCAATGGAGCGAACTACCCCAGCTCGCGACGGGACTACATCAGCAGTTGTGGGAACTACCTCTGCTCCTGAAGGAACTACATCGGCACTTAAGCAAACTACTTCAGCTCGTGAAGGAACTACGTCAGCTCCTGAGGGAACAACATCAGCAATTGAGGGAACCACTGCAGCACCTGAAGTAACTACTTCAACACCCGTGGGAACTACCATAGCACCTGAAGGAACTACTGCAGCACCTGGAAAAACCACAGCTTCATCCAAAGTCACTACAAGTTCTCGACAAACAACTGGTATAACAGGTGAGATTTTAGTGCTACTACAACGAATGTTTTATACTTTCATTCCCATACACATAAGTTATACGAAGCATGTTTCATCTTAAATGTACAATTTGCATGGTGTATTTGTTATTGATACTGCTGTAGTTCTATATGCCATCATTAACTAATAGACCATTATACTGGAAAAACGACTTGAAAGATAAGATATTGCATGATTGAAATGCATGAATTAACAGCTGTAAAGAATTCATCGACAAATTATATAAGTACACCTCCAATATAACCTTATGTAGGACAATTGTACGAGATTGATCTTCAGAGCTCTAAACGATGCATTAGTCTAAATACGTAAATATATTTTGTATTCGATTAAAAACATTTTAACTTGCATGTATAAAGAATTATAATTTCAAAAATAAAATAAAGATACTAACAGGCCGACGTATTCGTAAATGGCATGATTCTAAAAACCTGCCATATTCTTTAAAATACTTATCGCATTTCTTAAACAACGTTAAAATGGCATCTTGCATGAAATAGAACTATATAGTTCTATATAGGCACCAATAGAACTCTACACTAAGATTTGATCGTCATTTTTAGCTGTAGTTTTTTTTTTTTTCTTATAAATTTTCTTATTTCTTTATCATTTGTGGGTTGTGCCAGTAGCATGGGACGGTATATGTTCCGTTTTGCACACGCCCTTTTGACCATCTTTTTCTCTTTTTTTTTTTTATATTGTTATACAATTTATGTTGTCAATATGGTCAATAAAGCTGTTAAAATAAAAAAATAAAATAAAAGTATGTTTTTTGCTATAAATTAATAACGCTTGGGAATGTTAATAATGTATATCTTTGACGGTAAATCTGTTTTATTTGTCTACTGGCATCCCACTTTTAAAATAACCCTTTCATTCCTTGTGTTTGTACTATTTTGTTGGCTTTACCCTACTTTGATTAAAACTGCACTAAACTAAAATAATTAAACTGCTCATGTTTCAGATCTCCCAATATCAGAAACAACAAAAACTGCAGCGCCGCAGTTTAAGGTATCAACAGCAACAATAGCTACGACAGGAGTTAAACAAACCACTGCAGCACCAGTAGAAACGACTGCAGCATCAGTAGAAACGACTGCAGCATCAGTAGAAACGACTGCAGCATCAGTAGAAACGACTGCAGCATCAGTAGAAACGACTGCAACATCAGTAGAAAAGACTTCAGCATCAGTTGACACCACTGCAGCATCAGTACAAACCACTGCAGTACCAGTAGAAACCACTGCAGCATCAGTAGAAACCACTGCAGCACCAGTAGAAACCACTGCAGCACCAGTAGAAACCACTGCAGCATCAGTACAAACTACTGCAACACTAGTTAAAGAAACTACTGCAGCACGTGAAGGAACGACATCAGCGCCTGATGGAACTACTGTTGCACCTGAAGGAACTACTGTTGCACCTGAAGGAACTACATCAGCGCCTGAAGGAACTACATCAGCACCTGAAGGAACTACATCAGCACCTGAAGGAACCACATCAGCACCTGAAGGAACTACTTCAGCACCGGTAGAAACCACTGCAGGCCCAATAGAAACCACTGCAGCACCTGTAAAAACTACTGCAGCACCAAGTTCAACGAAACATCCTGTTACAACTTCCAAGCCAGTTAGTCTTTGTGCCACTGGTAAACATGACTGCCATCCTAATGCTAATTGTATAACATCTGGTAGCTCGTTTACGTGTAAATGCAAAGATGGTTTTGTTGGAGATGGAAAACAATGTCAAGGTATGTTAATATTTATATTGTGCACATTTATTTTGTTATATTCTGTTTTATTATCGTTATTGGTATTGGTTTTAAGGTTACTGTTCTTGTTTTATATCATTGTGAATGTTTTCGCTTGATATCTTTATATCTCTTACTGCAGATAAAAACGAATGTTACGATGGAAGTACAAAATGCGACAAAAATGCTTTGTGTACAAACACGCTTGGTTCTTATCGTTGTCAATGTCAGAGCGGCTACACTGGTAATGGGAAGACCTGCCAAGGTACGTAGGGTTTGTATGCTGTAAGGATTTTGTATGCGATCTATTTACATTTGGTGTGTTTTCTTTTGTAGATATCAACGAATGTGCTGCTGATAAGAAGCCATGTAGTCCCAATGCTATCTGTATCAACAAAGCTGGATCATTCTCTTGTAGCTGTAAGCAAGGATTCATTGGAAATGGAACACAATGTGATGGTAATAATAATGTAAAATTTCACCTTGTGTATATTATGGACAGTCCCCTTCACTGTTCCCTGCACCATATGGTTTATAATATGGTAATACTATGGTAATAATATTGTAATAATATGGTAATAATATGGTAATAATATGGTTATAATATGGTAATAATATGGTAATAATATGGTAATAATATGGTAATGATATGGTAATAATATGTTTACAATATGGTAATAATATGGCAATAGTATGGCAATAATATGGTAATAATATGGCAATAATATGGCAATAATATTGTAACAATATGGTAATAATATGGTAATCATATGGTAATCATATGGTAACAATATGGTAATAATATGGTAATAATATGGTAATAATAATGTAAAATTTCACCTTGTGTATATTATGGATAGTCTCCTTCACTGTTCCCTGCGCCATATTGAAAGGTAGGCGCGCCTTTGCATCGGAGCGAGACGAACGTTGAGCTTGCAATGTTAGATACCTTTTACCATTCGTTCGTCTTGCTGCGATTAAAATGTCCGGTTACCTCAAAATGGCGCAGGGAACTGTGAAGGGGACTATATGCAGATGAAAACTATCATTCTTAAAATACCGCTTACTAAAACTGAAAACTAAAACTATCTTATTGAAGATAACTGTAGTCCTGTAGTGGGATTGTTATTTCAATAAATACAGTAAAACCCCGCGTGTAAAGAACCTAAAATTTAAGAACTGAAATTTTCACTTTTTTTTTTTGTAAAAAAAGAGCCATGTGCAAAAGGATTGACCTATATGTAAATAAAATAGGAAGAAAAGTGTTGTAATGATGATGTGAATGATGCTAACAGAACCTAGATAGCCTGATTTCAAGTTAAGCACCATTTATGTAAGAACCTGTTCAGGCTGACTTAAAAAAATTAGGTTCTTATACGCGGCGTTTTACTGTACTTAGTGTTTTCCATGTTAATGTTTTTTTAATTCGATCCTGAAGACTTCGACGAATGTGAAAGTGAATTAACTGGATGCGATTTGAATGCTGTTTGTAACAATACAGTTGGATCGTTCGATTGCTTTTGTCGTGCTGGATTCGTAGGGAATGGAAAAATATGCAGAGGTAAGTCTATGACGTTTAAATAGAAACTAGCGAGTAAACTAGTATAGATTGCGTCGGTGTATAGATTGCGTCGGTGCGATAGGTAATATAATGAAATTTGTAACACCGTAAAAAATGTTGATTTAACTTGACGTTTCGAGCTTTAGCCCTCCGACGAACATTTTTAACAACATTTTTTACGGTGTTACAAATTTCTTTATATTACCTATCGTCTATGACGTTTACCTTATGTTCTATAACCTTTGACAGAAGTAGATTTTTTTGGAGGGTTCGATTTCAATCATAAATCATGCATGGGACAGACTGGAGCAATTTGCTCCACTCTGTCCCTGCAAACAATCCATAAATGCTTTACGATAGAAACTCAAACACAATCCCCGGCTCGTTTAGAGCATTGGGAATTAAAGCAAAAATCCTTGCATCGCGACCTGCTATTTCATAAGTTCAGTTGGATTATTAATCAATTAAGAATGCGATAACGAGAAGCCATTTTTTAAACATTTTACTAGTAAAGTGATATTTCGGTCATCATCCGATGACCATCATCAGAAATACCTGATATATGATCTATATATATATCCGAACAAATATTTTCAATTATTAATCAACTTTGAAATGGAGCTTACGTAATCCCATTGGTTAATTTGATGTTAGCTCCGCCTCCAAACTGATTGACGGATCGGGAAAACAAAAATCACAATTCATAGATCCACAATTTGCTTGATTGAACATGAAGCAATTGCGCTGTATTTCCACTGGAATATAGAATGTCCGACAAACATCGTAGATTTCAGAAAGATTTACCGCATTTACTGTTTACCTAACGTACTCTTAGAATACATCAATTCTAAGACATTTAGCAATCTATGTATATTCGTGCTGTATATTGAGAAAAACGTATTTGGCTTGTCGGACGTAGCAACAGTAACTAAGATAGAACACAATGGATAATGGATCTATGAATTTGCTTGTCGTGATGCAACGGTTTTCCCTGTAAAACAGATGTAAAATAATGGTGTGTTATTTTAGTTTCAGCCGTAGGTTTGTGTACTCCCGAATGTGACGAGGACGCTTACTGTGTTGAAGAGGAAGGAGAAAATCAGTGCATATGCAAAGAAGGTTACACTGGAAATGGTCTCAATTGTACTGGTAAAATATATATTCTATTTCTCCTCTAGATTGTTATAATGTATTAATTGGTAATAGAGGTTTTTCAAAAGCATGTGGTCGGATTCCAAAGTTAAAGTATCGGGTATGCTTGTCGTGATTGTCACCCATGTGTGCATTTTGTGTTGCCATGGCCTTGGGTTGTCACCCCATGGAGAGATTTGCGATCTCTCTTTGCCAGGGCAAAATGACCATCTAAGCAAAATGACCTTATTGGAATACTTCATGCCATACACCTTTAACCCACAACCGTTGTTGTTTATTGTCTCATGGGTTAAAATACATTAATTAGGGGTAAAAATCAACAATTTGGCATCTTTTATTGAATGAAAATTAAGATTTGGAATATCGGTATTTTTTAGTATCTTTTAGATAAGGAGGGAGAAAGGAAAATCCTATCGATTTCTGCGCTGTTTTTTCGTGTTTGACTTTTGTGTGGTATCTTGTAGGGGCTACCGGTTCCTTCATACAAACGCTTTCAGTTTTAAAGTGCACCTAATGCCCTTCATGATATTTTGCAAATCTGTTGTACATGAGGTGTATAATAAGTGTACTTAATATTTCTTGATGTCGACCTCTCCTTTTTGAGATATGAACATTTGAAATCTGAAAATGCAAATGAGGTGACGTAATTCCAGTCAAAGTTTTGTTTCAAAGCTGACAGCAAGCTTGTTCTTGTAAAGTAGTAAAAATGTTAATGGTAGTGTGAATATTAGTAATACAGATATTGAGCTTTAAAAAATTGCTATAATTATTTCCAGAGAACTTTTGTATATTTAATGAGGCATGGAATGACGTCACCTCATTTGCATTTTCAGATTTCAAATGTTCATATCTCAAAAAGGAAAGGTCGACATCAAGAAATATTAAGTACACTTATTATACACCTCATGTACAACAGATTTGCAAAATATCATTAGGTGCACTTTAAAGGACTTCCGTTATCTTTAGGGGTGTTTTTGAAAGTTTCCAATGAACCTACTCGATACCTTTACCCATGATACTTACAACCCCCCTCCTCATTATTATTGCTATTAATATTGCTATCATTGTTACTTTCAGATAAAGATGAATGTCAAGATAAAGACAGCTGTGGCGTTAACAGTTTCTGCACTAACACTCCTGGTTCATACGTGTGTCGTTGCGCCAGAGGCTACATCAACGACGGGGAAGCTTGTATAGGTACACAACATATACTATGTGTCATCAAGACTTTAAATGCCCGAAAACTAATAATCAATATTTACACCAGTATCATAGAGATAATGGTTTTGAATCCCGTTAAAGCCATGAAATGTTTTTCAGGCTTGTATTTCACGATTTCCAAATCGCGTTTAAAAATTTCTTAAATTTCATTTAATGTGAGGATGACATTGCCTATGGCAGTTCAGAGATTTATTTTTGTTTTTGAGTAACGCCATCTGTTATTCCTTTCGAAGTTTCAGTACCGTGTTTTGAGTCCTTTAATTGTGTGAGTGTTTTAACTGTTTGTACCTGTTTGCTTTGGTCTAGATCGCAACGAGTGTACTGATGGTAGCCATACCTGTGGAAGCAACTCTTTGTGCACCAACACCGAGGGCTCATACGTCTGTCGCTGTTTCAAGGGCTACACTGGCGACGGCAAAACATGTACAGGTGAGAATTCTAAATGATATGATAATTCTGATGCCACTTTTATTGTTGATTAATATTGTCAAACCGTTTCTGCAAAAGTATCAAAAACCCACCAGTCCCCTTTCCCATAGACAAAGAGCCGCTCTATTTCACTTCAAATATGAGTTTAACTCCATCTGCATATAGGCATCTTTTGAGTAGTTCACAGGACCATATCTAGTACTTTCTCGCTATGGCTTATGTGTAGAAAAGTACTTATTTCTGCTCTTCTGTTGCTGTTGGGGCAGATGTTTCGTGCAAAAACCATCTCAGATGCACGACTACAGCTCTGTCTCTCGTTGAACTGTTTTACTGATACATTTTTCTGTTATTCAGATGTGGACGAATGTGCACTCAACACTCACAACTGTCCTTCAAATGCCATGTGTACGAACACAATTGGATCATATGTTTGCCGATGCAAGAAGGGATACCAAGGCAATGGTATTATATGCACAGGTAATTGTTTTTTTTTTATTAAGACTAGTACCCTTTAAAGGAACGTCTCAAAGCTCAAATCTTTTTGTGGTTTTATTTAAACAATCCTCTTAACAAGATTCCAGATTCCAGTTTACGCACTGCGTAAAGATCCGTAAAGGTTCATCGATATTTACGGGGTATTTACGCAATATTTACGCAACGCACAAAGGATGCATTTTCCGTAAAGATCAATACTTGCATTATTTGTTTATTTGTCTGTGTCTGTTTGCTCGTTCATTTGTCTTTTGTTATTGATACTACTTGAATGTATAATTTATTTGCATGTTCTTCTTTGTGACAGATAAAAACGAATGTGTAGATGAAGAAGCAAACTGTGATGTTAATGCTGAGTGTGTCAATACCAAAGGGTCGTACGACTGTCGGTGTTTCCCTGGATACGAAGGAAATGGAAGAAACTGTACAGGTACATATCTCCGTGTTGCGTAAGCATAATAGTCCCCTTCGCAGTTCCCTGCGCCATCTAGAAAGGAAGCCGGGCCTTTACATCGAAGCGAGACAAATGTTGAGCTTGCAATGATAGAGACCTAACACCTTGCGGTACAATTATTCATATGTCTCTATCATTGCAAGCTCAACATTCGTCTCGCTTCGATGCAAAGGCCTGGCTACCTTTCAAGATGGCGCAGGGAACTGTGAAGGGGACTATTCTTGACGTACTAGTAGGCTTTATCACAGTCGCAATCGCGATCGTAGCCATAATCATAATATCGTAATCATAGTCGTAATCATCATCGTAGTTAAAAACATAATCCACATAATCAGAATTATGATCGTAAGCACAGTCACAAGAGGATCGTAATCATAGCCATAATCATGATCGTAATCGCCATAATCGTTATCACAATCACAGTCACAGTCCGTCACAATCATAATCACAACTGCAATCATAATATATATGAGTAAAAATCAAATTAAATCAAAACGATCAAATCATAATTGCAATAACAGTCTATCACAGTCCTAATCCTAATTGCAATCATTATCCTAATCACAATCACACTCATCACAATCATAATCAAGGTCACAATCACATTCATCACAATCACATTCATTTTCTTAATCGTAATCCTTATCCCTGATCGTTAACAGTATTATGATTTATTGTTTTTCTGATAAAGATGTAAACGAATGTGAAGCTGTGTCATTCAACGGTCATTGCCATGAAAATGCCAAGTGTGTCAATACCGAAGGATCGTATGTTTGCAACTGCGCAAACGGCTTCACTGGCAATGGAAAGACTTGCACAGGTTAGTAAGGAAATAATATCCATACAGTGTTTTGTCACACATTCTGTCACGCGGTCTAAAGCCTGTTTATAGAAGGATTCATTGAGAAACTAACTTTGTAAAAGCATATCTTATGAAACATGCCATCTTTGTGATAATAAAACAACCAATTTTTATGCCATAATACACAAAACATAATTAGAATTTCAGAAAGTTAAGAGAAAGAATTGCCTTAGAAGGAAGAACGCGCCATGCCAAATAATCTTATAATCCTATAGTCCTTTCCCGAATCAATTGATTCCAGTAAAAGCTAGAGTAGATTTTATCTACTCCAGCCACGACTTGAATCTGCTGTTTCATGATCAGCGAAGGCCATTAGGGAAAGGTCATTTCAAGTTTCATTATAACTTCTGCTCATTTGTTATAGATGTTGACGAGTGTGCGACAAATGCGCATGACTGTCATAAGCACGCGCTGTGCACAAACACCCGGGGCTCATACGTCTGTAGATGCCGACGTGGTTTTAAAGGAGACGGCAAGATCTGCAGTGGTAAGCTTTTAAGAACGTTAATATAAAAAGGATACCCATTGAGTTTTGCTTGTAATAACATCAATCACTTATATGGAAGTACTATAATCGTATTTACTCCAACAGATTCCATGTCTAAATGTATGCCTGCTTGTGGTAACAATCAAGAATGCTTAATGCAAGACGAAGGACCTAAGTGTGTCTGTAAGCCAGGTTTCGCTGGTCCACAATGTGAAGGTACAATACGAGAGAAGATTAGAGAAAAATAATTTCTCCATTAATCTTTGATATTGTTACCTATTCTTTAGACAAAAAGCTACATTATTTACTTTTAAATTGATTTTGTTTTCAGATGTTAATGAGTGTGAGATTGAAACGCATGACTGTCATCCAAACGCGCTGTGCACAAACACCTGGGGCTCATACGTCTGTAGATGTCACCGTGGTTTTACAGGAGATGGTAGGATCTGTGTTTCAGGTGAGTTAAATTCCTTAACGAAACAAGGTGTAGATTGAACTAGAAGCGAACGAGCAGAGTTTCCGTCTCGCCTAACTCTTCGTTCGTCCTTTTCGTCTCTTTCTTGGCCAACTCGAAGGTCCCTATATGGACAATGTGGCGTACAAGAAGGGACTGCTTCTACTGTATGTTGTATAAGTTAACCTTGAATAGACCTTTCCACGGTTCTCCTCGATTAACCTCAGCCTCGTTAGCGTGTAATGTTTTCTTTAGAATTTGACTACAGTTCGTATTATTTTAAGGAAATACACGTTATCGAACAAATTAAAACATCCACGGTCAAATTCTAAAGAATATATTGCACGCCATTGAGGCTGAGGTTACAGAATCGAGGTGCACCGTAGGGAGAGTTAAGTCCATCAAAGGCGTTTGGGTTTGTTACATGGGGCGTCCATGTCCATGTAACGATCCCAAGCACCTTTGCGGTACTTACTTCGCCCCAAGCCACATTGGTGAATGCATTACGCTTTATTTGTTCAGATGTCAAACCAAAAAGCTGTGATGACGAGTGTGGACCAAACGCTAAATGTATTAACGATACCGATCCTCAAGTCTTAGTATGTAAATGTAAGGACGGCTTTAAGGGAAACGGCATGAAATGTACAGGTGAGTGTGGACAAGACTAAACGGTTTAGCGTAAACTAGACGATCTTAATCAGTCCCATCTATCCATTTATTTTTTCCTTCTTTCCTTTATCCTCCCATTCATTCATTCATTTACTTAGTCTTTCTTTCCTTTATCATCCCATTCATCCATTCATTAATCCTTATTTTCTTTATCAACCCGTTCATTCGTTTATTCGTCCATCTTTCCTTTACCATCCTATTCATCTTTTATTTATTTGTTTCCTTGGCGATCTCCATCCATCCAACCAAGTATCTATTTCTTGTTTCTTTTACCATCCCATCCATTCATCCATTCATTCCTTTATTCATTCATTCTTCCATTATTTCATAATTACTTCATCGAATCATTTTTCAATCAATCATTCATTATTATTCTAGACATCGATGAATGCGCTGTTGGCCGTCATATGTGTCACGTGAACGCGTTATGTACAAACACTGATGGTAGCTATGTATGCCGTTGTCGTCGTGGTTTTATTGGAGACGGAAGATCATGTGTTGGTAAGACATTACATTATAAGATTAGAAACTTGATTGCACTATATATTAGCTTTATACAAAATGCGGTGCTTCTTCTGCAGTCTACTTGTCTTTTAAGTCGGGCTTCCTGTCCATCATGGTGACGTAGTAAACTCCGGCTATGATCACCAACCGTGACTGACCCGATAGTCCCCTTCATAGTTCCCTGCGCCATCTTGAATGGTTGATTGGCCTTTGAATTGAAGCGAGACGAACGTTGAGTGTGCAATGATAGAGACCTTTTAACACCTCGCGGGACAATTATTCACGTGTCTATCATTGAAAGCTCAACGTTCGTCTCGCTTCGATGCAAAGGCCCGGCTACCTTTCAAGATGTCGCAGGGAACTGTGAAGGGAACTATACTAACAGTACATAGTTACTGCTAATTCATCATGATTGTAAGCCGCATAGCTGCAAAGTGTGCCATAAATAGCGGCCTCTACATGTGATTAATTGTAAGGCGCATTTAGACCTATGTGGAATGCGCTATACAAACACCATATTACATTACACGCATTAGTCCCGCTCGGTTATTACTACTACAGGAAGCCCAGTGTAGGGAAAGTAAAGAAATAAACTGAAATTGAGCTAATCAAGCACGTTCTGATGGTTTTTGCTGTTGTTGTAGATAAGAACGAGTGTAAGACAAAAGAGTTCCAGTGCAAGCCTAATGAGATTTGCATTAACACGGTGGGAGCATACGAATGCGCATGTGCAGAAGGCTATAAAGCAGATGAAGACGGAACATGTCAAGGTATTAAATATTATTGTATTGATAAGCATCACTAATTATCAATATGAATGTACTTATGGTCTTACTGAATTTATTCATGATTACATGACACTTTTAAGTCACTTTTAAGACTTAAAAGTCTCACAGTGGTACTCTCTACCCAGGTGTATTAGTGAGTAACAGCAAATTGTTGGGTTGGAAACAAGAAGCCGGGGGATAACCTGCGATGGACTGGCATCCCATCCAGGGGTATTAGAAATACTCATAGCCGCTTTGTGCTGCAGAAACCGGAGTTAAGCCGGCCTGATAAGCCAACAGGCATCTCCAATAACGATTGAAACAGATTTTACCTTACCTACCTATCATAGCTAAACCTTGTAGAATTTGCTCAATACATGTTTGTTTTCCTTACTAGTAATTTAAGTAGTTACAAGCTTAAATCCCTGATATATTTTCCAACAGATGTCAATGAATGTAAAGACGACTTGCATACATGCCATGCCAATGCACTGTGCACAAATACTGCAGGCGCATATATCTGCCGCTGTAAACGTGGTTTCCAAGGTGACGGAAAGACATGCAGAGGTAAGGAATCGCATATTATCTGGATTCTTCCTCAATATTCAATTAAACATATTGTGTGTTTTTGTTTATCAAAAATTAACATTTCTTGTTTTACTTTAGACATTAATGAGTGTAGTGCGATCAACAATTGTGATATCAATGCTATATGCACGAACACTGATGGTTCCTATACATGTTCTTGTAAAGATGGTTACATGGGCAATGGGTTTACATGTACAGGTATCTATATTATTGAATTTCATTGTTATATTTGTGCACAATAACGTCCATTTTGACTGATCGAATGAATGATTGATTAGTTGAATGAATGATTGAAGTAAGGAATGAATGAACGAATGAATGAATGATCGAATTCAGGAATGAATGAGTGAATGGATGGATGAATTGATAAAAAATAGGTACCGTCTTACACGAGGCTGCAGCTAATCATATGCAAATGCCCAGCAAGCCTCGCTTTGACTCATTGAAAATAGTGTCTTCATTATATGATTCATGCTTTTGTTTTATTAATTCAAAGTGAGGCTTACCAGGCATTTGCATAAGATTAGCTGCTATGTGAGAAACGTCTGTTGACTGACTGAATGACTAATCGATTCATATAATATACAAGGCAAATAATCACATGTTTGTGTGTTTGGTTTACAGAATTAGAAAGCCGTTGTGACCCTGTGTGCGGTGCTAACGAGCAATGCCTGAACGTCAAGGGTACATATAAGTGCACTTGTAAGAATGGATTTGCAAACAGAACAGGAGTTTGTGAAGGTATACCGTCATCATAACTGATATAATAAATATTTCATGTCATTTGTGACTAATTTGTGACAAGTTCAACGAGCCCCATATATAGTCTGAAGAGTGGACATGTCATATGGGAGGGGGGTTTGAGGGAGGATGCCCCGATTCCAAAGCGGAGGGGATGGTCGTCCCTTTTAGGGGTTGAAACATGATAGCAACATTAATCATAAACTTGTAAAACGTACATTTATTTATTCTTTAAATTGCTCCCTTTTAAGAGGCTATTTTCAAAATTTTCGACGAGCATCTCTACCCCTTGGGTACATGTGTCCGCTCAAACGTTCCACCTATAAAAGATCCATGCGTTAATTGATAGACAATTATAGAGTTAATATCATTGTTTGCACCACATAGATGTGAATGAGTGTCTTTCTGAAATACCATTCTGTGACAACAATGCACTGTGCACCAATGTACCTGGATCGTTTGTCTGTCGATGTAAGAATGGATATAAAGGCGATGGCAGGACCTGCATAGGTATGACAATGTATTTCAATTTCAATTATTAATTATACTTTCACTGTTTTGCTCTATTTCATTGTTTTCTTCTTTTTATCCTTTTTTCCCTTTTCTTTTGTTTTCCTTTCTTTTGTTTTATCAATATTTATTTATTTATTTATTTATTTATTTATTTGTTTGTTTGTTTGTTTATTTATTTATTTATTTGTTTGTTTGTTTGTTTGTTTGTTTGTTTGTTTATTTATTTATTTATTTATTTATTTATTATGTTTTATCGAACTACTGTTAGTTTTGCTATACCCGTGAACACACTTTAGTGTATCACTATTTAATGTACCTTAATGGCATTTTTGTTTTTTTGTTATTTTACACGTTTTTGTGACCACTCTTTACCTGATACACTTTGTTTCACGGGTTAATGAAAACAACTATATAATCAAATCAATCAAACTATATTGTTATATAAAGTATTATTTGTTAAGTGCAATTTTAATTGTTAAAATAGAAATAAAAAATTATATATAAAAATGAAGCATTATTATTTATTTCTTCCAGACGTCAATGAGTGCCTAGAGTCTGATATTTCCTGCGGTACAGGTTCTCAGTGTGTGAATACACAGGGTTCTTATACATGCCAGTGTAAGAAAGGATATACTGGAGCAAACGGAGACTGTTTAGGTATGTGGGATGTAGCGTTATCTATACTATAAAACCAGCCCCTGAACGCGTTTGTAATAGCCATCTATTCGGACAGCGCTGGGACCTAGGAAGATGTTTTGCATTATATGTCGTTATTGGTTCTCCAAACTTCCAAAAATTCAGAGACAAACACATGTTAACACCATGTGCTTTATTAAATATTCTTGCCTTTTAATTTCTCCTGTTATTTTTGACCTCTTACGAGCATTTGTTTACTGAGATACTTGCTCTCCAGTGTTGCGTTGCGTTGCCAAGCAGTATCCAAGCACGTGACTTCTAATTGCCAAAGGCCTGTAATAAGTTAGAACTTGCTTAAAATAATTTTAACATGTAAATAGGTTTTTAGAAATCAAGTATATTCAGGTTTTATTATATTTTTGTCATCACTGTTTAGATGTTGATGAGTGTGCATCTCCTGACCTTAACGACTGCAACGATAACGCCGTGTGTACAAACGTTCTTGGAAGCTATGTCTGTCGATGTAAGAGAGGATTCGAAGGAGATGGCAAGCTATGCAGAGGTACCTATATCAAACCAATATAGAGAGATTTCATGGCTGCCATGTTTGTGGGCAAGTCAGTTCAAAAGAAAGTTTTTGAATGACAAAGAATTTCAGTTCCGTTAAGAGAAAGGCTCCATTGTCTTGACCACAAACATGGCTGACATGAAATCTTTCTATAGCACCAAAATATCCGAAATAATTTAAGGCCTTATAGTTTGCTACTTATGTAAAGTTTGCATTGCATTTGCTCGTGTCCATACTTTATACGGAATCACTATATGTAAACTCTGTAACTTTTAATAACAAAGTTTGATCTGTGAACCCAGAACATGGTTGTAGATCAAGAGATACAGATATTGATAATCACTCCCCTCGGGGCTTTTCAGTGATTGTTTACAGAGAGAAACCTTTATCCATCCATAGTATATTGGGAAGATTGTACACCATGACTTTGAAGCCCTTCAGCTTTGCAACAAACAAACAAACAAACTGATGGTTTAAGGATACACGGGATACTATTTTCTCGATAGTAACTTTTGATAAAAACACTTTGCCATCAATTATAACGAATTTTTGCATGTAGATCCAACAATGCTCAAGTTCCAAAGTGTGCCTGTGTTTCTTTGTTTTCCTTTTACATGTAGTTCTTTAAATAATAGCCATTTACTAAAAATGCTCTTAAAAACATGTATGTCTAAAGTTAAACGGACATAAAAAAATAAAAAAGCGTTAAACAAGAAAACGCAAACACACTTGACAAGTTCAAAATACGTATAATAGGATGCAAAAAATTTGATCGGTCTACCGTAAACCGTGTGAATGTTAACTTTTCAAATCGAGCCAATGGGCTTTTAAATGAATTCTCAATATTTCAAAAACAAATGATTTTTATCCAAAACGTTTATCAATTATGTAAAATTCGGCTATTTAGCTTTCAAAAAATGTATACTTTATGGGGAATTGAATGCGAATTGAATGCTCTATAATATTTTCAAAAACATGTCCCTAAAGTGTCCCGTGTATCCTTAATAACGTTATTATAAAGTAAAATCTACACAAGTGTACCACTAATCGATACCACTGTATCTAAATAAACCTTACTCTTTCTAGTTAGTAAATCCTACTGGCTTACATTGAAAATTATATCAATAGCAATTATAGGTGTATTTATGAAAATATATTAGTTATGAAAATATATAGTTACTTAAAAGGCATTTGCAAAAAGCTGGACAACTTTGTTCTCACAAGACTTCAAGCTAACATGCTTATTGATTTATCATCTTAAATCTTATTTGCAAAACGCTCGACGAGCTTTGATCTTAACTTTTCATTTTTACAGATAAAAACGAATGTGACAAGGGAAACTTTGACTGCGACTACAATGCTCAATGTATCAATACTGTTGGTTCATATGACTGTAAGTGCAACCAAGGCTTCACTGGAGACGGTATCTCATGTACAGGTACGACATATGTACGACACTAATATCAGTGTCACAATAAAATACAGTAAGAACTATATACAATACGAGCGGCCGAACTGTACGGGATTTACAGTGACTGGTGGAAGACGAGCTACTGTATATCTTATACAGATCGGATGTTAGTTATTTCCTTTTTCAATTTTCAAGTAAAAGGTAAATCTGACAGAGAAAAGTAAAGTTAAAACTCAAACCTACACGGCTGTAATTTCATTTCTCAGTTTCTCATGAATTATTAATAGAGTTTTTTAAGTTGATCTCCAAACTTTGTTATTTACAGAAATAGCAACGACTCCTAAACTAAAAATGACCACTGCAACAACTGTAACATCAGAGGCTACAACTGCAGGACCAGTAACATCAGAGGTTACAACTGCAGCACCAGTCGCACCAGAAGGTACCACTGCAACACCTGTCGCACCAGAAGGTACTACTGCAGCACCAGTCGCACCAGAAGGTACTACTGCAGCACCAGTTCCACCAGAAGGTACCACTGCAGTACCAGTTCCACCAGAAGGTACTACTGCAGCACCAGTCCAACCAGAAGGTACTACTGCATCACCAGTCGCACCAGAAGGTACTACTGCATCACCAGTCGCACCAGAAGGAACCACTGCAGCACCAGTTGCACCAGAAGGTAGCACGGCAGCACCAGTCACACCAGAAGGTACTACTGCATCACCAGTCACACCAAAAGGTACCACAGCAGCACAAGTGGCACCAGATGGTACTACTGCAGCACCAGTTGCACCAGAAAGTACTACTGCATCACCAGTCACACCAGAAGGTACCACTGCAGCACCAATTGCACCAGAAGGTACCACTGCAGCACCAGTTCTACCAGAAGGTACTACTGCAGCACCAGTCCAACCAGAAGGTACTACTGCATCACCAGTCGCACCAGAAGGTACTACTGCATCACCAGTCGCACCAGAAGGAACCACTGCAGCACCAGTTGCACCAGAAGGTAGCACGGCAGCACCAGTCACACCAGAAGGTACTACTGCATCACCAGTCACACCAAAAGGTACCACAGCAGCACAAGTGGCACCAGATGGTCCTACTGCAGCACCAGTTGCACCAGAAAGTACTACTGCATCACCAGTCACACCAGAAGGTACCACTGCAGCACCAATTGCACCAGAAGGTACCACTGCAGCACCAGTTCCACCAGAAGGTACTACTGCAGCACCAGTCAAACCAGAAGGTACTACTGCATCACCAGTCGCACCAGAAGGTACTACCGCATCACCAGTCGCACCAGAAGGAACCACTGCAGCACCAGTTGCACCAGAAGGTACTACTGCATCACCAGTCGCACCAGAAGGTACTACTGCAACACCAATGGCGCCAGAAGATACTACTGCGTCACCAGTTCCACCAGAAGGTACTACTCCAGCACCAGTCGCGCCAGAAGGTACTACTGCAGCACCAGTCGCACCAGAAGGTACTACTGCAGCACCAGTCGCACCAGAAGGTACTACTGCAGCACCAGTTCCACCAGAAGGTACTACTGCAGCACCTGTCGCACCAGAAGAAACTACTGCAGCACCAGTTCCACCAGAAGGTACTACTGCAGCACCAGTCGCACCAGAAGGTACTACTGCAGCACCAGTTCCACCAGAAGGTACTACTGCAGCACCTGTCGCACCAGAAGAAACTACTGCAGCACCAGTTCCACCAGAAGGTACTACTGCAGCACCTGTCGCACCAGAAGGTACTACTGTAGCACAGACCACACCCGAAGGTACCACTGCAGCACCAGTCGCACCAGAAGGTACTACTGCAGCACCAGTCGCGCCAGAAGGTACTACTGCAGCACCAGTCGCGCCAGAAGGTACTACTGCAGCACCTGTCGCACCAGAAGAAACTACTGCAGCACCAGTTCCACCAGAAGGTACTACTGCAGCACCTGTCGCACCAGAAGGTACTACTGTAGCACAGACCACACCCGAAGGTACCACTGCAGCACCAGTCGCACCAGAAGGTACTACTGCAGCACCAGTCGCGCCAGAAGGTACTACTGCAGCACCAGTCGCGCCAGAAGGTACTACTGCAGCACCAGTCGCACCAGAAGGTACCACTGCAGCACCAGTTCCACCAGAAGGTACTACTGCATCACCAGTCGTACCAGAGGGTACCACTGCAGCACCAGTTCCACCAGAAGGTACTACGGCAACACCAGTCGCACCAGAAGGTACTACTGCAGCACCAGTTACACCAGAAGGTACTACTGCAGCACCAGTTCCACCAGAAGGTACCACTGCAGCACCAGTTCCACCAGAAGGTACTACTGCAGCACCAGTCCAACCAGAAGGTACTACTGCATCACCAGTCGCACCAGAAGGTACTACTGCATCACCAGTCGCACCAGAAGGAACCACTGCAGCACCAGTTGCACCAGAAGGTACTACTGCAGCACCAGTTCCACCAGAAGGTACTACTGCAGCACCTGTCGCACCAGAAGAAACTACTGCAGCACCTGTCGCACCAGAAGGTACTACTGCAGCACCTGTCGCAACAGAAGGTACTACTGTAGCACAGACCACACCCGAAGGTACCACTGCAGCACCAGTCGCACCAGAAGGTACTACTGCAGCACCAGTCGCGCCAGAAGGTACTACTGCAGCACCAGTCGCGCCAGAAGGTACTACTGCAGCACCAGTCGCACCAGAAGGTACCACTGCAGCACCAGTTCCACCAGAAGGTACTACTGCATCACCAGTCGTACCAGAGGGTACCACTGCAGCACCAGTTCCACCAGAAGGTACTACGGCAACACCAGTCGCACGAGAAGGTACTACTGCAGCACCAGTCGCACCAGAAGGTACTACTGCAGCACCAGTTACACCAGAAGGTACTACTGCAGCACCAATCACACCTGAAGGTACCACTGCAGCACCAGTCGCACCAGAAGGTACTACTGCAGCACCAATCACACCTGAAGATACCACTGCAGCACCAGTCGCACCAGAAGGTACCACTGCAGCACCAGTTGCACCAGAAGGTACTACTGCAGCACCACTCACACCAAAAGGTACTACTGCAGCACCGGTTAAACCTGACGGTACTACAGCATCAAAAGTCGCACCAGAAGGTACCACTGCAGCACCAGTCGCACCAGAAGGTACTACTGCAGATTCCACTACAGTACAAGTCTCTACTGATTTCTTCACCGATACAGTTGCTACAGAAGAGAGGAAGGCATCATCAGAAACACCGATGACAACAAAGGCTACGACTGCGGCACCTGTTACACCAAAAGTGAGCACTGCAGCAGCAGTCGCACCAGAAGGTACTACTGCAGCACCAGTCGCACCAGAAGGTACTACTGCAACACCAATGGCGCCAGAAGATACTACTGCGTCACCAGTTCCACCAGAAGGTACTACTCCAGCACCAGTCGCGCCAGAAGGTACTACTGCAGCACCAGTCGCACCAGAAGGTACTACTGCAGCACCAGTTCCACCAGAAGGTACTACTGCAGCACCTGTCGCACCAGAAGGTACTACTGTAGCACAGACCACACCCGAAGGTACCACTGCAGCACCAGTCGCACCAGAAGGTACTACTGCAGCACCAGTCGCGCCAGAAGGTACTACTGCAGCACCAGTCGCACCAGAAGGTACCACTGCTGCACCAGTTCCACCAGAAGGTACTACTGCATCACCAGTCGTACCAGAGGGTACCACTGCAGCACCAGTTCCACCAGAAGGTACTACGGCAACACCAGTCGCACCAGAAGGTACTACTGCAGCACCAGTCGCGCCAGAAGGTACTACTGCAGCACCAGTCGCATCAGAAGCTACTACTGCAGCACCAGTCGTACCAGAAGGTACTACTGCAGCACCCATCACACCTGAAGGTACCACTGCAGCACCAGTCGCACCAGAAGGTACTACTGCAGCACCAATCACACCTGAAGATACCACTGCAGCACCAGTCGCACCAGAAGGTACCACTGCAGCACCAGTTGCACCAGAAGGTACTACTGCAGCACCAGAAGGTACTACTGCAGCACCAGTTGCACCAGAAGGTACCACTGCAGCACCAGTTGCACCAGAAGGTACTACTGCAGCACCACTCGCACCAAAAGGTACTACTGCAGCACCGGTTAAACCTGACGGTACTACAGCATCAAAAGTCGCACTAGAAGGTACCACTGTAGCACCAGTCGCACCAGAAGGTACTACTGCAGATTCCACTACAGTACAAGTCTCTACTGATTTCTTCACCGATACAGTTGCTACAGAAGAGAGGAAGGCATCATCAGAAACACCGATGACAACAAAGGCTACGACTGCGGCACCTGTTACACCAAAAGTGAGCACTGCAGCAGCAGTCGCACCAGAAGGTACTACTGCATCACCAGTCGCACCAGAAGGTACCACTACAGCACCAGTTGCACCAGAAGGTACTACTGCATCACCAGTCGCACCAGAAGGTACTACTGCAACACCAATGGCGCCAGAAGATACTACTGCGTCACCAGTTCCACCAGAAGGTACTACTCCAGCACCAGTCGCACCAGAAGGTACTACTGCAGCACCAGTCGCACCAGAAGGTACCACTGCTGCACCAGTTCCACCAGAAGGTACTACTGCATCACCAGTCGTACCAGAAGGTACTACGGCAACACCAGTCGCACCAGAAGGTACTACTGCAGCACCAGTCGAACCAGAAGGTACTACTGCAGCACCAGTCGCACCAGAAGGTACTACTGCAGCACCAGTGACACCAGAAGGTAGTACTGCAGCACCAATCACACCTGAAGGTACCACTGCAGCACCAGTCGCACCAGAAGGTACTACTGCAACACCAGTCGCGCCAGAAGCTACTACTACATCACCAGTCGCACCAGAAGGTACTACTGTAGCACCAACCACACCTGAAGGTACCACTGCAGCACCAGTCGCACCAGAAGGTACCACTGCAGCACCAGTTGCACCAGAAGGTACTACTGCAGCACCAGTTCCACCACAAGGTACTACTGCAACACCAGTCGCGCCAGAAGCTACTACTGTATCACCAGTCGCACCAGAAGGTACCACTGCAGCACCAGTTCCACCAGAAGGTACTACTGCAACACCAGTCGCACCAGAAGCTACTACTGCATCACCAGTCGCACCAGAAGGTACTACTTTAGCACAGACCACACCTGAAGGTACCACTGCAGCACCAGTCGCACCAGAGGGTACCACTGCAGCATCAGTTGCACCAGAAGGTACTACTGCAACACCAGTCGCACCAGAAGGTACTACTGCAGCACCAGTTCCTTCACAAGGTACTACTGCAAGACCAGTCGCACCAGAAGCTACTACTGCATCACCAGTCAAACCAGAAGGTACTACTTTAGCACAGACCACACCTGAAGGTACCACTGCAGCACCAGTCGCACCAGAGGGTACCACTGCAGCACCAGTTGCACCAGAAGGTACTACTGCAACACCAGTCGCACCAGAAGGTACTACTGCAGCACCAGTCGCACCAGAAGGTACTACTGCAGCACCAGTTACACCAGAAGGTACTACTGCAGCACCAGTCGAACCAGAAGGTACCACTGCAGCACCAGTCCAACCAGAAGGTACCACTGCATCACCAGTCGCACCAGAAGTTACTACTGCAGCACCAGTTGCACCAGAAGGTAGCACGGCAGCACCAGTCACACCAGAAGGTACTACTGCAGCACCAGTCGCACCAGAAGGAACCACTGCAGCACCAGTTGCACCAGTAGGTAGCACGGCAGCACCAGTCACACCTGACGGTACCACTGCAGCACCATTCACACCAGAAGTTACCACTGTAGCACCAGTCGAACCAGATGGTACCACTTCAGCACCAATCACACCAGAAGGTACTACTACGGTACCAGTTACATCAGAAGTTACCACTGCTGCACCGGTCACACCTGATGCTAGTACTGCAGCACCCGCTACTCCAGAGTCTACCACTGCAAGACCTGATACACCAAAGGGTAGCACTGGAACAGCAGCTCCTACCACTAAGATTGATGTTCTTGTAGACGAGTGTCTGGCTGGAACTGCGCGGTGTGATGTGAATGCTCATTGTATTGACACGACAGACAGCTATCTTTGTATGTGTAACAATGGATATCGTGACAATGGCTTAAGTTGTGTTGGTAAGTTGGCGTTAGTTGAACAATTAGTATTAATATATTGTTGATGATGTTTAGAGTACAAACATTAAAAGCGTGAAACATAAATAGCACTAAATAGTGATATTTGATACTAATTCTATTGTTTTCTATTGTTTAATTAGCACTATTTAGTACTAACTAGTATTACATGTTTCACGGGTATAATATCTGTACTCTAAAATGGTGTAGTAGACTATATATATTTTACTGATGATATAATTGTCTACTCGATTTATCTGTGTGAAATAATGAGATTAATTGCTAAACTTCAGTTTATCGTTAGAGTTGAAATTGGAGTAATACTTTATACTTACAAACGTAGAAGAAATGAGAAAACGGTCGCCAAAATTGGAATGACTCTCAATATTCTCTATGTACTCGATGATGATACACTCTTGTGTAAGCCTGCCACACTAGAAAGATGTTCGTTGTGCACGCTCAAAAAAGTCGGGGTTTTTTGGAACTTTGAATCTGTGAATAATTCATTTATAATGTATTATTTATTGTTTTAGATATTGATGAGTGTGCCGAGAAAAGAGATTTCCTCTGCAACGAAAAAGCCATCTGTTCAAATACGAACGGTTCGTACACATGTAAATGTATGGATGGATATGTTGGCAACGGTGAATATTGTAAAAGTAAGTGCGTTAACTTTTTTGATTTCTCTATATATACAGTGGAACCCCCGTTAAACCGGCCACCAAAGGGGCAGCCTTAAGTGGCCGTATTAACGGGGTGGCCGTATAAAGCAGGTACATTTTATAGAAAATGAATGGGCATCCATTTCGTCGGGACCTAAAAAACTGGCCGCAATAACGGGGTGGCCGTATTAAGCGGTTGGCCGTAAGGCGGGGTTCCACTGTACTGTATGATGATTGTTTTCTACTTGTTCTCTACAGAGGCTACCAGTCCTTTACCAGTTACTACAGAGGCTACAACAGTGACAAGGGCTACTACTAAAGAACCAGACACACCAGAAGGTACCACTAAAGCACCTTCCACAGAAACTAAGACCGAGGGTACTAAAACTCCGTTTGTTGCCACTCCAGCTGCTCCTACCACTAAGATTGATGTTCTTGTAGACGAGTGCCAGCGATGTAATATCAATGCCCATTGTATAGATACGAAAGACAGCTATCGCTGCGAGTGTAATAATGGATATCGTGGAGATGGCTTTAGTTGTGTTGGTAAGTCAGCGTTAGAATAAAGCGAACAAATTAACTATTATACGTAATAGAGCAAATGCAGTTAAACCATGAAATAATATCAAGTAAATTCTAAAAAATAGTCGCTATTTAGTTACTAATTGTTGCTAATCCACCCAGAATAAATAAAACAAAGGATAATGAGGTTTCTTGTGTATTACTCTTTTGTCTCAAGATGTTCTGGTTGAGTGATAGTGACAAAATATTCACTATTTGTTAGTACTTTCTTAGATTGCACTTCATGGTTTAACTGCATTTGCTCTATCATGTTGTTGATATGGTTGTCGATATTGTTTTCTAGACAGTATGTTGCCCAGTTTCGTGGCAGTACTAGTATCGTGACACAAACAAATTAAACTCATTTTTAGCGACGGCTATTTGATATTTCAAAAAAAAACAACAAGGACTACAGAGAAAACACTGAACATTTAGCTTCAGTATGCATGTTTTGACGGGCTTTTACATGCACGGATTCTTCGAAGAGAAGCAATTGTTGACAGAGTAGTGAAGGTTTACTGGCTAAAATGGATGGCTTTTACTGCGCAGTAAACTGACCTGGGTTCGAAAAAGAGCGATTTACATCGCAACTTCTCAAAGAACAAAGACAAGATTTATACTGACGATAGCTAGCAAGTGTAGCTTCATTCTACAACCCTTGGATGTTCAGTAATTTTGATATTTTCAAAAATATTAGATGCACAATATTTAGTCCGTTTTAAGATTAGGTGCCCAGTTTCGTGACACGCAAATACCAGTGATTACAAAAAGCCCGAATACACTGACAGTTAATGGCTTTAAACAAAATCATGGCTGGAAATTGTTTGAAATTGTCTTACAACTTCAGTGGATCAGTGAATAAATTCTGATATTTAATTTTAGATATTGATGAGTGTGCTGAGAAAAAAGCTCTCGTGTGCAGCGAAAATGCCATCTGTTCAAATACAGAAGGCTCGTACACATGTGAATGTATGGCTGGGTATGTTGGTAATGGTAAATTCTGTGAATGTAAGTACTCTTAAAACTTAAGACATTACTTTTTAAGTCCTAGGGTTTTTCTTTTTCCTTGTATTATTATTATCATCATCATTATTTTCCATATTATTATTGTAATCATTTATATTTCCTATTCGTTACTTTTGTTTCCATATTATATTGTAAGAAGTTCAATAAATAAATAAATAAATAAGAGCACTGAGATTATGTAGTGCGCTAAGAATTAATTATTATTATTATTATTATTATTATTATTATTATTATTATTATTATTATTATTATTATTATTATTATTATTATTATTATTATTATTATTATTATTATTATTATTATTATTATTATTATTATTATTATTATTATTCATGAAATGTTCAAAATATATCTACGCCAGAACTAAAACTATAAAGTTGATTCATGCACAGCCTGTTCGTATTGATAAACATTTCAACAAAAGCAAAAAACCGCGAGAGTTCATATACACTTTAACACACCTAACACACTTTTGTTTTGTATATGTCAGTAGTTTCGTTCCAGTAAGTAATCAGTAATCCGGTCTTTTGTTCTAATTTCGTTGTTTAATCTGCTCAAGTAGTATAAAGAGTGTGTTTTTGTATAGTTTATTTGTGCACCGTTTAAAACCATCACAGATCTACAACTTTTTGAAGTCATAACCTTTATTAATGCTTGTAATTTTGTATTTTATTGTAGCAAACTTGCTGAACTGTTGTATACCGATTACAATTCTAAGCTCGAGTGTGAGACGTTGTGCATGTTAATAAATCTATCACAAATAAATGTCGAAGCCGTGCAGTGATTTGTATGATTTACTTTTTTAACGGCCATCTTACATCAATTGTAACTGCATGATGGGCATCATTAAGCCTAAATGCAGGGATTCCACTTTCTAAAAGAAATTAGCCGGGTGATCTCACATGTGAATAAGGGCAGCATGGGAGATCTTTGGGAATCAGCAATTTGATAAAATAACTCTCCTACTAAGCCATATTTGGAAGTTATGACTTTACAAAAACATGACAAACGCAAAGTTTTCTTAGTACGAGAGAGTGGTTTGGCACTTAAAAAATATGGCTATCCCCTTTCTCTTTTTTACAACATTTCCCAGCATGCAATATGGAATTAATTAGTATTTAGCCTTATAGAATAAAGGAGCATATTGAGGATATCTGAATTTTTGCTTGATTTCCTGATTCCTTAGCATGAGTCGGTCACAAATATGAGTCGCGGGTAGTGAAAATGTTTTCGATGGATGGTGTTAAGGGGTATTTTAAGGTAATTCGTCCCCATTCCCCCTCCTAAAAAGGAGGTTGTTTTTTTAAAGCATCTAACAGGAGTCACAGGGAGATAGTTTCTTTGCCAAAGTATAGTTAGTCAACAAACCTATTGGGTCTACATGTTTTGGTCAAAATGTCGCTTCGGCATGATGCGAGCAAAGCCCGAAGAAAATTAGAAATTGGAATAACCCCCCTTGGAATTCATTTTGAAGAGTAATAACCCACAAATTTGAACTCAGCATCCAAAATTACATAGGAATAGTCAGTTTTCTAAGTTCTAGATATGTGGCAATATTCAAACATTAATTAATTAATGATTGTATTATATCTATATTAGCCTTATAGAATTATTATTATTATTATTATTATTATTATTATTATTATTATTATTATTATTATTATTATTATTATTATTATTATTATTATTATTACTCTCAATTAAATTTACAATTTGTTTAATAATGCATAATTATTGTAGTCCTTTTTTTTTGTATACTCAATCGTGATTTTTCTTGGTGTTTTACAGTTAAAGGATTCATTGAGCCTGAAGGTAAACCAAACATGACACGTAAGTCCGTTTAAAATAAATACTAGTTATACAATGGTTTCGAGTGGCATAACGTGGAATATACCACGAGTTTCTTGTATTTTCTAGTATGCACACGACCCTTTAGACGAGTTATAAGTGTTTAACAAATAAAGTTCAATGACGAACCGCCACTTGTCAGAGGACGAGCGAAAATGCCTCGCATTTATTTACATACAGTGAAACCCCGTTAAACCGGCCACCGAAGGGTCAGCCTTAAGTGGCCGCATTAACGGGGTGGCCGTATAAAGCAGGAAAATTTTAATAGAAAATGAATGGGCATCCATTTCGTTGGGACTTAAAAAACTGGCCGTAATAACGGGGTGGCCTAATTAAGCGGGTGGCCGTAAAGCGGGGTTCCACTGCATTACGTGACCTTATCATTACTGATTTCCATTGTTATTGATGTTTTTGTCCTTCAGGTATCAATCACAACATCGCCATAGGGTGCGGCAAGAAAGAGATGATGATAGTAGTACGTAAACGATTGTTCATGGGCATGGGACCGAATGATATGAACCTACTTGATCCTAAATGCAAACCCAAGTCAAACGCTACCCATTTCATCTTCTCTACTGGTTTAACAGACTGCGGCACTCAGATGACACAAACCCCTGAAGCCTTTGTGTATAAGAATGTTATCCGTGAACGACCACCAAGCGCTGACGATATGATTACTCGGCTGCATCATGTTGGTATACCATTCCGCTGTTTCTACGCTAGGAACGGCGCAACGTCGGCCCTTGCGCTTCAGCCAAGTAGAAAAGTTATTCGTGCTAACGCTAGTGATGATGGCATGTTTGCCTTGAATCTAGGCGTATTTAAAGACATTAGTTACAGCATTTCTTATCCTGAGAAAGAGTTTCCTATCTCTGTCATGGTTAATATGCGGGTGTTCTTTAAACTAAGCGTTCGGTCCATGGATAATAGACTTGCAGTGAGAGCTGACCGATGTCATGCAACACCAACCCCTGAACCAAACAACAGAGTGCAGTATGACCTTATCAGGAATGGGTATGGACAGATGACTTTTAAGCAGTTGTACATATAATTATCATTGGGAACATGCTCATTAACTACCACCACCAACATTGTCACAAAGATCATTGTCATAATCATCATCATTGTTATAATCACCACCACCAACATTGTCCCAAAGATCATCGTCATAATCATCATCATTGTTATAATCACCACCACCAACATTGTCCCAAAGATCATCGTCATAATCATCATCATTGTCACAATCACCACCACCAACATTGTCCCAAAGATCATCGTCATAATCATCATCATTGTTATAATCATCACCACCAACATTGTCACAAAGATCATCGTCATAATCATCATCATTGTCACAATCACCACCACCAACATTGTCACAAAGATCATCGTCATAATCATCATCATTGTCACAATCACCACCACCAACATTGTCACAAAGATCATCGTCATAATCATTATCATTGTTATAATCACCACCACCAACATTGTCATTCTCATCATCATTGTTGAAACGTGTTGAATCGATGTTGAAAAAGTTTTTAAACACGCGTTTTAACTACGTTCAACATCATTCAACAACCATTCTACAGCGTTTCATAAAAATCGAACGAATGTTGAAGCAAATGTTGAAGCCGTTTGGCCGGGCCTATAATTGACATCTTCATCACCATCGATCAGTGTTGTCGTCAACCACCATATCCACCACCACCATTCATCACCATCAATTATCACCATCAAACATCGTCAACATCAGTTTCATCACTATCGCCATAAGTCTTAAACAATCATTTTCATCATCGCATCATTATTACTATTTCCCTTACATCATCATCATCATACATATATTGTCTTTATATGACAATGGAGTCATATCACCAATAACACTGATACCTATATTATTTTAAAACAAATACGTATTTTCAGATGTCCAACTGATCGAACCGTGTTCTACCACGAGACAGCTATAAAGCAAGAACAACGATTCAGCCTAAAAGCCTTCCAGTTCGTTAACGTCGAAAACCCTACGTTTGTTTACGTCCACTGTACGGTTGTTGTATGCAATGCGACCGACTCCAATTCACTGTGCAACAAAGACTGTAACCGCGATGGAATATTTAGCAGGCACAAGCGTTCGATCAGCTATTCTAGCCCTGTTCATGTTGAATTACTTTCACAAGGGCCCATGTTCAAACCAAACATAAAGAAACACACTACGGGTAAGCTTTGATCATTGATTCAAACAATGACTATGAATATTTGTTTGGGCTGAGTAAGATATGCAGAACAAGTAAATTAAAGTAAAGTAAATAACTGTATTTTACGTCGGAAATCCCTTTAGCCGAAGCTAGTCTTCCAGAGAAACGTAACGAGGGCAAAGAGGGTGTTATCTGCCGAGGCCAAAACCGATCTACATAAATCTTCACATCATACTTAAAGTCGAATTCAACATTTGTTATATTTTTCCTTCAAACTATTTTCCTGACTTAAAAATGATTGTTATTGTGAGGATTGTTTTAAATTATCATTATCTATGATCTATATTGTTGTTTGTTGGTTTCCATTTTAACCATGATAATAATTTGTAATAAACATGGTCATGAATAACTTTGAAATGAAAACTAGCGAGTAAACTAGTTTAGGCTGCGTCGGTGTTTGATATAAACGATAGGTAATATGATGAAAATTTGTAACACCGTAAAAAATGTTAACTTAACTTTACTGCCGTTTCTAGCTTTAGCCCTTCGTCGGAGTAAAAAACAACGTTTTAGGGCTAAAGCTGGAACCGTCAGTGAAGTTAATTATAAAATAATTGGGATAGTACCCGCGCGTTGATTGGTCAAACAACCGTGTTTCATGAGAGCATGAAACACACTCACGCCATTTTCTAGCGCGCGTGCTCATTCAACGGTCAGTTTATCCGTTGTTTTGATCTTTCGCGCGCGCTTATTGGTCAGTTTCGAGAAAAAAGCAACGTAGGGAGAAATGACATCGTCAAACGAATAAAAGGGCATTTTTTTCGTCTTTTCGCGCGATTGTTATTTTATAAAAGAAATGAAACACGTCTTCTGTTTTTTCACTGGCTTATGAAAACCTCGATACGTTTGGGAGAATTCTCGAGCAGGTCCAAACACTCAACTTCGTCTCGTGTTTGGACTGATCTGCTCTCGAATTCTCCCAAACGCATCTCGGTTTTCATTAGCGCGTGAAAACACAGAAGACGTATTTCATTTCTTTAGTCATAATTTTTACGGTAATATAGCTTTTATATGGTTATGGGTTGAACTCCTCATCATTCCTCTAGCCATTCCTTGTTCCACACTGAGTTTATTGACAAAGATTTGTTTCTTTATATTCCAGAACCTGTCCAACCATCCGTTGGTATTACCATTGGTCTATCTTTGGCAGCCATAGTTCTTCTAGTTGGTATTATATATATTATGCGTAAAAGGAAATTTCAGCAAGAAGACGCCCTCATCGAGAATTATCTGCCAGAGAATAATCCCCAAATTCGAGATTCTACAGTGTAGGCAACACAATTAGACTTTTTAAACAGAAAAAAAAACCACCTATTTTGCTAATATTATTATGTGCTTATGCAAGGGAAAAAAGGTTGGACAATCATATAGGACAATCCAGGAAAATGAGCTTTTTCCATTGGTGCTTTAATATGAAAGAGCTTTCGCATACTACGAAAATATACTGAGGCGATTCGGGAAAAAGTCGGAAGGCAGTCGGAAGACTCTCCGAAATTACTTCATTCGCCTCAATCGATTGATAAGCCGCAGATTTTTTTATCAATCCGTTTTATGGATTCGCCATTAACAAGGAATATGTGAAGTTTTGTTATATTTTTAAGGAATATCAAGTCAAATGTTATTGTTCATACCGATAACGAGAAACAAGTTTCTTGTGCATAATAAGTGGTAGAATCAAAGATAACATGTAGTTCATAGCAATCTAGTGCAAACATAGAACAATTGCAAAGCAATTTTATTAGATATTAATATTATTTTTTGAGCTTGTAGTACTCTAATTTCTCACGCCAATAAAATTATGTAATTTAATGTGTAAGTTTACTCGCGTTTTTTGTAAAAATATCTTTAAAACTCAACACGTTGAGCAATATTTTTACCTCGCAATCTCCTAGACCATACAATACCCTATAGGCCTTACAGCACCCTATACAGCTAACTACCCTTTTCTTCCCTTTGCCATGCACCGCGTGCAGTTACTTTCCTAGGCCATACAACCCCAAGTCCGTGCAAGAGATGGTGGTTCTAAATCAAAGACGATGTGTTTGCAGTATTTATATATTAAATGATATAATTTGATTTTAATTAAAACAAGAATGATATACAATGAAGGTAACAAGAACAGCGGTATTTCTGAAGAAATTAGTAAAACCAGTAATTTATTCATTGTAAAAAAGTGTCGTGTCAGTAACACTTATTTCTAAAATAAGTCCATTGTTCCAACGAACGATCAAACTTAAAAACTCTCTCTCCTCTCCTCATATTGCCTTAGTCTCCCCACTATAGCCTGGATCGAAAAGCTTGTTTCAGGTCATGGTAACATGCATGTATGTCAAAACTCTATCAAACCTTCGTCATTGCTGGTATTGTCCAACAAAACTGGTCTTTCATTATATATTTAGTTGTCGTATAGTATTTTTCAATCACTACGTCTTATCTGAGGTCCTAATTACATCGAGTGATGTTTATTATTTAATTTTTATAGTTAGACTAGCTTATACTAAAATAATCTTGAGTTGTCCATACAGTAAAACCCCGCGTATAAGAACCTAGATTTTTCCAAGTCAGCCTGGACAGGTTCTTATATAAATAGTGCTCAACTTGAAATCAGGCTATCTAGGTTCTATTAGCATCACTCACTTCATCATTACAACACCTTTCTTCCTATTTTATTTACATACAGTTCAATGCTTTTGCACATAGAAATGGAAATTTCAGCCTGAAAGGTTCTTAAATGTTAGGTTCTTATAAGCGGGGTTTTACTGTATTATTGGTCCTATGTCTATGTGAGCATTTTCTATTTTTCGTAACTTCTAGTGTCGTTCGCTCAATAACTCGTCCGTAAAATACTTTCTTTTAATTTTAATGATAACTAATGTTGGTTTTCTTGCTCTTGTGGCTCAGAAGTTACTTCTTCACCGGCGTTTGATTCATCTTTCTTTGTCGTCTCTATAGAAAGCTCTCCTTCGACACTGGGTTTATCTGTTGGTGTCGTTGCGACCTGGCTTGTGTAGTCTTGAGAAGTTTCTTCATTCGCGTGAGATTCGTTTTCAGTTTTTATTTCCTCATTTGTTGCCTTGTCTTGAGAAATGCTTTCCTCTTCAGAGTTCGATTTATCGGTTGTTGTCGATTGATCTTGACTTGATTGATCTTCAGAAGATATTTCTTCAACAACATCAGATTTATCGATTGTTGTCGAATCCTCTTGGCAGTTCTGATCATGAGATATTTCTCTTGCGACACTAGCATTATCGGTTGTTGTCGATTGCTCTAGACTTAATTGATCTTGAGGTGTTTCTTCAACAACTTTAGATTTATCGATTGTTGTCGAATCCTCCTCGCAGTTCTGATCATGAGATATTTCTTCAGAGACACTTGCATTATCAGCTGTTGTCGATTGGCCTTCACTTGATTGATCTTGAGATGTTTCTTCAACAACATCAGATTTATCGATTGTTGTCGAATCCTCCTCGCAGGTCTGATCGTGAGATATTTCTTCTGCAACACTAACATTATCAGTTGTTGTCGACTGGCCTTCACTTGATTGATCTTGAGAAGTTGTTTCTTCGACAACATCAGATTTATCGATTGCTGTCAATTCGTCTCGACTCCCCTCAGCTTTAGAATTCGTTTCCCCCACACTAGATCTATCGGTTATCGGATAATCATTTGGTACTGACTCATCACATGTCCCTATTTGAATTCTCACAACACAATCTGAATCTATAGTATCCTGGCTAGCAGAACCGCTCGCTATTTCTTTGACATGTTTGTCAGTAATATCTTCTTTCTTTAAATATTCGTTATTATCTTTGTTGTCCACATTATCTGATGATTCAATGCCATATACTACTCTTTCAGAGGAAGGAGTTTTTCCTTTAGTGAACAAAGCTGAACCCTGAGCGCCTAAATGATCCAGTTCTGAACAGGATGCAGCACGCTGCGCAGACCACTCGCCAACTAAATCATCTGATAAACCTTCAAGTTTGTCAAAGTTCAATGAACTGTCAAAGTCCAAGTCGAGATTACTTGCTGTTAAAGATGTTTCGTCTTCAGTCGATGAATCAGCACCAACGCCAGATTCTCGTTCTTGCAGCTTTGACAGCATCATATCCATTCGTTTCCTTTTTCTTTTCTCGTGGATGTCATCGCTGATGATTTCAAGGGATTGCAGGCAAGCAGAATAGTTCTCTTTGGCTCCTGATAGGCCTATCTGAATTGAATCAACTCGTAGCTTTAGTTGCTGAATAAAAAGGAAAACGACACGATTGAAAAGAATGAACAAAAGCTATGGAATGAAAAAAGGAAGGAAGGAAGGAAAAAGAAAGGATGGAAGAAGGAAGGATGGAAGGAAGGAAGGAAGAAGAAAGGATGGAAGGAAGGAAGGGAGAAGAAAGGATGAAAGGAAGGGAGAAGAAAGGATGGAAGGAAGAAGAAAGGATGGAAGGAAGGAAGGAATAAAAAATTCATAGAAGAAAGAAAGAAAGACAAAAGGAGGGAAGAAGAAAGAAAAATATAAAAAGAACGAATTTAATGATAAAGAACATAACTGTCAAGCGATGAATAAGAAGGAAAGCAATAGACATGAAGGAAAAAGATGCAATATTTTTACTTACCCAAAGATGGCGATCAAATTCTCGCTTTTGTTCAAAGTATGGTCTAGAAAAACACAGACATAACATTAATAATAAACTCAAAAATGAAAGTCCAAAAATAAGCCCCTTAAAGACACACAAACCCGCGCCCTTTTAGTGATATTCCATCATTCCATGTTTCCTGTCTACAAGAAGATCTAAATATACCTTGTTTTCAATCTATTAAAAGCTGTAGTTAATTATTTATGGTGGCTGCACCTAAACTATGGAACTCTTTGCCGATCAATATTAGAAATAGCAAATCTCTAGAGACGTTTACAAGACAATTAAAGACCCATATGTTTAGATTAGCTTGCGAACTTTAGTATAACCATGTTTTAATATTCTTTCTCAATAGACGTTTTATAAAGTTAAATTGTAAATATTAAGTAGAAAAATTTTACCCATAGGATTTTTACATAATACATTTCATTATATACTTTTATAATTTTTTTTTTTCATATATAATTATTGATTACATTACATTTTACATTAAATTATTGTTATGCGCAATAGATCATTATATGTATACTGCGCAATATAAATGATTAAAATATTATTATTATTATTATTATTATTATTATTATTATTATTATTATTATTATTATTATTATTATTATTATTATTATTATTATTATTATTATAGTTATCAACAATTCTATGTCAGTAGAAATATCAAAGCTACTATCCAAAAAGATCAAATATTTTCATACAGCCTGGTCATTAGGGCACACACACTATTTATAGCACTGCAGTGTATTAATAGCAGTCTGATAAGCCTTTGACATTTGAAGGTTAAGAGCCGAAGTCAGGAAAAACCAAACAACTCGTGGCAACGGTCCATTTTCTGATTTCGCTCAAACTTTGCCACAGAATACATTATCATACAAGGGAAAGCAGTAAGATTTTTTTTTTGAAAAAAATATTTTTATTTTCGAGAAAATTACGATTTATTGTCGAGCCGCCGAGATCGCCGTTTTGGCGGCCTAAAATGAGGGCAACTTTGATCGTCTCGCTTACAAAGAAAAAATAAACCTTAGAAGCCAAACATCTTATAAAATTGTTGTTAAGTCTTTTAACATTCATTTGCGTGATTTTGGAAAAGTTTGCTCTAGTGCAAAGATCAAAAATAATTTTATTTACGAAGTGAGGTAATTTGACTCGTCGAAAATGTGTTTTAGATAAATATCGTTTTCACCATGCGATAAACCTTTAAATCAAACAAGATTCAGCACATTGATAGAGGAATAACTTTGCTTTCAAATGGTGTATAGATTTCTTTGGGCAAATAAATATGTGCTTCACAAGAGCTATTCAAAGGTTGGTGAAAATCGTGTTTACGTGACCTTGACCTCACTGTTCAGACCGCGACGCATACTTCCGTTACTTGATATATTTGATAATAATTCCTAATAAAACCTCAAAAAACAATCCCAAATTGTTAGTTATTAAGCCTTGCTTACTAATTATGGTTTTACTAATGCGAAAAATAGCTGTAAAATCTACCTCTTTGCCGTTCTGCTTGTGCATCGTCTGAGTCAGTCTTTGTCGTGCCAAGTGTGGCGTCAATCGATTACTGCCGATCGCTTCCCAGGAACGTCAACAGGTCAATAGCTTAGAGGATTTAAACCATTTCTTACTGGATTTAGCCTTATATAAACGTACAAGTGTCTGATAGTCAATTCCATGACGATCACTCGTGGTTTTAAATAGAACTTTGAACAGCACTTAGACTAAGTAAACAAACAAGTATGCTAATAAGGAGAAGCGCACGGCCTCCAATAAAAGTATAGAGGGGGGAGGGGTGTGTAAAGTGTTGTCATCTCAGATCGTTCAAATCGTTAAACTATTTATTTTACTTTTTACCTGATTGCTTGCTTTATTCGTCATTCAGTTTATGGGTCGGTACTATTTTTGAACGAAAAGGAAGCAAGGCCGTTGACACATTTTTTTATTTGCAATGACTCCCATCCCCTCCCCTACTCAAGAGAACTCTAGATACGTAAAAGCACTAGCTTGTTCATTCCTGCAAGATGGAAGTGTTTTGTAAGAAATTTCTATTTCCCACCCTATACTTTTCGAAGCACACAACATATGTGAACTGACTGCAAAGTCAAGATTGAACAAATTCTCAGTACAAATGCTTCAAGATATCTGCGACTATTTTGAACTCGAACTGACTCCTTCTATGAAGAAAAATAAACGAGTTACAAAGAAACCATACATCGATCTCATCAGTGAATTGGTGGCAAACTGCACCTGCAGCAGTAGTTCCCAAGACTGATGTAAGTATATCATCATCCTATTTGTATATTATGTATAGCTATGACTGTTAATATTTATTGCTTCTATTGTAATAATAATAATTATCATTTTTGTGATTATTATAATCATCATTATAATCATCATTATAATCATCATTATAATCATCATCATCATCATCATAATCATAATCATCATCATCATCATCATCATAATCATCATCATCATCATAATCATAATCATCATTATAATCATCATCATTATAATCATCATTATAATCATCATTATAATCATCATTATCATCATTATAATCATCATTATAATCATCATTATAATCATCATCATTATAATCATCATTATAATCATCATTATAATCATTATAATCATCATTATCATCATTATAATCATCATTATAATCATCATTATAATCATCATTATCATCATTATAATCATCATTATAATCATCATTATCATCATTATAATCATCATTATAATCATCATTATAATCATCATTATCATCATTATAATCATCATTATAATCATCATTATAATCATCATTATCATCATTATAATCATCATTATAATCATCATTACTGAATCATCATTATCATCATTATAATCATCATTATCATCATTATAATCATCATTATAATCATCATTATCATCATTATAATCATCATTATAATCATCATTACTGAATCATCATTATCATCATTATAATCATCATTATCATCATTATAATCATCATTATAATCATCATTATCATCATTATAATCATCATTATAATCATCATTATAATCATCATTATCATCATTATAATCATCATTATAATCATCATTATAATCATCATTATAATCAACATTATCATCATTATAATCATCATTAAAAAATTCATGAATAATTAATGAGACATTTTCAAAAGAAATCATGACCATGACGAGTGTTGTAAATCTGATACAACACTAGTGTTGTATATCCTGATTTGCATAATTTTTAACTGGTAATTTTACGGCAAAATTTATTTTAATCCTAAAAATTTTGGTAAAATATGAAAGAGCTAACCTAGACATTTTTTAAGTAGTTTACAACATTCGCGTCCGTGTTGTATCGGCGATACAATCGCGCGCCTTCGGCTTGCGATTGTATCTGCCGATACAACACGGCCGCTCATGTTGTAAACACTACTTATAATCATCATTATCATCATTATAATCATCATTATAATCATCATTATAATCATCATTATCATCATTATAATCATCATTATCATCATTATTATCATCATTATAATCATCATTATAATCATCATTATAATCATCATTATCATCATTATAATCATCATTATAATCATCATTACTGAATCATCATTATCATCATTATAATCATCATTATCATCATTATAATCATCATTATAATCATCATTATCATCATTATAATCATCATTATAATCATCATTACTGAATCATCATTATCATCATTATAATCATCATTATCATCATTATAATCATTATAATCATCATTATAATCATCATTATCATCATTATAATCATCATTATAATCATCATTATAATCATCATTATCATCATTATAATCATCATTATCATCATTATTATCATCATTATAATCATCATTATCATCATTATAATCATCATCATCATCATCGTCGTCGTCGTCGTCATCATTATTATTATTATTATTATTTTATTATTACTATTATTATTGTTGAATAGTAGAGACTGTTCACATCATCAAATTCAAACCGAGTAGGTCTGATAAAATTTTTCACATCATTTTAAATTATTTAGGCTAGCTGTTTGCAATAAATCCGTATACTAAAGTAAAAAGGATGAAATTACTAATCCCTGTATAATAAAAAAAGAAGAAAGAAAGAGGGGAAAAAATGACAGATCATTTGATTATATTGTATCGCGTGACTTACAAGTGTAAAAATAGCTCATAGTAATTATCCTAATTAGCATACTTATTTGTTTACTTAAAGTTTCCGCAGTTTTAAGTGCCAAAGCTTTAAATTAACCACGAATGACCGTCATGGAATTGACTATCAGACACTTGTACCTTTAATATGAGGCTATAAAATCCAGGAAAAATGGTTTAAATCCTCTAAGCTATTGACCTGTTCACGTTCCTGGCAAGCGATCGGAAGTAATCGATTGATGCCACACTCGACACGACAAAGACTGACTCAGACGATGCACAAGCAGAACGGCAAAGAGGTAGATTTTACAGCTTTTTTCGCATTTAGTAAAACCATAATTAGTAAGCAAGGCTTAATTGTAGATATAACTAACAATTTGGGATTGTTTTTTGAGGTTTTATTAGGAATTATTATCAAATATATCAGGTAACGGAAGTATGCGTCGCGGTCTGAACAGTGAGGTCAAGGTCACGTAAACACGATTTTCACCAACCTTTGAATAGCTCTTGTGAAGCACATATTTATTTGCCCAAAGAAATCTATACACCATTCGAAAGCAAATTTATTCCACTATCAATGTGCTGAATCTTGTTTGATTTAAAGGTTTATCGCATGGTGAAAACGATATTTATCTAAAACACACTTTCGACGAGTCAAATTACCTCACTTCGTAAATAAAATTATTTTTGATCTTTGAACTAGAGCAAACTTTTCCAAAATCACGCAAATGAATGTTAAAAGACCAAACAACAATGTTATAAGATGTTTGGCTTTTAAGGTTTATTTTTTCTTTGTAAGCGAGACGATCAAAGTTGCCTTTGATTTAGGCCGCCAAAACGGTGATCTCGATGGCTCGGCAATAAATCGTAATTTTCTCGAAAATAAAAAATATTTTTTCAAAAAAAAATTCATACTGCTTTCCCTTGTATGATAATGTGTCCTGTGGCAAAGTTTGAGCGAAATCAGAAAATGGAACGTTGCCACGGATTTTCGAATATGTTTGATTCTTCCTGACATTGGCTCTTAAGTTACTTAAAATCTTCAAATGGGAGTGACTCATCATCTGAATGTGTGTCAGTACTTGTATTTAATTCAAGGTAAAGTGGCAACACCCACACATACTTTGCTTTAAATTATCTATTGAGCCTTTCAATTTCTTGTAAAGCTTTTTGACTTTAAATTCTACCCACACATACTTTGCTTTATCTATGAGCCTTTAAATTTCTTGTAAAGCTTTTTGACTTTAAATTCTACCCACACATACTTTGCTTTATCTACTGAGCCTTTCAATTTCTTGTAAAGCTTTTTCACTTTAAATTCTACCCACACATACTTTGCTTTATCTACCGAGCCTTTCAATTTCTTGTAAAGCTTTTTCACTTTACAGCATAACGCACCATCCCGTGGCCACCCAATTAAAGTTTTGTACAAGTTAGCTTAGCGTTCAAAAGTTTCTCTTTTCAAATTATTTGCTACACCTTTTCAAATTTAAACATCCTGGGAGGTTTTTCAGGCACTTCACACTTGTCTTGGCTTGGCTTTCAAAGTGTTTACCGTTTGACACTCGGCGTGTCTTTTTATATTAAGGTCAAATTCTCGCTTTCTGATTGGTTAACTTGTACTAAACTTTAATTAGGTGGCCACGGTAAGGTGCATCACGCTGTAAATTCTACCCACACATACTTTGCTTTATCTACTGGGCCTTTCAATTTCTTGTAAAGCTTTTTGACTTTAAATTCTATGTCCCTATATGCTTGTAAGTCTTCCTGATGCTGTTTCCAGCTGTCTCTCTTCAGTTTTTCAGCTTCATTTACCTATTAATGAATTTGTTCAAAAAAAAACAACAGAGGCATACATTAATACTTAGGATCATGCATCCTTGGGAACCCAGGGGTAACCTTCTGTCGCTTGTTTCTTGCTCCCAGAAAAAATACCCCTGGGAACGTAGTCTGTTGGAGCTTGTTCCAGAAGTCAAAATTCAGCTCTTTCATGAAAATCAAGATAACCATTCAAACTATTATTTAACGACTTCCTTTGAATGGTTATCTTGATTTTCATTGGTCGACCTCAGCGGGTCGAAACGATAAGATTTGATATAAGAAAAATTGAAAAATGAAGACAAATTGATGACAAGAAAAGATGACTTTCCCTCAGGTTGTGGAAATGTCAGACACCAACAGTCTTTCTCAAGACTTTGCGTCATACACCTTGATGCACAACACATCAACATCGCTTACACCTGGGTGGCAACTGTTAACTCTCATGATAATATATGTCTTCACTATATTCAATTTAATCAAGGATAAATTATGACATGCCAAATGTCTAAATATTTCTACAGTTTATGCAATTGAATGATTTTAGGTCAAAAGTATCAATATACAGTAGTTTTACCTCAATGGTTGCCTGGTTCAGCATTTCTTGAAGTGCAGTATCAAAAGCCCTTTTTGGACCTCCCCCAAATACTCTCTTCTCTGCCTCGTTCACCCTTGTTTTTGCTGCTATATGCATCCCTGAAGCTCTTTCATACTTATTAGTTGATTTCTGTAGCATCCCATGTGACTATAAACAACAACAATAATACTAGCTAAACGTTTTTGGTACATCTACTAATCAAAAATCTCAAATGTTGTAGAAAAGACAAGACAACTTTGACCAAAGCAGGAATAATGACTATAATAGTATCACAAATCACAGAAACAAAACAGATAATGTTTCGAAAGCTCGACTCTCAAATTTGTGACTATTTTTACCTGTCGTAGTTGTCTATAAGACTCATAAAAAGGCCTAGATTTTTCTACACATTTTCCAAGTTTCTGAGCAATGCCATTTAGATGATATGTGGCACCAGCTAAGGTTTGTCTGAACACTGCACGAGCTTCCTGATAATGTAATAAATAGATTATACATTAGAGAAATATAATAATAGCCAATGTAGTATGAACTGAACTTCATGGTAAGAATTTTTGTTACATTTCTACAAAACCAATATGAATTTAACAATACTGAGTGAAACGATGGAAGATTGCACGGATAAATGAATGAATGAATGATTGAATTAATCATAAAGTGATATAAATAATCTATCATTAGTAATTTCATAAGGGTTCTAGTTTTAGCATTTCATTTTCTGTATAGTGTTTTTCTTCTTGAATCGTTCAAATGACCAACCTCATTTGCACAAAACTAGGGATTGCAAAATTATTAATATTTGACAAGCATAAATTTATATTTTATTTGACCAAAGTACTGCTAGCCAGGTGTTTTCTTTAACCAAGGAGCTGCTTAAGCAGATAACACAGTATAAAAGCAATTAAATGTTAAGATAAACTTGACAGATAGAAGATACGGCTGACTGCGCAATGAGAGAACTCACTTGACCAGTGTCTGAAAATAAAATGAGCCTTTCTTGGTCAAACACCGGCTTATTGAGCCAAGACATATAAAGTTATAGACTACGAAGCAAGAATAAATTATATTTATAGTTATAAATGTATATTATCTTGTAAATGAGTTCGCGTGGAATGTTGCTTTTACAAACAGCTGATGGATAGAAGACTATATCGAAAGCGTGTTTGAACTCGTTTTGAAAGAGCAAATAATGAAATTTTAACACTTACATCTAGCTCTGCTTCAAGGTGATTTATAGAATTCGTAGCAGCATTTAATTTTTCTAATTCATCCTGTAAATAGAAATATTAAAATCATTCTTTTAATTATAGCTTGCACGCAAGTAAGCGAAGTCTTTCAGCTTCAGCGCGCTTCGTTGTTTAGATTTTTACCTGGATTCTGGGGTCTAACTCTTCCTCTTCGTCATCATCTGAATAACTATCATCACTATTCATTGTTTCTGTATTCATTTGAACATAAAAATCAAATCAAAAACTAAAACAACGACTGAAAACTAGCGCAGTCACAGCATGGCACAATGCTGAAGTACTTCGAAGTTTCCAGTCTAATCCGAACAACTCAGGAAGACGAATCGACTAACAAGATACAATGACAAAATAACAATTACACCTTTTGAATAATGAATTAAAAAACAAATTTATGGAGGATTAATGTCTTAGAGGTTCTTGACGAGATAAATTTGACGGGTTTATCTTTTTGTGGTTTTAAAAATTATAAATATTTAATTTATGTCCTTCTAGATATTGAATCGATACGCTTTCGGGATTTTACCGCTGACTAGTACAAACACTGAAATACGAAAAGACAACAAACAAAAATCGAGACACATGAACACAAAAATCGTTATAACTATCCTTGTTTTTGGATAAGATTACGTAAAGAAATGCCTTCAGTTGCCCAATGGAAAGCTTCTTACTACTGTAACACAAAAAGATCGTGGATTTATGGGAATTTTGAAGTATTTCCCAAATTTGTACAATTCTCTGAGGATGGCAAATCTGACATCATCGATTTTAAAATCCACTTTGATGAATTTGTGGAAGTGAAGAAAGAAACAACGAATGTTTTTTACACAGCATTAACAATCAGAGATAACGATAATAAGTACTGGTTCTCTTCGTTCCCAAGTTGTACAAATGTTTACAATATGTTGGAGCATTTTTGGAAGGAGAGATTGTTCGCTGGGTAAGCTATAGTTAGCATCGCTATTAAAATTATGCCAAAATAAATGAAATATACATCTGAACTGACTAAAAACATAATATATAGTTTAATAAAGCGTTGTTGTGGCACCATAATTCAACAGCAATACTGAAAATGTTAATTTAAGTCCTTGGGAATTAATTAAACCTGCAAAATTATGCTGACTTGACATTTCTTAAAACTATACTGACTTGAATATTTTTCAATTTCAGCTCCAAGACACAAAACACTTCGTCGACCAATTCTCGTGGACAGCAAATGTTAAGAATTCTCCATGATTCAGCTAGCTGTCTTTCCTCCACTGCAAAGACACTAGAGGCACAAGGGCAGCAAATAGATGGTGCATGTCGAACAATGAACAAACTTCACAATGACTTAAGAATTGCTGAGAAACTCATACATGATATGGACTCCTGGCTTAGCCAGTTCAATGTGACAGCTGATGATGTTATGATAAATGTGTCTGATGCATCAGAAAATGCAGGAAAGATAGAACTGCCGGTTTTATATGGCCCAACTGACAAAGACAAGCATTTTTCTGGGTCTTTAGTCGTCAGCAAGAAGAATCTTGAAATTTTAGATCTCCAGAGAAATCCTGTTCATAGTTTTAATGCGCGGGAGATATGTGAGGGGACTTTTCACACTCCTTACGAGGTTACTTTAGTTAATAGTCAGATTGGAAAGCCGGTGATGTGTGTGCATTTGATATCAGCGAGATTGGTACAGGTAATGCCACATATGCAAGCAATGTTGGGACCTAAACTCATATTTGAGGATGCTCCTGAAGGAGTTAGAACAGATGGTGGTAATAGTAATGGTGATGAACTAATGGAAAATTTGAAACTTGATGGTAAGTTGCAATTCAAATAACAGATTATAACTTTTTAATCAACTTGTTACTCTTTCCAGTGGCATAAGAAATATGTCAAGTGAAAAATGAATGGATGGATGAACAGATGAATAAATGGATTATTAAATGAACAGATAAATAAATGAATGGATGGATGAACAGATGAATAAATGGATTATTATATGAACAGATAAATAAATGAATGGATGGATGAACAGATGAATAAATGGATTATTATATGAACAGATAAATGAATGGATGGATGGATGAACAGATGAATAAATGGATTATTATATGAACCTGCCAGATAAATAAATGAATGGATGGATGAACAGATGAATAAATGGATTATTAAATGAACAGATAAATGAATGAATGGATGGATGAACAGATGAATAAATGGATTATTAAATGAACAGATAAATAAATGAATGGATGGATGAACAGATGAATAAATGGATTATTATATGAACAGATAAATGAATGGATGGATGGATGAACAGATGAATAAATGGATTATTATATGAACAGATAAATGAATGGATGGATGAAAAGATGAATGGATGGATGAACAGATGAATAAATAAATGAATGGATTATTATCTGAACAGATAAATAAATGAATGGATGGATGAAAAGATGAATGGATGGGATGAACAGATGAATAAATAAATGGACAAATATGAAATAAATGAATGGATGGATGGAAAAACAAATAAATGAAAGGATGGGTGGATGGATGGAGAGATAAATATAAAGATAAATAAATGAGTGGATGAATAGACAAATAAATAAACAGACAATCAAATGGATAGTTTAATGAGTGAATGAACAAATAGAAAGAGGAATGTTAGCATTAGTTGGATTTTGTGTTTGATGTTGTCAATCTTTCAGCATTACTTAGAATCTAGACAATAAATTGACAGTTCAATTTGAAAAAAAAAAAATTGACAATTTTTTTTTGTTCTTAGCGATGCACAAGGAGAGTGCCTCTGCTCTATTAGCTGGTTCAAGCAAGAAGGGTTCTCAACCAGTAAGTTCTGCTGAAGCTGCACAGATGTCAAAACTACTACAAGATATGAAGTCAATGGCAGTTGGTATAAAAGATGAACAAGACAGACAATTAAAACAGCTGGATTTGTTGACCAACTCAGTGGACAATGCCAATGAAAGACTAAGGAATGATACTAGAACTGTTAATCGTCTAGCATAACATATTGACTTACAAATTGCTGAGAAACTCATACATGATATCTTACATGTAATAGTAATCTATTGACATCTAATGAAGTGATGATCTATGTAATTCAAACAATTTTCATAATTTAGTAACCATGGTACAAATTAATGATATGTAAATTTTGTGAAGTCCGATCTGATTTCACATAAATTTATGTTCTTGTGAAGTCCGATCTGATTTCACATAAATTTATGCTTTTGTGAAGTCCGATCTAATTTCACATAAATTTATGTTCTTGTGAAGTCCGATCTGATTTAACATAAATTTATGTATTGGTGATCAGATTTGATAACGTACATTTTGTTGACAACTGTAATTGTAAATGTTTCATGTAACAGAGAAATGTACAAAATTGAAAGAACATGAAATAAAGCTTAGTGTAAACTTGACAAGCTGTGAGTTATGTACAAATTCTTGGGGTGGCTTACAAAATATATGAGGGGAAGCCAAGACTGGACATTTTTACAGTTCCTGCAAAGTGAAACAGTGTAATGTAACCTTTGAACATTAGAAATTGTACGTTTAAGCAAACAACACACTGCTTCAGTCTTGGGGACTTGGTTTTGGTGCATTCAGTTAATACATGATATATACTTAAAATAGTTTTGTCCTTTTTTGGAAAAAATCTAAAAAATCCAAAAATCCAAATATAAAGTTCAGATTGTTAATGTACTACACTTAATGTTGCATCTCAACACATCATCCAAACTTGTATAAAATCCTTCTTACAGTAACTAATTTTAAATAATTCATAACTGTTCTCTTTTATGTTCAGAGAATTAGCCTTTTGACCTTCAATAGAGTGCATAACTAGAAAGCAATACTCCATATCTGTATAGTTTTGAACAATAATTTATTTACAGCTTTTTGTACAATCACAGGTCTTCAGAGAAGTTTTAAAACTGAAGATATATGTTTTTATATAGATGGTGCAAAGTAAAACTGTATCCATCACTGATGGCTAATGCATAAGCCCCTATTTGATGAAAAGTCAAGCCACTAGATGTTGATTCAAACACTTGGTTGTGAGTAACCAGTTTAACAGCATTCAGACTTCGTCATCATTGAGGAGCATATTTGGAATCCCATTCTTGACAGGAAATTTTCGGCTTGATTCAGGGCATACCAAGTTGCCTTCCTGGACTTCAATCTGCCAAAATAAAAATTATTAGTTTAAAATTGAGTTTTGATTTGATAGTGACCTCATTAACGTCAATCAATTCTTACACTTACCTCTAAGAGAACATGATGTGCTTTCTTTAGGAAGTCGTCATTAGATTCATAATCTGTTGGAATGGTTTCTGGTAATTCTGTTCCATGACCAATCTGTGTTGAAAGTTAAGGAGCATAAAGGCATTTCATGTTGATAGCATTGGCAAGAGTTGGACAATAATTTAACATTTTTTCATTATTTTTATATTTCTTTGCTTGATTTTATATTATAATCATATTTGAATGTAATATATATCATATATCATCACATTTTTAAATTTTATCTCAGTACATTTATTTTATATACATATGTTAGAGTAAACACACTTAATCCATGAAACAAAAATAGTACAAAATAGGTGCTAAATTATGCTAATTCCTTTTTTCTCTTTTGTCTCATCAACACTTTTTAGCAGTAATTAGTAATATTTGTTTCACGGATTTAGTACGTCTACTCTATGTGCATTTGATCATATTCGTTAGAAATAATAAATTATTATTATTATTATTCAAATGATGTAATCATGACATCTTTGTCAGTGCTACAGTAAGAGTTTCAATAGAGGCCGAGTATTCTGGCATTAAACGTTAGTCTCCACCACAGGGACCCCTAATCCATCAATAATTCCTTGTAAAATTAGCAATAAAACTTTAATTTTTTTCATCAACAACGTGCGCGCGCAATCGAAGACCGTACAATAAAAGATGTTCAATTAATATTTTATTATGAAATTTACAAGGAATTATTGATGGATTAGGGGTCCCTGTGTCTCCAATCTTAGATTGCCCAGACACCACCCTAATAAACCAATAGGAACAGATCTAGAGGATTCTAGATCTCTTTTAAGTGTGGATACTGACAATCTGCAGACTCCACCAACCCAATTGCCCTATTTCATTATGATGTCACGATGTGTTAACAGTGGGGGATAGAATCGCTGAAAACAATGGTAATTTCAACTAAATCTTCTTTCTCTTTGAAAATTGAGCTTTAAATTATCTAATTTTTATGTATGTTATGTGTCTATGTCTATACTTTCATATTTATGGCATTTTGTTGTCATTTCTTTCCTATCTGTCTTGTAAATGCAATTTTATCGTGTATTCTTGTATTGTTGTCATGAATCTGTCCCCCACTGGGGACCATGATCCTTAGCGTTAAGACAATAGAATGTTTTGATGTGACGTCATAGTGAAATAGGACAATTGGAAATGATTCTTAAAAGAAATTCTAAGCAAAGGCATATAAGACCTACGCTTTCCAGTTTACTCCATAGATCGTCCAATGAAGACTAGCTCTAGCAGTCAAAACATATAATGCATTGAGTGTGTTAATGTATGGAGTACTACACCATCTCCATCCCAAGACTTCTCTTTACCCACACCACCCCTCTCATGTGTTTGTGAAACTTACTTGCTGTGCAGCTTGAACAAGTGCTGGCCATTCCAGTTTAGGAATCATTCTGCTGATGAATTCTGGATTGAAATCGACCTCGTTTACAATTACATTCTCTGACTAGAAGATGAAACAACACAGATCAAAATGATGAAGAAGAATGGGCCATTCCATTTTTTGTCCGTGGACCCCAATGGAAACCACGGATATCCTAGGGGAAGGGGGGCTCTCAATTAATAACAAAATGCAAGGGGGTTACACTGTGTTTCCAATGGGAACTACCCCCCTATTAAAAATTGATATATTCCAATAAGTTGAAGGGGTAATGAGCCAAAATCCCATGGGAAGTAGGCTAAAAACTTAAGTTTCCAATACGACATAGGGGGGGGGGGGAACATACAAGAACTCCTCCATCGGGGGGGTTTGGTTTTTAAATGGAATGGGCCAATATAATTTGTCCAAACAATAAACACCAAATCATACAACCAATTGGCCAAATTTCTTTACAATTTTACCTCAATCACGAGTGGAAATCCATTCTTTACATTTTTGACGTGAGATTTCAGCATATTGTGCGTTAGTAACCTCATTTTTATTCTTTTTTGTCAAAAGACTTGTTCATCGAACGTTTACCATGTGGAAAGAAACGTGGGGGTCTGGTGCGAATACACAGGGAACCCAAACAAAATGGTTTGGGTAAACACATCATAAGAAGCATTTAAAAAAGATCAAATTATAGATAAATAGATAGTTTTAATTTAAAGTTATTGTGATTAATAAAACTTTTAAAAAATTCCAAGTTTTTTATAACATATATAAATATGAAATCAAGATGGCATTATGGGTTGGGTTCCCTGTGGTGATATGTTCCCGTTGTCAAAATCGCTAGAAAGCTAAAGATGGCAGAGCTCAAAACTGACGAGATTTTAAAGCTTTTATGCAGTCATGTCAAGCTTGAAAGAGACCGTGGCGTTTCCTCCTTAGAAAGACTTATTGACGACCCAAAAGATAAGCTCCCAAATCAAGAGCAATTTGAGAACTCTCTTACGACGTCAGTTCAATCGACTGACACGAAGTGGGAGACTAAGCATGGCGGATTGTTGGGAGCGAAGTTGATTATTCTGACTGGAAATGCGAATGAAAAGTTCCTGGAAACGATGAAAACGAGCGCTGTGTTGTTGATGCATGATGAGGAATTTCGTGTACGCATTTTGGCTGGTTAGTAATGTGATATACTAAATGACTGAATTGACTTGAAGACACTTAGATACACTAATTGATTGCGATTTTAACATTGGTGCGCATTAAAGTTGAACGTCTATTATAAACTATGGTGTTTTGTACATACTTCATATTTCTGTCTATAAATTGGGCTTTGTTTTACTTGTATTGGCTGTATTTTAGAAACAAATCTAAACCACAGGTAACCCAAGCACAGCTGATCTTTTTTGATGTAAATATTCTGCCAACTCAAGATGTGTCAACAGCTTGCTGTGATGTCTTTTTTCTTCACTGCTATATGTCAATCAAAACGTATTTGTCAAAAGCTTTGATATATTTGATTTACAGCAGCCATATCAAATTTCAAGTTTAAAGATTATTTCACAACAGGATTGAATTTTAATTAGGGGGCAGATAATCAAAAAACCAGGTCTTGTCTGCAGGCCCTCCTTCTCTTCTCTCCCCAAGCCCCCTTGGACGGAGGGACTGCTACGCAGTCTGAGTATTCTGAATGGTTTTATCTCTAGGGGAAGTTCTTGGCGCTTTGTGTCAGATTCAAGGCCCATCGGTATACCTTCACTGTCGAGATGGTATCTTAGCAAGTGTTTCTGATAATCTTGAAAGAAATACTCAAGAGACTCTCCAGTCAGAAGAACTTCAAAAGAAACTACTACTACTACAAAATGAAGAAGCACCGGTAAGAAAGATTCTTAGTCTTGTAGAAAAAGGGAGGACTTAACTATGAAATCAATGATAGGTAATGAAATTTGTAACACCGTAAAAAATGTTGACTTAACTTTACTGATGTTTTGAGCTTTAGACCTTCATCAGAGTCCCTTTTACTCTCTGACGAAAGGTTAAAGCTCGAAAAGTCAGTAAAGTTAAGTCAACATTTTTTACGGTATTACAAATTTCATTATATTACCTATCGTTTATATCAAACACCGATGCAGCCTATACTAGTTTACTCGCTAGTTTCTATTTATGAAATCAATGTTTTTACTACTCTTTTCAATATTAAAAACTGTTATTGAATAATTTGTTTTATGTTTGGGATGTAGCTCTTTCCACCTGTGGATGCAGCACAGATTTTCCATGACACAGCTGGATGGAAACATCTAGAGACTAGCATGAGGTAACTGGACATCATAACATTATCATCATTATCACCAACACTGATATCATCATCATCACTATCATCACCAACATCATCATTATCATCATTATCATCAACACTGCAGATATCATCATCATCACTATCATTACCAACATCACATATCACTATTATCATCAGCACCACTATCATGATCATCACTATCATCACCAACATCATATATCACTATTATCATCAGCACCACTATCATCATCATCATCATCATCACCAACATCACATATCACTATTATCATCAGCACCACTATCATCATCATCACTATCATCACCAACATCATATATCACTATTATCATCAGCACCACTATCATCATCATCACTATTATCACCAACATCATATATCACTATTATCATCAGCACCACTATCATCATCATCACTATTATCACCAACATCATATATCACTATTATTATCAGCACCACTATCATCATCATCACTATTATCACCAACATCATATATCACTATTATCATCAGCACCACTATCATCATCATCACTATTATCACCAACATCATATACCACTATTATCATCAGCACCACTATCATCATCATCACTATTATCACCAACATCATATATCACTATTATCATCAGCACCACTATCATCATCATCATTATCATCACCAACATCATATACCACTATTATCATCAGCACCACTATCATCATCATCACTATTATCACCAACATCATATAATTATATCACTATTATCATCAGCACCACTATCATCATCATCACTATTATCACCAACATCATATAATTATATTACTATTATCATCAGCACCACTATCATCATCATCACTATTATCACCAACATCATATAATTATATCACTATTATCATCAGCACCACTATCATCATCATCACTATTATCACCAACATCATATAATTATATCACTATTATCATCAGCACCACTATCATCATCATCACTATTATCACCAACATCATATAATTATATCACTATTATCATCACTATTATCAACAACATCAATACCATCATTATTATCAGCACCACTATCACTATTATCAATATCATCACTACCAATTTTATAATCACCACCACTATTGTCATCATCACCATCATTATCATCAGCACCACTCTGACTATTACAAATGTCACATGTCATATTAGATATTATGATTTCTTCAACTTAATTGGCTCTAAAGCTGTGAATTCCACTTCCACCAACCATATTTGATATGAGAAACAAATATTTAATGACAAACACTTGACATTTGTAATAAGTCAATGATAGTCTTTTCAACTGGACAACCTTTATGACATTGTCAGTAATATCATTATTCTCAATATCATCATCATCATCAATCATTTAATTACCAAAATTGACACTACATTGTATATCCACCTTACAGTGTGACTACTGAAACCAGCGCAACCAAAACATTATTATCCAATCACAATCGAGAATATGAACAATAGAATCTCCACAAATGTTTGATTGTGTTGCTTAAAATGCTAAACATTTGTATTATATGTGAACGGAATAGATCCAGATTGAATAACAAAACATCTTAGCCTGTGAGAGCCTTATGCAAGTTTTTTGTTTGATCTCAAAAAATATCTAAAATTTGAATGGATGGCCCTGGTTTCAGTTAAGTCGCACTGTAATCAGTATCAACTTCATTGGCATCTCAGTATCATTGTTATTTCTTGCTTAGAGTATTTATATTTCGTATGTCTAAAATAGTTATTGTTTGTGTGAACAGATGTCTTCAGTCAGTTATACAAGGATGTGGTGAAGCATTCAATGACCATGTCACACAAGAACTGCTTGATTTGATATTCCAAGCTTTAAATCACACTAATAGATTTGTAAGAGAGACTGGTTATCAGTTGTGTGGATCTCTTGTCAGTATTGGCCGACCTGAGGGTTAGTGTTGTTCTTGTAAAATAGTCAAACTAAAGACATTCTCAAGAGCTGAAGACAGACAAAGTTCTTCAAAATCAATGTTTATATATGTTCTTTTTGTTATTTTAAAAAAAAAATCTTAAAGTAATAAAACAACTCCACAAGCTTTTTACTAGCTTGACATATAAAATAGCATAATAAAGGTTCTAACCTGCTCTGTTCCCACCCACCCACTCACTCACAAGTACGTAGGATACTTCATATATTTTATGATAGCATTGCTAATTCAATATTTTCTACAAAATATAGACTTTTACACTGTGACTGTTACTGTGATCCTTGTCAGTTAGCTTTGTTTTCAGAGAGCTTTAGAGGCCACAGATCCATCATAAGATTATGATTGACTTTTGTAATTAATTAAGACACTTATTTCTTATGAAGGTGAAGACTTGCAGCCCATGTCTAGCAGCATCTCATTGGACAAGAATGCCATTGTTCAACATGGAGACCAATTTGCTGATTATCTAAAGAAAGGTCTTTCAGACAACTGGAGTCAGGTAAAAATAACATGCATTCCACTGCCATCAAAGGCATCTTTCCAGGTCATCAATATGGCAGACACTAATGTTATCTGTCTCACATCTGGATGATCATAATTCACAATCATCAGAACAAGATTTGAAAGGTTTAAACCATCTTAATGATGTTAGTGCTGATCACGCTATATCTTTGTCTGTTTGGTAGGTACGACTTGCAGCATCAGTTGCTACTAGACAGTTCCTTCAAACTCTACCACCAGAAACAAGAGAAAGATTTTACCCAAGACTTTTACCACCAATGTGCCTAAATAGGTACAGTATATACAACATAGAAATCATTTTATTGTTTGTTGATTTGCTTGTTGATTGGTTGTTTTGTTTATTTATTTATTTATTTGTATTTATTTATTTTTGTTTGTTTGTTTGTTTATTTTTGTTGTTTTTAATTTTAATTGGTTGTTTTGTTTATATACTTGTTTATTTGTTTGTTTTTTGTTGTTGTTGTATATTGGTGATTGATTGGTTTGTTGGTTTGTTTTCTTATAAATTATTTTAATATTTAATATCGACAGGTACTATGTTGCTGAAGGAGTGAGGATATACTCTCAAAAGAGTTGGAAAATGTTGATGGGTTTGGAGGGAAAACAACTTGTGGAGAAGTACATCAATGAAACAGTACGTAAACTAACTACTGATTACTCTAGTAAAATAAATAGAAAAATAGTTTAATATTTGCACTAATAACACATCTACATAAAATGCTCCTTTCTAATTGGTTGATGACTGTGAATTTTTTCATGGTAATACCGTGCAATTAATTAATTGCAGACTGATCCTTCCCAACATGCTTTGCGGCTTGTGTTTGCTTTTTTGCCTTTTTCTTCATCTGAGACTTGCATTTTATGTAGATGTGTTATTAATAGGAAATTCCACCTTAATTCTCGAAGAATTGTATTTGATGAAAGAGGCAGAATACCACTTGTGCTACGTGCTCGTGGTATTAAGCCAACTTCATCAACTATGCACGGTATTTTTCAATAATTCTTCTTGAACGGTGTAATTTCCAATAGTATACTATTTGTCTCCTACACCTGTAGACATTCCTTTACATTTATTTAGAAACTGTGATTACATAGTATTGTGCTGTAGTATTGTATAAAATGATTTTTAGACACTGAGAAGTTATTTTGAGGTACAGTGGAACCACTTAATACTGGACCCCCAAAAACGAAATTCTCAAAAGTGGATATTGGTTTTGGTTCCCATTTTCCCAAAAAAACTGCAAATAAAACCTCAATAAACTGGAACCCTTAGTCTGGTATAGAGGTGTTTCACTGTATGATTGTATGGAAAACTGAGAAGTCTTTCTACAGTAATTGATGTCATTTTGTCTGCTAGGTGGAGTTCTATGTGAGCCAAACCAAAGCTGATAACCATGCTGTAAGAGAAGCGGCATGTGCTTGTATTGCAGAACTGGGTACAAAGGTATGTAATAATCACAGACTATAAGTATGATATATCATCATTCTATTATTAAAATATAGTATCTATTATCTTGTCAATAACTATTGAGTGGCTGAATAAAAAATCATGAGAACCAATCATGATTAAAAATAAAACCAAAAATGTGCTTATGAATATATTGACTGCCATGGGCGGGAATAAATGAATGAACCAATGAATGAATGGATGGAGGAATAAATAAATGGTGAGATGGATGGATGAATTGACGAATAACTGAATTGATGAGTAGATGGATGAATAAATGGTAGTATGGCTGACTACATAAACGAATGAGTGGATGAATTGATGAATGAATGAATGACTATATGTTACAAGGCAGACGTAAAAGAACCACTGAGGACGTAACCAAATCTCTGGCTGTGACCATCCTCACTCTCATACGTACAGTGGAATTTGGGAACTTGTTACTGGAGATATTCTCTGTGGGTTTATCCCTGCCTAGTGGCGTATCTTGTAAATAAATGATGGAGTGAAGAGATGAATGATTGATTGAATGGGTATATATTCATGAAATAATTGATGCATGGATTAATGAGCGAATGAAGAATTTGATGAGTAGATACTACCAAAATTACTCAACTGTTAGCACTGCCAAAAAAACGATCAATCATGTTTTTAATTCCGGTTAACTCATGTGACCATTTGGGGCGCACCAAATGGTCATGTGACATTAAAATACGTTAAAATATCGTTATTTTAATGTCACATGACCATTTGGAGCGCCCCAAATGGTCATGTGAGTTAACCGGAATTCAAAACGCGATCGATCGTTTTTTTGCTAACAGTTGAGTAATTTTGGTAGTAGAATGATGACCATTGCACTAGTAATATAATTCTGTAATGTCCTATCAGGTCAATGCAGATTGTAATCGTCCACATGTCACATCACTCCTAGATGCACTAATAGTGTGCTTTAAAGATAACAGTTGGCCTGTCAGAGATGGTGAGTACAGAAGGCATTATGGTTATGTGAAAGTAAAGAATCCAACACATTTCCTGGAAATAAATCAACTATTATATCCACTACTTTTTAGTAATGATTTTTTATTTCTTTTGAATAGCTGCCTGTGTTGCTTGTGGAAACTTCATTCTCTGTTTTCCAGAGGAGTGCAGGTAACAACCACTACAAAAATTAAATACACTATTTATGATTATAACATAGATAAGTTATAACGCACGCTCTGATTGAATTGGCTTTTTAGCTAGTATGAACAATAAAATTAATGTAAATATCTTTCAAAAAATTTCTTCGATAGAATGCGAGTTCTGATGGGACACTAACCAATTCAACATCATTTTTTAGCATGTGCGCAACAACGGCCAGGTTTTTCATTGTTTTGGCATTTTGCCCGCTTAGTAGTCAGTTTTGAGAAAAGTTACACAAGAAACGTTTTCTAGAATGTTTTAAGGCTTCAATCGTCTTATCTATGTTATAAAAGAAATGGTTCATAAATAGTTGTGTGTCCATTGTGTTATGGATGCATGCAGGGAGTTCAACTCTAGCTTCTTGTGTGCTTAGGCAACCTCCCAAGTGCATCCATAACACGATGGACACCAACTACTTATGAACCATTTCTCAACTTATGACTGCCATTGTGGCTGATTTACTCAATCATTTATAATTCTTTTTTCTAGACTATCACTATTTTGTAGAAATAATGAAGTCATTTTCATTATCATCATCATCAATTATCATAATTAACATTGTTATCATTATCATCATCATTTTTGTCAAAATTATCATCATTTGCATCCTCGGGAACCCAGGGGTAATCTTCTGTCGCTCGTTTCATACTCCCAGAAAAAATACCTCTTTGAATGTAGTCTGTCATTATTCTTTATTTTTGTACTGATGGTTTGATATGAATGTTGTAATCACTAGGTCCCACATGGATGAGCTCTATCCTCTCTTCTTTACCAACCTTGAAGACAATATTCCTTCAGTAAGACAAGGAGCTGCAATCTCATTGGCCAATGTAGTCAAGGCATATGGTAACATACCTACATGAATTTCTGCCTATATAACTATACTGGTAGTTAATATAAAGATTTACCAATGTTTTACTTTTAAAAGTTGCTGACTTCATTTTATTGTTTGGGGTACGTTTTTGCAGGAAAATCTGGGACATCACTAGTATTTGAAAAACTCCAAGCAGGTTTAAAGGAAGTTGAAAAACAGAAAGAAACAGCAGAAAAGTATGTTCATTAAATCTTAAAAGCATACCATATTTTGTCTTCAGTTGGTTTTCCCCTTTATTAAAAATTGTACAATTATATAGATGTTTTTTAATCAACATTTTATCGATGTTTTTTAATCAACATTTATAATATCATGAAATATCAGTTACAATTTTTGTTCTGGAAATCCTGTTAGTTCTTACTGGAAATCCTGATTGTTTGTTGTTAGGTATCCTGGTATAGAGAAAGGACCTGCTACGTTTGGTGTTGTCAAACAATTAAGAGATAATGATATGGAATTGCACACTAATAGACAGGTAACCACAAATATTATTTTAACTAAAAAAAACATAGAATTAATGAATTTGGGTCTCTCCAATTTATTAGCACAATAGCCCACTTTCAATATTTTGGTGGAGTGATCAATATTTTGATGGAGAGCACTGCTGCCGAGTTTTCTATTTCTTTTACAAAATATTCCAGGAGGAGCCAACTGGGGTGTTCTTTAAAAAAACTGTTCTTATAAGTAAGTTCCTGGGAATTAAATTCTGTACCTTGACTATTCTACGCTCGCACGTTTTTCATTATATACATCCTGTCATTCTGAAATTACCTGGCTGGGATGTAAGAACAGTTATAATTGTCCCAGCTGATCGTTGGCTCCTCCTGATATTCAGTAGTTAAATTCAAACAAATTGACGCCCCGTGTACTGTTGACTTATAGAGAACGCTTCTCATCCAATCAGAGCGCAGGATTTATATCAAATATTTTATTGAATGGTCTGAACCCAAATCAAATATTTTATAATACACAATATAGACCAAAACGAGACTCTGGGACTCATTGTTTGATCATTCAACCAAAATATCGAAAATGGGCTATTGTGTCTGGCTAGAAGATTTGAGATGTTAAAAAAGTGTTGTCATGAGAATTGCCTAAATTATCTATCTATCTATTCTATCCTTTGATCTCTGCTAGGATTCTTCTTCCAAATTATTCTCTATCGACTGTCGCTACTTTCTGTTCATGGACCAGAATTCCAGTGTGTGTAGCGATGATATCAAGAAAAGTCAGCTTTCATGATCATACAGGGTGATTCTTAGAGCTTCAAACATACCTTTATGACCAGCGATTCAAACTTGTGTACAATATTGTCACTAAAGATACTGTACTGTATTTGTAGATTCATACAATGAAAATATCATACCTTCATTACAAGCGATTCAAACTTGTGTACAATATTTTCACTAAAATACTGTACTGTATTTGTAGATGTACTCATGTGGTTCTTTAGCTCCTAAGATGGGACGAGGTGGAGGATGCATGGATCATTTGTTCAAACGTGCACCAGAGCCTTGGGAAATCACTGATGGGTAAGTGTATGATTGATCCTGTTCCAAAGGTTATTGTAGACAATTTATTGTCAAGGGACCAACCATTTGATACTTGATGGGGGGATGGGTTACATATCCATAACAATACTGAGCAAGGTCTTAAAACAAGCTCATTTACAGCAAATATCAAATAGTAACAAAACGGGGGAAAAATTGATCATACTTAGAGATGTCCACCCCCACCCCCCTAAAACATCAAATTTTGCGTCCCTAAGGAAACAGACGGTGCAAAACTCTCACCTATACACTGCAATATGGTGTTAATTGCTGAAGTTTTGGATGTTAATCAGTTGGTTTGAATTGTTTCCTGTCGAGTTTAGACTAATGTAGATGATGATGTTGTTTTGATTGATATAACCAATGTTGCTGCTTCCTTCTTAGGTGTATCTGTTTAGTGGTAGAATTATCAGAAAACGCCCAAAACCACCAAGACGTTGTCAGTGTCCTTCCTTTAGTTGCCAAAGCAGCAGAATTTAAACAATATGCACATCATCCTTATTTACTGGAAACAATATGTAAACAGGTATGGATCCTTCCCTCCCTCCAACCCTCCCTCCTTCCTTCCTTCCTCCCTTCCTCCCTCCCTCCCTCCGTTCTTCTTCCTTCCAAGGGGTCTATTATTTACAAAGGTTATTCATTACTTTATTTCTTTTACAGTCTCTCTATATTTGTTGTTCCTGCTTTAATTTCCTCTCTTCGTTCCTCCCATCATTTCTTCCCAACCACTTGTCCATCCTACCTTTCCTGCATGTCCATGAATCCTTTCATTTTTCCTACCCTACCTCTTTACTGTTCTTGCATTCGCTTGTTGCTCCTTTGTTCTATTGTCTCAGTGTTATCCATTCCTTTTCGCCAATTATAACCTTGATTTGTTCTAGTTACCTATTCTCGCAAAGAGGCTTGGAAAGAGGTTGTTCAAGCAATATTTAGAACTGTTCATGGATGCTATATTCTACAGCGTTGTAAGTATCTGTCTGTTTGCTACTTGATGAAGGCATTTCATGGTTATCATCTACATCATTTATTGACATAATTGTTATTATCTTCATCATCATCATCATCATAACCATCATCATCAACGTATCATGCGATCATTATTATCACCATAATCATCATCATCATCATCATCACAGCCATTAATATTTAATCATTGTAATCATCATTAGAATCATACTCAATCATCATCATCATCATCATCATCATAACCATCATCATCAACGTACCATGCGACCATTATTATCACCATAATCATCATCATCATCATCATCACAGCCATTAATATTTAATCATTGTAATCATTATTAGAATCATACTCAATCATCATCATCATCATTATCATAACCATCATCATCATAACCATCATCATCAACGTACCATGCGATCATTATTATCCGCACCATAATCATCATCATCATCATCACAGCCATTATTTAATCATTGTAATCATCATCAGTATCATACTCGATCACCATCATCATCATCATCGACATCATTGTTCAATTTGTATCTGTTATCTCAATGTTACTGCCACGAGAAGTTCAAGCTCATAGATAGCTATAAGCTCAAATTGTTTCCTGGTATATTATGTGACATTCAAGCATTCCTTGTGACTGTTTACAGACCTGTGAAAACAACTTAACGTCTGGAGCAGCTACCGAGTGTTTAATATTCCTTAAACAATTCCTTGGCCCATCCATATTGAGAGGAAGAGTTGAAATGGCTAATCCAAGGTACGACGAACTAACCTAGTTGATTTTCCATCAATACAATGATGATGTGCCACAAATAATTATTTTATAATTGTTGCGCTTGCTTTTAAAAACAGCAAAATGTATCGCTAAAACGTGCAGCATAAAGCCCCGATTAAACGGGCCCAACATGTTGCACCAACGTCAACTGTTGCGATACGGTTTGTTGAACACGAGAACAAAAAAATGTCATCCAACAGGGTGTTTAAACGAGCCCAACATGTTGAAGCAACAATGTTGGTCCAACATGTTGGGCCCGTTTAAAGGGACCCTAACATTCAAGCAACGCCCTTTTAAAAACTCGCCTAAAATGATCTTTAATCTCAATAATGTTGCGTGACAAAAAAGCATGACACACCTCTGTAAGGGTTTTGTTGCTATCGTTTTTTTTGTTTTTCTGTACAGGTACTTGCCACTATTGGATCAGATTCCTCAACAAGGTCCTCCATTAATGTAACCAAACAAACATTGTCGATGGGTCCGGACACCCATGTCATCATATGCTGCCGTTCGCGTTGCTGTAAAGCTAAGAATATAACTTGCAATATAGGTTGCTATATCAATGGCGAAGATCGAAGCTTGCGTTCACATACCAATGGCAGGCGTTCATTTATCAAAATAGCTAAAGCGTCTAAGCTATTATATATAAACAGAAGCTCATATATATAGAGGATATTACATGGGCGCGCGGAGATATGAATTTTATCTTCGAGTGTTGATAAGATATCCCACGAGTGAGCGCAGCGAATGAGTGGGATATCTTTTCAACACGAGAAGATAAAATTCATATCTCCAAGCGCACATGTAATGTTCTGTTTATTATATAACAGATTGAAGAAAAAAAAAATATTTTGAAAGTTGATTGGTTGAGAGTGATATCACACATGTGCGATATCAATGATATCTTCATGACTAGGATAGGCTTTTTATCTAGTTGATATCACTCGGTGTACCACTATATGTTATGTAATAAAAAGTATTAATGTTAGTATATGTACACCTACTTGCAAGAACGTTGTCAAACAACATTTTATTGTAATTTAGTGGATTAGGAATAAATTAAAAGTACAAAAGAAGATCATTGAAGCAGAACTCTTTCTTTTGTACTTTTAATTTATTCCTAATTATCCACTAAATTATCCACTAAATTACGTTCTTGCAAGTAGGTGTATGTAGGTCGGTATAAAAAATGTATTTTTAATGAATGAGAATGACTGCTCAACATAAATTGATAAATTGTTGTTTGTTTATTAGTGTGCAAGCGAAAACTTTCAATAAATAACATAATAATTTTGTACAGGACAAAATTTTATCGTAGTTTCTTTCGAGTTTTGTTCATCTTCATAATTGTCATCATCATTATCACCAACATCATCATCGTAACGAACATCACGTGACTGTTATCATGATCGAATTATCTTCAATCACGTGACTGTTATCATGTTCGAAATATCTTCAATCACGTGACTATTATCATGATCGAAATATCTTCAATCACGTGACTTTATCATGATTTTAATATCTTTGTTCACGTGACTTTATCATGATCGAAATATCTTCAATCACGTGACTGTTATCATGATCGAAATATCTTCAAACACGTGACTGTTATCATGTTCGAAATATCTTCAGTCACGTGACTGATCGTTTTCTTCTAAAGAATCTCATTGTTTTGCGTTTTTGAGCCATCCTGTAATCCACACAATCTCTATCACCCATAACAAACATGTCTGCGCCTCTTATTCCTAAACCAACCGCTGTCGAACTAAAACTGCTGTCGCACAGAATCAAAAAGTCACATTCACTCAATATGATATGGTCTACCAACATGGCGATAATACCTTCTGTATACTTGTGTGTGTCGTTTTCGCTAGTGTAGTTTGTGTTTGAAATATTCGCAAGCTTTGCGCAGTAAGCTGTCTTGTTAAAAGGCTCGATATTGTAACACAAAACAGAGCCGTTGATACCAGTTGTAAAATTACACTCTAAACTAGTCTCATTAAACACTGTTGTATTGTAGAGGATATCTAAATGTTGGATTGTAAGATTTGTAGTGATCACTTTTTCTGGGAAGTTTGTCTTTGCGTATTCCTTGACTGTTTCGTGGTCGCTGGCTAAAAACCATCGTACATCGCTCGTCTTTGATGAACTAAAAGCTGTTTTTTCTACGTGTTTTGCGCACTCAAAGAATGCGTCCAGTTTTGACGCATTTTTCAAATTCAATGATCTATCGTCTTCCTGCGCGAAGTAATTAAACTGTTTATCTCCTGTCCTAATATGAATCCCGATTGTTGGACCTTGAGTTTGACGTAGTTCTTCTCTCCATCGTTTAAGGTGGCTCTCGACCGCATTTGATCGTTGAAATAAGAAATCAAAAGCGCACTTGATAAGGGAATATTTCGGTCCTGGTTTCAATAACGGTGTAATTCCTAATTGCTTGGCTCGATTCATTAGATATGGGTTTTTATCAATCCCACCTTCAGCGAAATACCAAATCGTAGTGATCTTTTCTACCGGCTGGTCAAAGTAGTGCGTCAGGTTTGTCCCAGTAAACCAGTTTTTAAAGTGGTGACTATCTTGTATGATCCATCCTTCTGCCCTTTTCTTCTCGGCACTAGCTGTCCCCCAGTAATGGTTCCTTATTTCAAGCTCCGTTTTACAAACATCTAACGGAGTGGAGTAGTTCCATTGGATTTGGTAAGGTAGAAGGTGGTTCTCCATTGGTTCTGGTACAAGCCAGTCAATTAAGAACGCTCTGTCAGTGAGTATTGCCAGGTAGAATATCGAGACAACAGCGCGTAAACGATTCCCGTAACCACAGCAACCTTGCTGTGTCCCAGGACAAGTGTATGCTAAATACCTCTCTTCTTGTTTGAAATCAAGGATGTTTCTATGAAGACGCGCATACCTCTCTTGCCAGCCAGTGCCACAAAGGTTACGATGATTGCGCTCTTTATACGCAGTTGTCTTCTTCTTTCCTTTTTTCTTCTCATTTTTCTCATGTGTAAGTCTCTGTTGCTTTTCCTTGTTATTCTTAGATATCTTTTCACGATTATAATCTGCAGTTTTTCTAGCTGAATGTTCATTTGCATTGCCATCCTTCCTCAAAATCTTCCCTTTCGTTTGTTGTTTGGAATGGACGGTCTTTCTAGCTGTATTGTGTCTATTCTCCACGCCATTCTTCTTTAATATCTTTTTAATTTTCGGTTGTGTATTAGTTCTAGTTTGTTCTTTTTTCTTGCTATTTTTCAAAAATATTTTCCCCTGTTGATGATAGTTATTGTTTTTAATTGTCTGTCTGTCAAGACCTCGGTTCTTGCTCTCTTTACCGCTCAGTGGAATATGGTGTGGAAAATTCTGAATGGTGGTGTGATGGTTGATGTTCTTTATCTCCGCTAAAATGGAAAATATATATATAATTATTTACAATAAATAAAACTAAGAAAACAAAGGAAAGTCTATTATTGGCATCGTCGAAAAATCTGTAAAAGACCAAAACTCCTTTCTATCGCAACTCAGGAGATCGCCGCCGAACAACGCTAGAAAACCACACACCAGACCCGGGGAGGGGACTCCCTTATTGATAGGGGTGCTCGACGGACGGTTTTGAAAATGACCCTAAAAGGTACGCACAAATTAACTCAGATACTGATTTCAGACCCTAAAAGGTACGACCACATTAAACAATTTTTTTTTATTTGAAATCAGATGTATATATGTATAATCTTAAGTTCGAAAACTGACCCTAAAAGGTACGGTGCCAGTTCGAGACCCTAAAAGGTACGCGAGGGTTGTATTTTCGACCCTAAAATGTCCGTCGAGCAGCCCTATCCATTTTTTAAGGGAGTCCCCCCGGGACACCATAGTTAACTATGAGCACACACAGTTACGCCGGTTTGAGATCAAACTCGTATCTGTGTTCCCGCCACCTAACCTTAATAATAACGTTTCGTTTTCCTTTCCCGTAACTATTTTCGAATGTATCCCTACTCTCGTGGTTACCGAATCCCGAATCCCGCACAAAAAGCCCTGTATGTCTGTAAAAAGTCGCTAGCGATAATGATTCTTTCTTACCTGTAATGTGTACTTCTTTCCAGCTACCAGACAAGTTGTAAGCAATAATCGTTAAAGTCACAACTATAAGGAATAGTATAAAGCCTTTTGAGCGGCCAGCATTGTCGCTCAATGACTGTAGACTTTGCATCTTTGAAAATATAAAACACTTCTCAGATATTTTAAGAGTTTTGCCGATGATCTGAAGTGATAACAAAGCTCTGTTAGCAGCCTAAAATAAACGTGAATAAACCATGGATAAGTTAAACGTAAATCCAAATCCAAATCTTCAATACAAGAGGAAAGTTTTCAACTCCAAAAATGTTACTGTAGTATGCAAATTAAGTTTGAGCAGAGTTAATAGAGTGACTCAAACAAGAACTTTCCAGTATTAAATTTGCATTTTGTTTGCTTGTGTATTTACTTTAGCAAACAATACCAAAACTATGGACTGAATACAGAAGCAAAACCAAACATATGCAGCGACTATTTTAAATTTATTTTTTTCGTTGTTGCTTTTAATAAAGATGACCTAGGAATTAACAAAAGTAATAATTATGATAATATAAAATAGTTATCCATGATTCGTGTTTTGAAGTGTCGCAAAAAAAAAACACAAAAAGACCTTGATTTGAGCAGTATTAGCTTGGAGTCTAGCTAATTCATTATAATATAAAAATATGCAAAGCTTGTTTACTAAAGTTTGTTTATCTATTGTGCAGTTTTTCCGCATTTAAGGACGGGGCCTACTATTGCCACTGCGCAGGCTACTGCGCATCTACATAGTTTCCATTTTAACACGCTATCTTACCTCAAAAGATGACAAAATACAAATAAAAAACCATCTAACGATGGTAGACGCGACGGTAGCGGTTTTTTATAAAAACAGTCCCACAATGCACTTATGATGACGAATTTCTTTACTTAGTAGGGAGGGGACCGGAAAGAAATTGTCTTATGATGATCTTCGGCGGCAAGTTTACCACGCGATAACTTTTTAAAACGCCCGGTAACCCCAATTTTTTTACAGCTGCAATTATTAAGAACATGTTAAACAATGGTTTTGATGTAAAATTTCGAAAAAAACCCTGATTTTGGAATGGAAAATCGACAAAACTTCGAATTTTCTGAACCTCGTAGACTGCAAGTCGCGATGCTAAAAAAAATCATATTTCACTACTAACTTTTGAAAATACGTTACAAAATATATATTCCTATTAGAAAATTACTTGTTAATTGTTTACCGCTATCAAAGAGATGTTTCAATGAAAATCCTTTGAAAAAAAAAATTATTTGTCGATGCCGGTAAAATCGTGACGTCAGCCATATTTAAGATTTGTAGAACTCTCTAAAGGGTTAAAACAACTCACATAGTTATTTGAAGAATACATTACTATTTAATTAGTAGGCCCCGTCCTTAACATAAAAACTCCTGTGAATATTGTTCAGAATATGATAACAAATACTTATTCAGTTGAGGAAAAGTTCTTCAAACAGAACTGCATCGCATTTAATTTGTTTTCTTTGCGTGAAAGCTCAACAGTCATTATAAAAAAATCACAATTCATACCTCGACTATCGTTTCTTGTCAGTATAGTCGGTGACTGAAGAAGAACACTCGAGTGCACATTATTAGAATACGCGCCTTTTATACGCGATTGTGAAATTTTGCCGCCACGGTAATACCGCAAACCATCATCAACGCAGGCAATAAAAGGGACGGTGTTAACATTGCATGAGTCAAGACACCCTAAAACGTGTGCCTGTCGTTACAATTAGAATAGAGAAGTTCTCGTGGCAGAACTTTGTATTCATAAAACCGCAGCAACAAAAACAAAAACAATTAAGCAAAGGGAAGAAATAAACAAAAGAAAACACAACTAAAAAAAAGAAAAAAACAAATCACCAAAAACGAAAAAAAAAAAATGCATCAAACCAAATCAACAAATACGCCCGGAAAATACGAAACAAATAAAAATTCATCAAACCAAATCAACAAATACGAAACAAAAAAAATGCATCAAACAAAATCAACAAATACGAAACAAAAAAAATGCATCAAACCAAATCAACAAATATGAAACAAATAATAATGCATCAAACCAAATCAACAAATTCGAAACAAAAAAAATGCATCAAACCAAATCAACAAATACGAAACAAAAAAAAATGCATCAAACCAAACCCCCCAAAACGGAATAAAAAAACAAACAAGCAAAATAAATTAAATTAAATAATAGTTTAGCTGTTGGATGCATTGACTTCAATACATTTCAAAAGCCAATAAAAAGTTTATTAAACTTCTTAATCTAAGACATACACCAGTGAATCATAGTCAGGGCTGCTATATTTTTGTGTGTTGAAAACACATTTAACAGAATAAATATCTACATTATTAGAGCTATGCCCGTCAACCTTTTACAAAATGGTTTTACAAATATATATATCTCAATCGCGTGACCTTTCTGAAATTGGCTTCAGAAAAAGAAAGCAAAAAGTTCCAAAAACTGTTCTTTGTAGAATGACATACATGCAATTGTTTCAAAAGGCATTAGGTTAGGTCGCAGATACCCAATTCTGCTATTAAAACCTGCAATATTAAAGAGTCTGCCAAATTGCATTATAGTATTGTACTTTTTGCTTTCACAAAGAACATTCCTTGAAACTGGTAATTATTAGTCACATATAAATTATTTACAAATGCTAAGAGGAATCAGCTATTACAGTTTATTATACAAAGCTGGTCTGTCTCATCGAAATCGTTTCTTCTTGGCTTTAAGGTCTGATAAAATAATAATCATTATTATTATCAGGACTTGTCATGTCATCATCATATTATTATCATCATGTCATTATGTCATTATCATCATCATCATGTCATTATCATCATGTCATTATTATCATGTCATTATCATCATCATGTCATTATCATCATGTCATTATCATCATCATGTCATTATGTCATTATCATCATCATCATGTCATTATCATCATCATGTCATTATCATCATCATGTCATTATCATCATCATCATGTCATTATGTCATTATCATCATCATGTCATTATCATCATGTCATTATCATCATCATGTCATTATCATCATCATGTTATTATCATCATCATGTCATTATCATCATCATGTCATTATCATCATCATGTCATTATCATCATCATGTCATTATCATCATCATGTCATTATCATCATCATGTCATTATCATCATCATTTCATTATGTCATTATCATCATCATGTCATTATCATCATCATGTCATTATCATCATGTCATTATCATCATCATGTCATCATGTCATTATCATCATCATGTCATTATCATCATCATGTCATCATGTCATTATCATCATGTCATTATCATCATCATGTCATTATCATCATCATGTCATTATCATCATGTCATTATCATCATGTCATCATCATCATGTCATTATCATCATCATGTCATTATCATCATGTCATTATCATCATCATGTCATTATCATCATCATCATCATTTCATCATGTCATTATCATCATGTCATTATCATCATCATGTCATTATCATCATGTCATTATCATCATCATCATATCATTATCATCATGTCATTATCATCATGTCATTATCATCATCATGTCATTATCATCATCATGTCATTATCATCATCATGTCATTATCATCATCATCATGTCATTATCATCATCATGTCATTATCATCATCATGTCATTATCATCATCATCATTTCATCATGTCATTATCATCATCATTTCATCATCATCATGTCATTATCATCATCATGTCATTATCATCATCATCATTTCATCATGTCATTATCATCATCATGTCATTATCATCATCATGTCATTATCATCATCATGTCATTATCATCATCATGTCATTATCATCATCATGTCATTATCATCATGTCATTATCATCATGTCATCATCATCATGTCATTATCATCATCATGTCATTATCATCATCATGTCATTATCATCATGTCATTATCATCATCATGTCATTATCATCATCATGTCATTATCATCATCATCATCATTTCATCATGTCATTATCATCATGTCATTATCATCATCATGTCATTATCATCATCATGTCATTATCATCATCATGTCATTATCATCATCATCATATCATTATCATCATGTCATTATCATCATCATGTCATTATCATCATCATGTCATTATCATCATCATGTCATTATCATCATCATCATGTCATTATCATCATCATGTCATTATCATCATCATGTCATTATCATCATCATCATTTCATCATGTCATTATCATCATGTCATTATCATCATCATCATTTCATCATGTCATTATCATCATGTCATTATCATCATGTCATTATCATCATCATGTCATTATCATCATCATCATTTCATCATGTCATTATCATCATGTCATTATCATCATCATGTCATTATCATCATGTCATTATCATCATCATTTCATCATGTCATTATCATCATCATTTCATCATGTCATTATCATCATCATTTCATCATGTCATTATCATCATCATGTCATTATCATCATCATCATTTCATTATCATCATGTCATTATCATCATCATCATTTCATCATGTCATTATCATCATGTCATTATCATCATCATGTCATTATCATCATCATGTCATTATCATCATCATCATATCATTATCATCATGTCATTATCATCATCATGTCATTATCATCATCATGTCATTATCATCATCATGTCATTATCATCATCATCATGTCATTATCATCATCATGTCATTATCATCATCATGTCATTATCATCATCATCATTTCATCATGTCATTATCATCATGTCATTATCATCATCATCATTTCATCATGTCATTATCATCATGTCATTATCATCATCATGTCATTATCATCATCATGTCATTATCATCATCATCATTTCATCATGTCATTATCATCATGTCATTATCATCATCATGTCATTATCATCATGTCATTATCATCATCATTTCATCATGTCATTATCATCATCATTTCATCATGTCATTATCATCATCATTTCATCATGTCATTATCATCATCATGTCATTATCATCATCATCATTTCATTATCATCATGTCATTATCATCATCATCATTTCATCATGTCATTATCATCATGTCATTATCATCATCATGCCATTATCATCATCATGTCATTATCATCATCATGTCATCATGTCATTATCATCATGTCATTATCATCATCATGTCATTATCATCATCATGTCATTATCATCATGTCATTATCATCATGTCATCATCATCATGTCATTATCATCATCATGTCATTATCATCATCATGTCATTATCATCATGTCATTATCATCATCATGTCATTATCATCATCATGTCATTATCATCATGTCATTATCATCATCATTTCATCATGTCATTATCATCATCATTTCATCATGTCATTATCATCATCATTTCATCATGTCATTATCATCATCATGTCATTATCATCATCATCATTTCATTATCATCATGTCATTATCATCATCATCATTTCATCATGTCATTATCATCATGTCATTATCATCATCATGCCATTATCATCATCATGTCATTATCATCATCATGTCATCATGTCATTATCATCATGTCATTATCATCATCATGTCATTATCATCATCATGTCATTATCATCATGTCATTATCATCATGTCATCATCATCATGTCATTATCATCATCATGTCATTATCATCATCATGTCATTATCATCATGTCATTATCATCATCATGTCATTATCATCATCATGTCATTATCATCATCATGTCATTATCATCATGTCATTATCATCATCATGTCATTATCATCATGTCATTATCATCATCATCATATCATTATCATCATGTCATTATCATCATGTCATTATCATCATCATGTCATTATCATCATCATGTCATTATCATCATCATGTCATTATCATCATCATCATGTCATTATCATCATCATGTCATTATCATCATCATGTCATTATCATCATCATCATTTCATCATGTCATTATCATCATCATTTCATCATCATCATGTCATTATCATCATCATGTCATTATCATCATCATCATTTCATCATGTCATTATCATCATCATGTCATTATCATCATCATGTCATTATCATCATCATGTCATTATCATCATCATGTCATTATCATCATCATGTCATTATCATCATGTCATTATCATCATGTCATCATCATCATGTCATTATCATCATCATGTCATTATCATCATCATGTCATTATCATCATGTCATTATCATCATCATGTCATTATCATCATCATGTCATTATCATCATCATCATCATTTCATCATGTCATTATCATCATGTCATTATCATCATCATGTCATTATCATCATCATCATATCATTATCATCATGTCATTATCATCATCATGTCATTATCATCATCATGTCATTATCATCATCATGTCATTATCATCATCATCATGTCATTATCATCATCATGTCATTATCATCATCATGTCATTATCATCATCATCATTTCATCATGTCATTATCATCATGTCATTATCATCATCATCATTTCATCATGTCATTATCATCATGTCATTATCATCATCATGTCATTATCATCATCATGTCATTATCATCATCATCATTTCATCATGTCATTATCATCATGTCATTATCATCATCATGTCATTATCATCATGTCATTATCATCATCATTTCATCATGTCATTATCATCATCATTTCATCATGTCATTATCATCATCATTTCATCATGTCATTATCATCATCATGTCATTATCATCATCATCATTTCATTATCATCATGTCATTATCATCATCATCATTTCATCATGTCATTATCATCATGTCATTATCATCATCATGCCATTATCATCATCATGTCATTATCATCATCATCATTTCATCATGTCATTATCATCATGTCATTATCATCATCATGTCATTATCATCATCATGTCATTATCATCATGTCATTATCATCATCATTTCATCATGTCATTATCATCATCATTTCATCATGTCATTATCATCATCATTTCATCATGTCATTATCATCATCATTTCATCATGTCATTATCATCATCATGTCATCATGTCATTATCATCATCATTTCATCATGTCATTATCATCATCATCATTTCATCATGTCATTATCATCATCATTTCATCATCATCATGTCATTATCATCATCATGTCATTATCATCATCATGTCATTATCATCATCATCATTTCATCATGTCATTATCATCATGTCATTATCATCATCATCATTTCATCATGTCATTATCATCATGTCATTATCATCATCATGTCATTATCATCATCATGTCATTATCATCATCATCATTTCATCATGTCATTATCATCATGTCATTATCATCATCATGTCATTATCATCATCATGTCATTATCATCATCATTTCATCATGTCATTATCATCATCATTTCATCATGTCATTATCATCATTTCATCATGTCATTATCATCATCATTTCATCATGTCATTATCATCATCATGTCATCATGTCATTATCATCATCATTTCATCATGTCATTATCATCATCATCATTTCATCATGTCATTATCATCATCATTTCATCATCATCATGTCATTATCATCATCATGTCATTATCATCATCATGTCATTATCATCATCATCATTTCATCATGTCATTATCATCATCATGTCATTATCATCATCATGTCATTATCATCATCATGTCATTATCATCATCATTTCATCATGTCATTATCATCATCATTTCATCATGTCATTATCATCATCATGTCATTATCATCATCATGTCATTATCATCATCATTTCATCATGTCATTATCATCATGTCATTATCATCATCATTTCATCATGTCATTATCATCATGTCATTATCATCATCATTTCATCATGTCATTATCATCATCATCATCATTTCATCATGTCATTATCATCATCATCATTTCATTATCATCATCATGTCATTATCATCACTTCAGCTGTATCACCAACATCAATATCAGCGCCATAAATATTATCATCATAATCATCATATGCTTTGTCATCATCATCAACACTATAGTAAATCACCATCACAATACATCATCACTACACATCACAATTACTAGACATCTTCATCACCATTATCATCATCACCAGGCATCAACACCACCATTATCACCACCATCATCATCAACGCCATATCTTCATCACCATAACATGATCATGATATCATCACCATCATCATCACCATCATCACCAGGCATCATCATCACCATATCATCACCACCATTATATCATCATCACCATATCATCATCACCACCATTATATCATCATCACCATATCATCATCACCACCATAATATCATCACCACCATTATATCATCATCACCATAATATCATCATCACCATTATATCATCATCACCATATCATCACCACCATTATATCATCACCACCATTATATCATCACCACCATTATCATCACCACCATTATATCATCATCACCATTATATCATCACCACCATTATATCATCACCACCATTATCATCACCACCATTATATCATCACCACCATTATCATCACCACCATTATATCATCACCACCATTATATCATCACCACCATTATCATCACCACCATTATATCATCACCACCATTATATCATCACCACCATTATCATTACCACCATTATATCATCACCACCATTATCATCACCACCATTATATCATCACCACCATTATATCATCACCACCATTATCATCACCACCATTATATCATCACCACCATTATCATTACCACCATTATATCATCACCACCATTATCATCACCACCATTATATCATCACCATATCATCATCACCACCATTATCATCATCACCATTATCATCACCACCATTATATCATCACCACCATTATCATCATCACCATTATATCATCACCATATCATCATCACCACCATTATCATCATCACCATTATATCATCATCACCATATCATCATCACCATTATCATCACCACCATTATATCATCACCACCATTATCATCATCACCATTATATCATCACCATATCATCATCACCACCATTATCATCATCACCATTATATCATCATCACCATATCATCATCACCACCATTATCATCATCACCATTATATCATCATCACCATATCATCATCACCGCCATTATCATCATCACCATTATATCATCATCACCATTATATCATCACCATATCATCATCACCACCATTATCATCATCACCATTATATCATCATCACCATATCATCATCACCACCATTATCATCATCACCATTATCATCACCACCATTATATCATCACCACCATTATCATCATCACCATTATATCATCACCATATCATCATTACCACCATTATCATCATCACCATTATATCATCATCACCATATCATCATCACTGCCATTATCATCATCACCATTATATCATCATCACCATATCATCATTACCACCATTATCATCATCACCAGTACAATCGTCATAATCAACAACATCATTACCATTATTCTTTACCTTGCCTTGCCTTGAACTGCTCCCTCTAAAGACAAAGAAAATGCCATTATTTCAACATATTGGAATCACTTGAATACTGTAAAGTATTTACCATCTCTAGTTCTTCAAAAGCTTCAGTGATTGCTTGTTCCAAGCTTATTCTTGCTTTCTTAGCCCTGAAGTACAATAGTTAAAGGAATTGTCATTCAGGGGCAGATTTAAATGGAAGGTGAAGGGGCCGCTGCTCCCCCTTTTGTTGTGCCACAAAAACATTTTTTACTCAAAAATCTTCATTTAAAAAAGGTAAAAAGATTCAGCTTTCATACTGACTGAATACAAGGTTTTGTCTCTGCAATATTTTCCGGCCACCCCTTTCCTAAATTCCTATATCCGCCCGATTATATATCTGATATATAATCTATATCCGCTGATATGGATTGTCATCATCATCATCACCGATCATCATTGACATCTTCAATCAACATCATCACTATCATCATTACCATATTCATCACCACCACATATATCATAATCACCCTAATCACCATATTCATATGTCATCACTATTATTATCATCATTAAATTCATTATCATCACTGCATATCTTCATTAATATCACCAACAATCATCAAAATGATAATCAATATCATCCAAATATTCATCAATGTCACTTTTATTCCCACTATAATATGACATCACAATTGCCAATACATGCAATCATGTCAGAACATCAAATATATTATGGTACATACAATAAAATTTCATCTTTAAATACATGTATGGGCACGGGGGTTCAGGAAAAGAACTCAATTAAAATATAGCATACCTGTACTTCTTCTTCCTTGCTTTATCATCCAATGACCGAAGTCCCTCATTGAGAGTCTTTAGCTTGTCTACTTCCACTTGGCTAAAGGTGTGGTCACCAAACCACATCACCCATTTCTAGACAGAATACATTACAATGTAACAACATTATTAAATAATAATATCAATATTAGTACATTATGCTCCCATGATCCTTTGATCTTTTTGCATTTTCTCCCTTGTTCCCCATAGTAAAATAACTGTCCTTGTTTACCTTATGCTCCCATGATCCCAAAAAACTATTGTTTTATCATATTTTGCTCCCTTGTTCCCTGAAAATAATTTGGCAGTATCCCTTGTTCCCTAAAGATAAAAGCCCATTCTCCCTTGATCCCTAAAACCCCTGGGAGGGGCTCATTATTGTAGTATTTGTCAAGGTTTTAACAAGAAATAATAATATAAGCGAGAGTCAAAGTTTCGACGCATTACATTATTATTATTATTATTATTATTATTATTATTATTATTATTATTATTATTATTATTATTATTATTATTATTATTATTATTATTATTATTATTATATTATCTTAGTACATTATTCACCCAAGAAAAGAACTGTTGTCTCCTAGCTGACCAAATGTGAGTAGAACAAAGTAGAGTAGTGTGACATGATGTGATGGAATTTGATTGTATGTTGCAAGGTTATGGTAGGTGTAGAATAGGCAAGAGTAAGTCTTGGTATGATATGGTTGGGAAAGGCAGAGAGAAGATGAGCAGAGTAGAGTGAGAAGCTACAAGGAGTGCAGTATATTTTCGTCACCAAACAACTCATCATATAAGTACCTTTCCATCATCTGGTTTTCCTTTTCCTACTTTGCTTTCATCCACAATCTGTCCTGGCCATGACGGCAGACCTCTGGCCTGAGCCCATACCACGTCACCAATGTCAAAATGTGGCCTTGTATGAGGGATTGGTACGGAATCACCAAACATATCCTGTCTGAATCCTGCCGGCACAAAGTGCTGTGTGGACTTGAGATTTGAACCAAAGTAACTGTCTTGCTCTGAGGATAGTAGAATTAATTCAGTTAATTACCAGACATCATGCAACACACCAAGCATAAAGGAACCAAACCCAGCAAGTACTAGTAGTCAAAGAGTAGAATAATAGACCTCTTTACCTTCCTTGTTTGTTGTCCCACCCTTGGGAATTGTTTCTTTCACATGTAAATGATATAACACGTTCATCATAAAAGAACAATTCTCAAGGGAATTACATGTGGTCTGAATTTGCATACGGAGGTAAAGAGGTGATAATGGTGGTGATGATTGCACTTTACTTATTAAAACAATGATAATGTAATAAGGCAACAGTCAAATGCAAACAAAAGATGGGGGCAATGGAGACAACATTGTCTTTTGGTCTAATGACTATTAGGTTTATTGCCTTATCCCATTCATCTGATATGTAACACTTGGTGCATAAAATTAACAAAATATACCCAAAGCTTCAATGAATTAAAATTAAAGCAACATGGAGAAGCGATGTTCCTCCTGCCCCTTCAATTATACTGTATTACAATAATAATAATATTATAGTGATAAGTATTAGAGGTTATTACCACTATGATTAGGATTGCACCCTCCATTGTGAAGTCCCTTAGTGTTTTGTACATGACCAGGTATTCTGAACGGCTCCTCCATATTACTGCTAACACCTGAATAACACCATTGACAACCAAATATCAATATCCGTACAATACAATATCTGAAGACAAGTATATGCAAATGCTCTTGGTTGAAAATGATGTTTGACTCAAAATCTTTTTCATTTCACTCATCATTGAAAAGAATAGCTTTTTCAAGTTCATTGTAAATCAAAACCTTTTGGAGATCTTTCGTTTTCTGATAGTTGAAAATCATATTAATTTAATTCCAAGTTTTTCTTATACTGTCCCTTAGTAATTTTATTCAAAAGTTTAGATAGTTATCTCAGAAATTAATGGCAATACAATCTCAAAACCTTTCAGTGGTAGACTGCACTTTTTTTGGTAAAATGGATAATTTCTTCAGTCATTGAATACCTGGAAAGTTGTGAAAACTTATAAAACTATTGTTTTGTTGTTTTATCATGTTTTATTTGTGATAAAATATATATTTTGTAATGAATAACCATAGAGTTTGCATATACTTTCAAATGAAGACACAACTACCAACTGTAGACTTTTTCACCATTTATTTCGACTATTCATCTCATACACATAAGCAATAACATGTAAACTGACGTCAATTAGCTTCACATCTCATGCATTCACTTTCGACTTTTCTTTCTCATTTCTTCAGTTTCTTTTATTTAGCAAAATATATCACAACTTGTAGTTAGTGGAATACTTGTTTTGGTTACAAAATAAGCCAATAAAAAAGGGGAATTTTAATAATGGGGTTTTACTGAAAATGTTGGATTTTGTGTTCATACTTTATCTGTTGACAAATGAAAAATTGATTGAAAACTGCATAATCTTACAGTAGAAAATTCAAGGTTTTGTACTTGTGACCTGTTGAACAGGTTATGGTAAGTATGAGATAAATGTTCTCTCACATCCTTGTGGGCAAGCAAGTACAACAGACTAGTAATTATATACAACATGCCACTATTGTAATAAGCATGGTACCCTTTTTCCAAAAACATTGTTTTTTGACATTTGGTAAAATTTATGTATAATCTTTTTTGAAGCCTTTGCCCAAAATAGAGCATTTCACACACAAAAATGGTTTGAAAAATATTTGTTAGACTATTGTACAAGATGTCTGCTGTCTATTCCAGTTGTCAACATTATTCAGGATAGATGTAAACAGTACATGATAAACTTGTGAATATAAAACAAGTTATTTGGGATAGTATGTGATATGTACATTAAGTAGTAATGATTCTACTCTACACACAAGTCCATTCCAGGTGATCTAGCTTCAAAGGATTGTTTGTCAAAACGAATAGTTCCAAAATGGCACCTCAAGACAAAAACAATTTTGGTTACTTTTAGGCATTTGCGTCTTGTTTTTATTATTTTTCATCCCTGATAGAGCAGCAGTGAACTTTTATTTTCCAAGTAACATAGAACTTTTTAATGTAAAAATATTTTAAGGATGTATTTTTTTTGAGGATTCACACGGGAAACAACTCTCTCAAATGACGCCATCTTAGAACTGTTGACGATGCGACAGAAATGCTTCTGATTGGCTTATACTAACCAGAAGTGCACGCGAAATCACCTGGTTACAAATGGCTAACATATAGTACAATATACATCATTTTCTACTACAGTCCATACCATGCCTGTGTTCTAAAGCACAATCACTTGTAGAATCATCTGCACTGAAAGAGGACCCCCTTTCAGGGCTACCTTCATTTGAACTGTAATATTCTTCTTTATCATCATCATTACGATTTTCAGGGGGGTCCGGGTAAACTTCAATAGCCTCACAAGAACGTTTCATTCCTAGGAGAGGGTTAGTTTCATAATACTTCATTTTGTCTACATAGCTTGGTGACTTAATACCATCGCTATTCTGAACTGTTCTGGTTTGCTGTTTTGAATCATGAGTCACAGCACTACCCTTCGAGATCATTTGATTTTGAGAAATGTCTTTGTTGGGACAGTGACTATTTGCCTGTCCAATCTTGTCATTTGAGAAGTTCACATTTTGTTCGAATGGTATATTAGGAGTTCTAACTGGGCTTATATTATCATTGCCAACTTTCGGATAGTTCTGAGATTGTTTTCTCAAAGGAATGTCCTTTTTTGAAGCATCAATATCTTTGGATTTTTTTCTTTTTTTCGGTTTTCCCAAAGGAGATATTTTACAATGTGAAGGACTGTGCGCTATAAGGTCACTTTGATCTGTTGCTGCAGGTCCATTAGTGGAAACAGGTTTTTTAACATGACCAGTACCACTACTGTTTGAACTATTTCCTTTACCAGGCTCATTTTTCCAGGCACTATCTGGCAAATGTCTTAGTGTTTCATCGTTATTACCCACTCCCTGTTGGGCAGACATTGCAGAAGTGTTGTTGTCCGCATAAGAAGGAACAGAGTCAGAGCACTTTTGATTTCGTTGTGTCTTTGAAAGTTCACTCTGTTGAGCTTGAGTCGTAGTTGTTGCAGTAGACATAGAATGAGGTGATGTTGGTATTGATGAGTTAGCAGAAGTATGTGAGAAGGCAAATGGGGATCTCATTCCTCCTCCATGGTCCTCGGACGCAGGTGAATGAGCAGGTGAAGTCTGAGAGGGAGTTTTAGACTGTGTGTTTGCAGGTACTTTAGATGTATCAGATGATGACCCAGTCTTTGCCACTGGTGGAATTGGATGCTTTGTAGTATCATTAGTTGGTAACCCACCAAGGCTGGCAATCTGTTGTAGATGTGCATGAGGGTTCATTTGCATCATTTGATAAGCAAGGTGTAGTTGACTAGTATTTTGTCCCTGTACTAACCCAGGCTGTGGAAATGTATTGTAGGCACTAGCAAGGTGAGCTAGTGTCTGGGAAAACCGTGGTGTACCAGCTGCTGCGGCAGCCCCACCAGCTGCTGGTGCAATAGGTACAAATGACTCAAATGCTGCTGCAACAGCTGGGTTCTGTATTCCCTGGGGTTGAATCATTTGCAATGGCGTAGTGACAGTAGTAGGTGTCGCTGGAGAACTTCTGGTTGATGTACTTGACGCAGTTGATGGTTGATTTGTTGTGGTTGGCATGACAATACCAAACATATATGGATTCGAATATGCAAACTGTCCAATGTTGCCAGCAGCCACAGCGGGAATTCCTGGATATGCTGCCTTGGCACCATTGGGTGTTATAAATGTCATTGCACTTCCTGGCATTGTGTTTGGGTATACAGCATTCTGGAATTGGTATGGTGCTTTGTACTGGTTAACACCAAAACCTTGTGCATTTATTGGAAACATTTGGTTAGCTGCGCCCTGGACATACATTCCAGGTACTTGCATACCAATTTTTCCTGGTCCACTCTCAGAAGACATTCCTTGCGTGACTGGCTGCTGACTGCTACTCATAGTGGTTGTAGTAGAGGATGTCTTGTTCTGAGTTTGGGTCATTGAGGCTTGGTTGATCTGTAGCTGTTGAGCAGCAGCAGCAGCGTAGGGATAGCCAGGGGGGAACATCCCAATACCAGGCGCAGCAGCAACATACATCATTCCAGGGGGTGGTGCTTGAATTCTTGGGGTTGCAACCACTGAATATCCACTTGATGGTGTAACAATGGATGTGCTTGCAACACTGTCTTTCTCACTACCAACAGTACTAGCTGTTTGATTCATGGTACACAAAGCTTGTGGTACCTGGAAATTAGACACTGGTGCTGATGAAATTTGCATTGCCTGATTCTGGTAATTGGTCGTCATATAGATGGATGATGGCATTGTGATCTGTTGGGGTACACAATGTGGTGCTACTGCATGTCTTGAAATTGGTAAATTTCCTGGCACATGGGAGGATACAACAGAGGAGTTGTTACCAACATTGGATGAAACAATACCGACTGCGCTACTTGGTGTTGTGTGATATTGCATATGATTGGCAGCATTCATTACTACTGGCCATTGACTGGACGCTGAAAAAGTAGCAGCACCAGCAGGGTTGGACATTGCTGAGGGCATCATCAGCTGAGCATTATCAGCTCCTTTGACTGTCTTAGATTTATCTGATTTAGGTTTTGCTTTGGCTCTTGATGGTCTTGGTCGTGATCTTGGTTTTGGAGGAGGTTTCACTTTTGGTTTAACAGTTTCACCAACACCATCTAGTGGGGAAAACACACTTGGTAATGTAGGTGTGTTTATTATTGGCATAACTACTGATTTATTGTTTGTTAGAATCGGAGTAGATACAGTTTTTACCAATGAAACGGTGCTCTGCAAACTTGTAACATTAACACTGCTTGATACACTAGGACAACTTTGCGACGTCACTGTCGACTCACTACTGGTACTTTGAAAAGTCTCCACTGGATGTTTCCTCACAGCCTGAGAAGTAACACTCAGTGGTGTAGCTACGTTTGTAGCTACAGTTGATGTAACAGTATTTGAAATACTTGGAGTAGGAATTTTAGGAAAGACAAATTTGTTGTTGCTTTCGAATGGTAGTGACCCTGTAGGGTGAAGTGGTCCTCTATTTGGCCCAGGATTGAAGAACTTAGAACTACTAACAATACTTGCAAAACTTGGTAGAGGTCCTTGATTTAATGCTCCAAGATTATTGGGCACATTTTGTACAGGACTGCTTATTGGTATAGGTGGTGGGCTAGGAATATCAGACAAGGGACTTGAGATATTTCTTGACTTCTTGGACTTAGGACCATCAGATAGTCTTGAACGAGAACGATTTGCTGAAAAAGAACAGTAACAAAAATAGCAATTAAAAAAGAACTGCACTAATTTTAGAAAATATATCATAGTTTATACCTACAAATCTACTAAAATACAAAAAACATATAGTATATGTATTGACAAATAAATCACAATAATTTAAATAATAATTTAATAGGTACATAATGCACAAAATACATGTCACATAATTTGTTCAAGTAGAACTAAGTTCTTAAACAAATTCATATGAGCTTTACATCAGCAAACAGTTCAGAAAAGAAAGAGTACCCAAGCATGATGATATGCTGATTACCTTCAAAAGCAATACACATTGTTTGAGATTCCCACAATGAGCAAATTGGTTTTGAATTGTTTCACCATGGATGTGTCTCATTGACAACAGACCACACACCATTTACTCAATATTTACTCATAAACCCTGTTGTGAAACATTGCTTGTAGTGAGGCATGCTTTAGAGAAACAAAAACCTAATAGTGATTAAAGTAATAACTATGTCCTCTTTGATGTTTCAGCTGCAATAGATTATTCCCTTCAAAGAATTTGATAGATAATTAGATTATCTACCATGACCAGAATTAAAATTGAATTAACATTGTTTTTTAAATTGTTTTTTAGTTTTGATATAAAGTTACTATGACTACTAAGTAGCTATGACTTTTACTTTTAAGTAACAAACTATAATTATATATTATATGCAAGGTTGTGTACTGTAGAAGTAAGTGTTTCTTCTTGCATTAACTTAAATATTGAAGAAACTATTTACTTCCTTATTACAAAATATACCCATTGTTACAGTACCTTTCTTGTTGGTATTTCCATCAAAACAAAACTGTGGTTTTTTAGCTGTTTGTTTTATTGTCTGGTTTAAGGGTCTCTGCTGTAGCAGTCTCGGATCCACAATGCTGTTTCCCTTTTGCCAATGATTATCACAAAGCTTACATGTCGACAAGTGACCATCGTTATTAGCTAAGTCATATTTTTGTTCCTTATTCTGTACATCTATATCAAAGTTGAAAACACGATGAACAAGAAATGGACAGTCCAAACCACATTTACATGTGCCATCCTTCTTCAAGTATTCTATAACGTTTTCAAGCGACTTTAGAAGACTGCTGCTTGGGCTGAAATATAGGTTTTTTTTATTATTATAAAAGCACTATTATCATTATCACAAACATCAATATAACAATTATATTTGAAGATTGAGACAATTATAGCTATTATTATTGATATTTTAATGGCGATAATCAATACAGTAACAAAAATGATAATAATGATTATCAATTTTATTTTTACTATTTTTATCATCATTATCATTTAAAAATACTGATATAATAATATAATTATTGCCATTCTTAATTAACATTATTATAGTTTATTAGATTATCACATTTGTCACTTTATATCGATTGACATTATCATCACTATTACTATTATTACTATCATTATTCTTATTGTCACATAGTAAATAGCTACGACATTTTAAAACACTCAAACGGTTTCTCTGAAACAAATAGTTTTTCATAAATATTATGATTCACAATAACAACATTGAAAATCCATTGCTGAAAGTTACAATAAGAATATCCAGTGTATAAATAATTTCAAAACAGATTCATATTATCGGTTCTATAAGCGTGTTCAATAACTCGAGCATAAAAAAACTTACACTTTATACATAAACAGACTTCAAAGGTTTCGGAAATACAAGTTTAAAAAAGGCATTTTACGTAAAGTGAAGCTTAATAAAATTGATCAACGATAACTTAATTAACATTATGAAATACCAGTGTTCAGTTCCATGTACTTTTTACGCACCTTATATAATGAATCGATCCATTTTCTAGTATTCGACGCCAACCTTGTGGTATTTCGATGTACTTTGTTCCGTCATTTTGAGTGTGTATTTTCCCTTGTATCATGATAATCCATCAACAGACGAACCTTTAAATTGTGGAGGTTTTCGTACACTTACAAGTTCCAACAACGTGGCGGGAATAATATGAACAATGTGACTTCGTTTTACGCCAAGCAGTACCACACTTCCAACAACCTTGAAATTACTCCATAAGCATTTGGGGCGTCTAGCCCGACGGAGTCATTTTTCTCGACGAAATTACATCAAATATTCTTCATAAAGGATGGCCGTGAATTTGTAACGAGGTCTTCAAGTGGAATTCCAAAGTAGACCTGGTATTTACATGTGAAAGAGAAGTTAAGCAATGTTAGAAAAGACCGCCATATTGAATTTGGTTTCGTGTCATTACGACTTTGGCGCATGGTCGCCGCTGTTTACTGCTCGCTGGCGTAAGTACACAGGAAACCCAACACTTTAGACAAAACGGGATTCTTTTCTTCCTCTTCGAAAACATGAGTATTCAATGTTCTTAATTTTTGCAATGTTTTTATTAAACTTTATGTTATTTCCAAGACAAAGTTGTTATTTTCAATCAGTTATTATTATTTTTTTTTATCTATAAAATGCAAAATATACCCCTCCCCTTTTCCTTAAAAATAGGCACAATAAACTTCCAACTGATTTTATTTATTGTAATGTCTGCTCACTATTTACACTATGAACTACAGATTATACAAGTACATTTATGATATATGTCACCATAAATCAGCATAGAAATGGAAATGTGGGTGTGACTTCACTTCTTGTGAGATTAATTAATTAAATTAGCAAAATTGCACTAAAATAAAACTATAGCTTAAATCCAAACTATTTTCATTGTTAATGCGCTTTTTTAATTGTTACATAATTGTTTTTTCGATGATTCTTATGATAATTCCTCATGCAAGTTGTTTCAGCTGTGCCATGTAAGTAAACTTTGTTACTATGGTAACCCTCAAATATGATAAACAGTATAATTAGCATGATAGAAAGACCCGGCTTTGTTTATTGATGCATGGATAACTACCAAAAGAACATATCCACCTGAAATAAAAACAGATTTATACTTTATTGAATATATCTACTTTGAGACATTTTACAGAAAGTATAGACTGCAATGCAGCTCTCTGCAAATACCCTGCAAGCAGACTTCTCCTTTTACCTCCTCAATCTACGACTGAAAGAAGCTAGGTGAGGAGGGGGTGAAAGAAGACTCTGTTTGCAAGGTACCTGATCTGGGTGCTATATGTTGGAAATTAAATCAGGGTAAAAGTATGTGATCATATGGCTGCAGACAAGTTCAAGTTCAAGTTCAAGTTCAAGTTCAAGTTTGTTTATTTAGTAACATTTTTTTACAAGTAATAGATATGCCACCGACCTGCAAATAGTAAGAGCACTAATCTAGGCAGGCCAGTGGTTTATATTAACTTACAAGAAGTTACAAGTAGCTATGTATGTATATATATAAGATATGATTATTAAATAAATATAATATAATTGTTAGATATGATTATAAAGTATAATTATTATATGTAATTATCAAATTTGTTAACAGGTATTATTCCAAAAGCAAAATATAGATATTAAATAAATAAATGAGAATAAATGAGCAAAATGTATATATACATTGTGAGATTTGATTGATGAATAAATGAACAAATACATAAACAAGAATGTATGTTTGAATGGGTAAATGAATGAATGTATATTTGTTTGAATGGGTAAATGAATGAATGTTAATGTTTGAATGGGTAAATGAATGAATGTATGTATGTTTGAATGGGTAAATGGGTAAATGAATGAATGTATGAATGGGTAAATGAATGAATGTATGTTTGAATGAGTAAATGAATGAATGTATGAATGGGTAAATGAATGAATGTATGTTTGAATGGGTAAATGAATGAATGTATGAATGGGTAAATGAATGAATGTATGTTTGAATGGGTAAATGAATGAATGTATGAATGGGTAAATGAATGAATGTATGTTTGAATGGGTAAATGAATGAATGTATGAATGGGTAAATGAATGAATGTATGAATGGGTAAATGAATGAATGTATGTTTGAATGGGTAAATGAATGAATGTATGAATGGGTAAATGAATGAATGTATGTTTGAATGGGTAAATGAATGAATGTATGTTTGAATGGGTAAATGAATGAATGTATGAATGGGTAAATGAATGAATGCATGTATGAATGGGTAAATGAAAGAATATGAATTGATGAATGAATGAATGGATGAGTAAAAGAATGAATGAATATGAAGTTGGCTTACCAAAAAAGTAGATAAAATCAAATGCATCTGGTAGAAATCCATTGTAGAGAACCATTAATGTTATTATTACAGCAAACTGTTCTGAAAGCTTGACTTTACGACCTATAAACATATTTATCCCAGATCAGTTTTTGGCATAGAATGTAGTGCGACTCTAAGAGACAGGACTGGACTCAGTGAAATGGAATAGAATAGAAAGGGATAGAATGAAATAAGATTGTTTAGAATGAAGAAAAGAAAATTTTGGATTTCTTTCATATTTACCTAAGGCTTTGACATGAAAACCAAGGCTATAAACAAAGTAAAGCAGTCCCAAGAGAACAATCGTGAAATAAACCTCCAAAGAGAACTGACGGAAATGAATCCTGTTGGTCAAAAATAACAATTTTGTTAAATAACTATTTGTATTCCTTTTGTCAGTTTGGTTTGCTGTTCCATATTTACAAAGGGATTTTTTTTGACGTATACACAAGGTTATCTTACTGGGAGTAAAATTATTTTCCATTCATTCAGTTATCATATTTCAAACGTTCACTTGCTCATATGATAAGAATAAGAAATCTCTTGAAATAGAAACACACTTACCATTGCATGGCAACCAGAACAGTTAATGCAAACAGCAGAGCATAATTCAGTTGAAAATACCACAAGTTGTAGTTAAAGTTTTTCGCTGCGCTGTCGCAATTAGGCGTAGAACCATGCAATGGAAGAGAGAAAAACTTTTTGAAAGACCTCAATGCCACAGGTTGAAGAAATCGAAATTCCCTCAATTCAAGACCGTCATTTGGACAAGTTTTCTTCTGAGGATATTTCGCTAAGCTGCCTTTTTTGATTGCAATAAAGTACTCATCTTGCTGACCGCAAGGCTTTTGTTTTTCACTGTAAGCTGGTGGATCATCCATAGGCAAAGGTTATTGCTTTGAATCTTGAGCTTCTTTACACAAACTATCAAAACAGAAACGATTTTCAAAGTAAAGATTTTTCAACTACGTTATTTGTGGAATAAAATTATTTCAAGAGGAAATAGAAACTTTCAGTTCTGAAACTATGATGTGATGATAATTAATGCCCTACCTAAAGAAATATTCATTAAAAGATGTAGTTAGAAGATTAACTGAGGATAACTGAGCAAAGAAATTGAAACGAAAAAATATATTTTTACCTCATAACGTAATGTAACTAACCGATCAATCCTTCGATTGTTCCTTCGATCAGTGTTTACATCACAAACCACAGGAAGCCCAATCCGAACTTTGTCCGAAAAGTGTTTCTACTTATTAAGCTTTTACAAATTTCCTATTTAAATAAAAAATGTACAGATAAAATTTCGACAATTTAGTCGTATTAAATTAAAACTATTCGTAAAATTAAATATTATTTCATTATATTAAATGAGCATTTTTTCCTTTTGTGTTTCTACCTGCTGTCCCCTCCCCCACTAGATTCTTAGCCCTCCCCATTGGAATAGTATTGGTAAGGATGTACTTTGACCTCTTGCCATATCCCGTAGCAAGATGATCCTGTTTCGACGGTCAACATATGAACAACTCGAACAAGAGAGTGTTAGATATTCTTTGTGTTGTGCTTTATATGGATTCTTGAGTCTTGTAGCTACTTGATCGTATTTCTACATGGCAGAAAGTGAGGTAAGCTACTAAAGTATAGATCTACAAATTACAAATCTTAGTTTGGTGTATCTAGCTATCGTTCAGGTCTAGTCCGAACTCGACTGAATAAACAATCTTTGGATATGTTAATTGTGAAAGAAAGTTGAGCAACTTATTCATAACCGTATTTGTTCTATATATTCATATGTGTGAACGTTTAAATGTGTATTACCTGTATTTTTAAGGATCTATTACTAATTTAAAATGAGCTTTAAACAATTTTGAACTAGCGGGCCTTTTTGCCCCACAAATGAAAATTGTGTTTAATAAATTTATTAGTTAAGCTTATATAGCTAGGTCTTACTGTATTTAGTGCAAAAGTTATTTTCAAAACACCAATCTTAATTTACAAATTATAATTGATATATTTGGTTTAGTTTTGTTTCTTCCATGTTTTCTTTTCATGATCATGAGGTGTTCTTTATCATGTATTTAGATTTGTTTACCCCATGATTCATTCACGCCATTCAGCTCAAATTTAATATGCCCGCTTATTTATTAACTACAGCGTCATTAAATGTAACTAAAACTTAATAGAACTTAAATAGGTATAAACGTCTAATAATTAATAGAATTTTTAGGTTTTCATTTGAATTTGTATCCGAAAAAAAATAATTCGTAATAATAAGAACGAAAAGCGCGCCGTATGATGCAATCTCCTTGGCGCTGCAAGTTGATGAGAATACAATCAAAATTATTTGACTAATAGATAGAAGATTTACAAATGTGATCTTTTTGTTTATATTTTTGTAAATGTTAGAAATTGCGTGATGCATTGACATTTTCCTACCTGGAATGTGGTGTAGCAGACCTACATGTCTGGAAATCTATCAGCTGGTGTTTTGGCGTGCTGTGGCGCACCATGAAAAAACGCAAAGCATTGATCTTATTAGTGATAAATAAAGTAGTGTAAATCAAATCAAATTATTTTTCTCAAAAAAATTAGAAAATTAAAACAACAAAATAAATAAATGAAACATTATCTCTTCTTTTCAGCCTATCAATATTCAAGTAAGAAATCCAAGAACACATCTAAAGAAAATATGGATGTCTTTTACTGACTATGAAATTAGAATATCGGTGGGTATCCATTTTTCAGAAAATGAGATAATAAAAATTTCTAGACTATAAAACAATGAATATGTGCATTGTTGATATATGACCATTTTGGGGATTTTGCTCAACAGACAAAGAACAGGGCATTTGTTAACCAACATTCCAGTGTAAGACGGCGATTCTCTGAAGTCACATGGTTAAAGCAAATACTGGCAAAGAATAGTTCATTGACTATGTAAGTTGATTTGTTGCATATTCCATATAAAGATATCCTCTAATGCAGCTGTTTCCGGTAGTTCACTCTCATTCCCATCCTGAGTGAACTAATGGAAACAACTGCATCAGAGGCTAATGTAAAGAGTGAATAGTATAAACATATGAAGGTGTAAGCATACGATTTTGATATGTTGTGATTGCCTGGTTGTGTGAAGTGAGAAAAACTGTTAGTGTCTGACATTTTGTTTGACAACAACATGAGCAAAAATCAGTCTTTTTCTTTGAAACTCTTCTGAAGATGACTTCCACGCGGGTTGTCGAATCCTCAAGATGCCAACACTAATAGTCTTTCTCAAGACTACATTACATACATGCACCCTATTATTCTGAACATAATATAGAACAAAATATATCCTATGACTTTAGCACATTTCAAGGAAGATTTCAGTTATCAACAGGAAGGTTCCTTAAAGTATCATACTTTTAGTAACCTTCCTGTTGATAACTGAAATCTTCCTTGAAATGTGCTAAAGTCATAGGATATATTTTGTTCTATATTATGTTCAGAATAATAGGGTACATGTTGAAAATTAATGTATTTTGTTTTGCATCACCAGGAAGCTACCTCCATTTCCAAGTAAAAGAGTGTTTGCTAATCGATTCAGTCAAGAGTTTATTGAGGAAAGGCGAGCTTCCTTAGAGCAATTCCTAACAAGGTACACAATGTAACATATGGAGCTCAATTGTTCAGCACCTCTACAATGATCATTTAAATTGATAAACAAATAATCAACAAGCATACAATTACATGTAAAAATACTCAAATTGTGTTATTAGTTTGTATCCTTTACAAAACCAGCAGTCATTTTTATCTTGGCTTGATGCTTAAGCGAAGAGAATGTTTTAGGTGTATATCAGAACAACATTCCTAAAAAATAATAGTATTATTTTTGCTGTTTTTCTTCTAGTTTGGTTAACACAACAAGTTATCTATCTGAAGCTGCTTTGCATCTTTTTCTACAAACTAACTTGACAACAAAAGAAATAGAGAGAATTCTTGATGGAAAGGATTATAGAGATATAACAGACTTTGTCAAACGAGATTTTCCAACATTAACTAAAGTTTTAAGGAAAAAATCTACTGGCAACAACACCGTTGACAGTGGTTTCTCTGGAAGTACTAACTTTGGTATCAATTCACCAGGTAGTCAACTCTTTGATTGAATTACTCTTTGTTTATTTGTAAAAATAGAGTTCAAATAGAGTGCAATTTAACAAAATACACCCTGTGTCATGACAGACCCATACTGATCTTTTTTGTAATAATTACTGTCTTGTAGACTGCATCTCTCAATGTCACATTATTGGAAATGGATGGAGTTCAGGGTGCACAAACTCACCACGGAAGAAAAAAGCTTACAAAGGTCGCTGTTCAGCTTGCAGACGGAAAAGTTTATGCCAAGGAGCATCAGTTTTACCCACTGGACAATTACTAGCGGCAACTGACCAACAAACAAATGATGAAGAGTCTCAGGCATCTAGCGAGAGATGCCTTGAAGAAAACTGCACGAAGTGTAACCAGTATGATGCTGATGATGAAACAGATAACGACATTTTAGACTATGACGTTATCAATATAAAAACATTACGGTTAAGAAACTGGCTGTCTACTCTTAAACCTTTCTCTGACACGGAACTAATCACAAGTGATAAGGACTGTGAATCAAAATCTCATACAATTCCTGAATATGACATGATAAGTGTACCTTGTTTGGGCTCTAGTAGTACACAGAGTACACTAATTAAAGAGCTTCCAACAGTTATTCACACTAAGACAGATGAAAATGAACTGAGTGATGACTCGGAATATAGTGTTGTTCATTCAACAATAGGTGGACTTGAGCTAGGGACATCAAAACAACTCTATGATTCTGCCTCTACTCTTGATTCAGCTGGAATCTTCCAAACTTATGATGTTGTTGAAATGATAGAAGTTCAGTAGAATAAGACTGAAGATGTCACATGTATGTACACATGCTAACAGTGCGGAGGACATGTGTAAAAGAAATTACACATTGAAATATTGTCTGTTGACTATTAAAAGGACATATTGCTTAAAGCTAATAATTTATAATATAATTCAAATATTGCAATAAATTGATGTATTTGTATTAAATAAAATGTACCGCATCACCAACATAAGAATATTATGTACTATTTAAAAGCAGGCAGCAGTGTATTATCAGGTATAAAATACTGAGGGCTTGATTGAGTAGTATACTGGCTATATAAAGCGCGGATACAACCAAGCAGAAGATCTCGGTCTGAAATCCTGGCATGCAGGCACTCAAAGACTTTTTTTCACCAAAAATCTAAAAGCAAATTATTTCTAAGTCTGATGTTTACTCATCAGTAGATATGAGGGAAAAGGTAATATCTGAATTATGGACATGAAGCATTATACAATTACACATGTGCCATTATATAATGCTTCATGTTCATTTGCATTCCATTGTTCTTCTATTCTACACCATCATTCCCTTGGGCCACATTCAAATCCCTCCGCGTTTCAAACGTAGATTATACAGTATAAAATGCTTTCCTCATGACCAGAGAGGAGCATCGGATTGGACAAAATGGTCATGAATTATATATGAGTTTTTTTAATGGTTTATTTCAGTAGGGCATGCATGATAATGTTTGCATAATGTAGTGTGCACTAGGCAACCAGCATACACATTTTATAAAAAATACTTATATAAATTTTTATTTGTACTATTTATAAGAATTTCATTAGTACTCGGTACTTAATCTTTAAAAACTTACGAAAATTCCAACCATTGTGATACTTTATATTTTGTTAACTTTTCGATGGGATCCCTGTGCACCGAGGCCAGCGATCACACGCTGGCCGCAAGCGGTGTTGCTAACCGGACATGCGTCACAGCTTCTACTCATGCAAATGGCGTCGAAGTTGAAAATAGCAGAAAAACAGCCAGAATTAGTTATTATTTGATGAGAGTAATTACAAGTATGGTGTAAAAGCAACGATGAGGAATGCATGGACTATAAAAGAGCATAATTCTGGTATTAAAAGTGATATTTTTGTAAGAGTCGAGATTGACAACTTACAGGAAGTTAGCTCATTGGAGCGTTGCTTCTATCGGCCAACAATGGAGTACATCGTACGATGTCTACTATGACTTCAAGGGATATTTATAACACATGTTTTTGAGAATCGATACTGTACATTAGTCAAACAGTGAACGAACGTGACAATTGTTGAATATCAAATTAATATACTCTTCTTGATATCTTGGTCTGAAGATAATTTTACTTCTTGACTTCCAAAGTCTAAACCATATCATGTGCATTGAAAGTGCACTACATTTGATCTAAAGATCAACGATTTTTGATAATCTCAAAGTGAGATTGATTCATTCGGAGAAACGATTGATTCTTCAGGATGGATGAAAGCGCAAAAACAGAAGAGTCGGATGAAGAACCGACCTATTATGAGAGTGCAAATGAGGTGATAGCTCAGCTGTGGTATCAACATGGTCTATTCTGCGCCTCTCACCCTAAACTCATCATATTTTTCTCTATTATCGTGGTCTTAACGTGCAGGTGATGACATAATTTAGTTATCATATTTTTCTCTATTATCGTGGTCTTTACGTGCAGGTGATGACATAATTTAGTTATCATATTTTTCTCTATTATCGTGGTCTTAACGTGCAGGTGATGACATAATTCAGTTTCAAGGCAGAATTTTTTTAAACAATTCAAATAGCAATAAAAACTTTAACTAAAGTGATATTAACAGTTTAAAATGAATGTGAAAAATCTATCATATATGCATCCCAACATGTGTCATTTCATCCATTAGTTTGCCCTTCTGTCTATTAATCTATTCTTTCAGTCCATTTATTCATGCATTCATATGGGTCATTCTTGTTGTACAATATCAATAGGTTTGTACTTAAAAGAGTACTACCAAAAGCAACATTAATGTACATGATGCAATAGTTACTTGTATTATTCCTTCAACCTAGTGGTGTTACAATAATTTTACAAGCTTGTACCTAAATTTATGCACAATATTAACAATGATATTAATGTTATTTGCTAGTGCACCTCTCTTTGATTCGTCTGGATTCAACATTCCAGCAAGCATGGAAAGCACAACCACTACAACATTGCAATCTGAGAATGAAACCTTACCGCACTGGGTAAGAAAAAAGTATCCTCATGTAGCTGTATAAGATTGCTCTATAGAGCCAATTTCGTATGACTGAAAAGTTACAGCGACACAGTCATACAAAATCGTCTCTGTATTATGTGATTTAATCAATGCATGGTGTCAGTAATAAGTTTTGGTTGATATCTATGAAAAATAAAATTTTGTATCAATTCTTTGAAGTGTTAAGGTTTATAGAATATTAAGAAATCCTGGAAAACTTCTACACGTACCACTTCAAAAATGGTTTTAATTAGTTTAGAGCAATCAAGTGCTAGTAATGTTGATTATTGTTTTCTCCAAACAGTTTGATGGCAAGCCTTTTGTGTATGTCATCCAGTTTGTCCTTACTACTAAGATATCTACATCTCTGTCATCAATTCAAAGTCGTGAAAGTATCAGACAAGCCCTAGAGCCTGCATTTCGTGTAACAAATGTCATTTCTACTTTTAAAGATATGGACAGGTAATGCATGGACATCAAAAACGTTTTTGATCTTATAAAGTAACTTAACTTAGCTTATAATTACATTTGCAATTTGAAAAGAGTTTATTTCAACATAACGAGCCAGAACCAACCTAAACTCATTAATTAAAAACATGTCAACACTTAGTCTTAAAAACCTTACTTACCCCCTCCCCTGAAAGATCTTGCTATCAGCGGCTACCAATTTATTTAGATTCAAACAAAAAGGAAGAAAGTTTGGTTTTAAAAACTATAGTTAATAGCATCATAAAAATTGTTGATTTAATAAGACTTGTTGCTGATTTATCAGAAAAGCACTGATTCCCAGCTTCAATTAAAATATAAGGAATAAAGTTAATGCTGATTTATCAGACAAGCACTGATTCCCAGTTTCAATTAATATCTCAAGAATAGAATGCTGATTTATCAGACAAGTGCTGATTCCCAGCTTCAACGATTAATATATCAAGAATAAAGTTAATGCTGATTTATCAGGCAAGCACTGATTCCCAGCTTCAATTAATTTATAAAGAATAACGTTAGAACTAATTTTCCCTCATTACTATTCACGAGGTATATAGTCCCTCATATATTACAATCACCTGGATTATCGTCGAAACAGGTATGCTGTTTCGGAATTTTAATTTGTTATGGGGCCATACTTGATATCGCTGCACACTCGAACGCGTGTGGGAGGCATTTTTGTCATTGCGCATGCATATAAAACTGACATTGAGAATAAAAAGAAATCAAATCATCAAGTTTAAAGTAACAAGGTGTTTATTTTATAATCAGACCTTACATCATACATCATTACATACATCAATATTATCTTTCTTGATTTATTTATGAAAATTTATATTAAATTTGACATTGTTTAATGTCACTCCTTGAAGAATCCCTCCCAAACTAAATCCCATGCTAGTTTATTTCAAACTAATACCATGACTTCTTCGGGATATTAGTGATTAAATGTCCCTCAGCCTCGGGAAGTTTAGTAAAAGTCCCTCGGCCTATGGCCTCGGGACTTCCATTAACCTTCCCTCTGCTTCGGGGACATTTAATCACTAATATCCCTCAGTGCCATGGTATTACTTATAATAATCCAAAGAATGCAGAACAATGTTCTGCATTCCTGAGCCGTAACTAAGGGTTCTGATATAAGTTCAAAAATAAGCTTTAACATCACAAAGAGTTTACATGTTGAGAATAAAATATATTATAGCTTTCTTAGACGGCATGTGCAGCTAAATAAGCAACAGTTTTAGAGTGAACTGGAGCTTGAAAAAGAAATGCTCTTTATCACCTTTCCAGTTTTAAAAAGAGAATTAAAATATTTTCTCTTAGACAGACCCTTCCTTGACTTACCACGGGCTGTACTTAATACTTAAGAATGTATCACATGTTATCGACCCTAAGGCTGCACAGGGGCAGATCCAGAAAATTGTCAGGGGGTCCCAATTGCAAATGAAGGGCTCTTAATTAAGGTGTTAGGGTATCTGGTCCTTACATGTCTTAAATAAAATAGGGGCTAAGGGGGTGTCTGGTGCCTGAAGGGACACCCCCTAGATCTGCATCTGCTGCACAACGAAGAACTTGCGTTTCCACTGGCTGTATTAAATACTAAGAATCTAATGCTAGCGAGGCTAGGACTACACAATGAATAACTTGAAATTGTAATATTTGACGTGTGTTTCTTTTTAGTGGTCAAGGATCGTCAGATTTATGTCTCAAGGTTACATCTGGTGTTTTAATGGGACAAAGGTCAGGTTTACGAGTACAAGACAATAAATTTCTACCAGCTTCTGGATGCTTGTTACTTTCTCCTTCTAATTTATGGAACCAAGACTTTGATAGGTAAATCAAAAATGATATGCAAAACCAACCTTTTTCTATTCTAAGGACAAACATCTGAAAATACGATGACAGATTCTACTTTTTTGATATGTGGTTTCCCTGTGTAATGCAATGGTGGGTTTCCTGTGTTGTTGTTTTTTTTTTTTTTAAATTTACAAGCATTATTATTCTAAAGTTTTTTTGTTGTTGACATTAATTTGTTATGTTTAGGTTCTCCAATGATGAAGACGTTTTTGATGACATGTATCAGACCTATGGCAGACCAGCATTTAATATATTGCTAAAAGGTAAAGATATTATGTTTTTTTTTTTTAAATAAGAGTTTTCATATTCTTTTCTTTTTTAATATAATTGTTCTGATAATTGTAGCCATATATTTCTTCCAGAATTCATATTTGGTACATCACTGAAACATACTGGTCTCTATCCCAAGTTACAAGGTGTAGGCCCTGACAACAGTGTACAGTATGCCGTAACCCTGGTAATGACATCATACCGGCAAAGGTAATGTTAGTCAAACATATCAAATATTAAGGAGAATTTGACAAAAGAAATCACGTCTGTGACGAAGGTTGTATTTTAGATACAAAATCATCCTGATTTGCATAACTTTTAACTTGAATTTTCTCCGCCAGATTTACTTTTATCTTGACTACCATATTTACCCGTGTATAAGTCGATTCGGTGTATAAGTCGACCCATGGAAATTGACAATTTTATTGTATATCCTTTGTGTAAGTCGACCCTAGTTTCTTTTAAATTCCAAGTAGCTTTTTGGATGAAATGTGAATGAAATTCAAAGCTGAGAGATGAAAAATATCAGAGTATACAATATTCGCATCCGATCTGTATGAGATATACAATGGCTCACCTCTCATTCGCCATTGTATATCCCATACAGATCAGCCATTCATATTGTATATATTATGTAAAACTCAGAGATCACATATATATAGTGATTAAATTGAGGAAGAAAATCAGAAAACATGATGAAAAACCTATGTAGGAAGGTTCTAGGTTTGTCTACATTTGTATTGACATTCGTTTGTTTGTTTGTTGAACAGTTATGTAGATGCCTTAAAGAAAAAGCTACAAACAATGTATCCAGTACCAGAAGACACAAGAGAGAGGGATTCTAATGACAATGAGATAGATGATACAGTACTCCATATCTTTTACAAGGTAAAACATTCTCTTACCCAGACCTTTCTCAGCTTTCTAACGAAAAAAATCAAAGGCTCTGGTCGGACACAAATCCAGCATCAATATGATGAGTTGAAACAATTTCATGCACAATCAGCGATAATTATACCTACTACGGAACGCTTTCGTTATGATGAGGCAACTGTCTACTAGAAATTTACCTTTGATCACATTTACTTGTTTTCAGACTAGATTGACCGAGGCCGTCCATTCGAAAAATATATATAATTTGGGAAATTTGCTATCCATCGATTGATCTATGAGTAAACGGTAATCTCTGTTTAGTCTCCTGCAGTTTGGTTAGTTTTGAGAGATGAGACATTCAAATGGCTAGTTGCAAAATACTGTCTGGCGAGTAATTAGCAGCAGACAAAATAGCCGTTGGACCCGTTGGAATGTCTGAGTTCTCAAAAAGCCTAAAATAGCAATAGCAAACTCTCCAATTTATTTACTTTGTTCGAATACTTGATATAACTATAACAATACCATAACCACAATTTGTTTTACCTTAGGATCGCAATTCACGTTTTTATTTATTTATTTATTTATTTATTCAATGATTTTTTTTCCTTGTTTGTTTATTTATTCATTCATTTATTTGTTCAATATTTATTAACTTATTTTTTTCATATTTATTTATTTTCATGTATATATTTATTTTTTTATTTATTTATGTATTTATTACTTTTCATTTAATTATTTATTTGTCAATTATTTAATATTCACAGTTTTAACTTCTTTGTTTGTGTTTGTGTTTAGGATGATGGCGGTACTCTTGTTGAATTGGGACCAATCAGTGTGGCATATTTTGTTGTGTTTCTCTATCTTGCCTTTTCAGTTGGTAAGTCAGAATATAATTTTCATTAACTCGAAAAAGTGTATTTATAAAAGTTAAAATATAATAGTCCAATAACTACAAAAGAACACATGTACAATGGCATCAAGGTAGTACATCAAAGAGTAAACAGCTTCAACATTTGCTTCAACATCTGTTCAATTTTTTTGAATGGCAAGGTTGAAGCTTTTTTCACCCTTTTGCAACATTGTTGAATCATGGTTGAAAGGGGGGTTGCAAACAGTTTCAACATTACCATTTAACAAAAGTGAACATATGTTGTTAGTAAATGTTGAAACTGATAGACTCCCCCTGAGTTCAACTGGAGCAAAAATGTTTTTGATTTAAAAAAACTTCAAATCAGTGTCTTCCTGTATTGAGTATTTTTATCTCTTTGTAAAGCCAAGATAGACATGGTCAAGTCAAAGTGGGGCTTGGCCTTCAGTGCTGTGATAACTGTAGTAGCATCACTGGTTATGGCTGGAGGATTGTCTACTTTTTTTGGTCTAGTACCAACACTACACAGCAGGTACAGTTAACATGAAAGTTACAAGTTCAAGTTAGTGGTTAAGACCAAAGTGCAGGGGCGGATGGAGGAGGGTAGTGAACTGGGTGACTTTTCAACCCCCCTTTTTTGCAGTAAAGTCCCGTTTTAGCAAAGCAAAGCGGGCACATTACGATCTTTGCACTCTTGTGTCTGCCATTATATGCGAAAAAGATATCAAAGTTCACCCCCCTTGTCAAATGTCTGCATCTGCCCCTGAAGCATAGTAGTCTTTATAAGCTAAGTGCACCTCAGTTTGTAAATGAAAACTTTCAGAGTGAGAGGTCCTGAGATCGGCCTCCAGTGGCCTCACACTTGTTTGCACGGCTGAGAGACCAGCTTATTTCTAGCTGAAGGAACTACATGCACTTAATATTAGTGTTTTTCCTTCTTTCCCCTCAAAACCATTTGTATATTTATCAAAACAAATGATAACATAATAATAGATATACTAAAGAAAAACAACATACCGGTACTATGTAAATCAGCAATATTTTAATCAAAACACAGGAAATATTAAGAATTATTCCTCTCTGGTAGCACCTTGAATGGACGGACACACATACCCTTGGAAAGATGATATGATTATCATAATCATGTTTTTTGTTAGTGGTAAAGTTTACAGTTTTGTCTTCTTACTGTTCACAGTGAGGTAATACCATATCTTGTTATTATGGTTGGCGTTGAGAATACACTGGTCATCACCAAGTCTGTTGTATCAACACCTGTTGATCTTGACGTCAAAGTGAGAGTTGCTACAGGTAAATATTTTATAGTGATCTATATATATAATGATGATGGGAGGGGGTGTCAGTGATTACGGCAGTGTTGTGATGATGATGATGATTATGGTGCCATGGTGGTGATGATGATTATATAATGATGATGGGAGCGGGTGTCAGTGATTACGGCAGTGTTGTGATGATGATGATGATTATGGTGCCATGGTGATGGTGATGATGATTATATGATGATGATGGGAGCGGGTGTCAGTGATTACGGCAGTGTTGTGATGATGATGATGATTATGGTGTCGTGGTGGTGATAATGATTATATGATAATGATGATGGGAGCGGGTGTAAGTGATTACGGCAGTGTTGTGATGATGATGGTTATGGTTATGGTTTCATGGTGGTGGTGATGATGATTATAGTGATGATGATGATAATGATATTATTATGAAAATGATGATTATGAAAATGATGGGATGATGATGATGATGATTATGGTGCCATGGTGGTGGTGATGATGATTATATGATAATGATGGTGGGAGCGGGTGTCAGTGATGATGGCAGTGTTGTGATAATGATGAATATAGTGATAATGATATCATTATGAAAATGATGATTATGAAAATGATATGATGATGATGATGATTATAGTGAAGATGTTGATAATGCTGATGATTATAATGATAATATAATGATGATAACATTGGTGGGGTTGGGATGATGATGGTGATAATAATGATAGCTGTAGTGACAGTGATTGTTTCAGAATTGGTGATGATGATGATGACGGTGATCATATTTTTGATGATGCTGATGACAATGATTCATGATTATCATTTCATTGTTAGGTTTGAGTAAAGAGGGAAAATACATGATGAAAAACCTTGCAACAGAAATGTTGGTAATAGGCTTGGGATACTTTACTAATGTTCCTGCAATCCAGGTAAAATGAACATTTATGAATGCAAAAAATATATTTGCTTACTAATGGATCATTTTTAAGCCAAGATGTATACAGTTCTCTAAATATATTATATTAATTGGTGTACTCTTCTCATATTCTTCAAATTAACCCAAGCTAGAGAAATAGATCTTTGAAATTAAAAAAAAAATGATATTAAATAATTATAAACCTATTAAATGAATTAAATGTTCCTGTAGATACTAGTAGTAACTTATTATACATTATTGAAATATTATTTTGTTATTGTTGTGTAGGAATTTTGTTTGTTTGCTTTCATTGGTCTTCTGTCTGATTTCTTCCTCCAAGTGTTTCTCTTCTCTACAATCCTGTCGATTGATATCAGACGTATGGAGGTAAGACTATTATCATTTCAAGTCTAATTCCTATCAAAAATATTTAGCTTAAACCTTCCTATCGGTACCTTAAAGATACCTGCTTTCTTTAATCCATTGCAGTTAACATAAAGCTATATTTTGATTTAGAAATACTGTCACTCTTTTTAGACTGCGTAACATTTTTATGCAAAAGTGACTGATTGAAACTGAAGTGAAATGTCAGCCTAAAAAAGATTTTTAACTTTTTCCCTTTTGAAAAAGAAACAGATAACAACTGTTTTCAGTTTAAGAATTGTTCTTCATTGCATTAGATGCTTATGAAACTTGTGTCTTTAACAGCAAAAAGAGAAGTATTATTTCAAATTCATTTGGGTATAACAAAGTTAAACACCAAAATATTTTTTACTATGTACAGTAAATCAAATCAAATCAAATCATTTTTATTTCACACATTTAACATGATATTTACATAATTAGTAGTATAAAATTAAGTTAAATAGGCTAAAGTATAAAGATAGTTTTAATTCGCCTTTCCGGAATTCATGAGGGGGCTGGGAACGAGTGTAGAAATATTAATCTAATTAAGAAACAAACCCCATCACAAGAAAGACGGCACTAAAATTATTAAGTTTATCAAGTTTTAGAATGATTGGGTAAATACTGACTGATTTATGGGCTTTAAACAAATCGTAAAAATAAGAGAGAATGTATGGTTTTTGGGGACGCTGTCCTTAAACCCCATACATTTTCTCTTATTTTTGCAACTTTTAGAAGCTTATAACTCAGTAAGTATTTATCTAAACATGCTCAACTCGCTCAACTCGGTAATAATACTAATGTTTGTATGTTTTATTTTGTGATGGGGATCATTTTTTAATTAGATTAATTTTTTCACTCGGCCCCAGTCCCCTCATGAATTCCGGAAAAGTGAATGAGGTAGTGCCTAAAGACTAAATAAACAGTTAAGTTATCAAGTTAGTCTTTGGTAATGAGGTTCAACTTTATGTTTGGGTGAATAATGAAAGGGAAGGAAGCATATAACTATCAAAATATTTTACAAATATAAGATATGTTAAAATTTGATTATGTAAATTACATCTTAAGTTGATTGAGTTGGAGTGAGAGTAAGTATCTTTTTATCTCCTTGGAGAAGGAGATAGCTGATCTCAAAGATCTTATAGTCTTAGGGACTTTGCCCCAGACTTTAGATGCAACAAATGAGATGGTTTGCTTGCCTGTATTGGTTCTACAAGATGGTATATATAGGTTTTGACTGGAACGGTATCTGGTATTATAACTATGGAAATCACTAGCATACTTAAAGAAGCTATCAAATTGATTTGGTAGCTGCTTTAATTGCCACTTGTGGACAAATTTGAGAATGTTCAGGTAAAAGATGATCATGGTAGTACAAAACGCAACAACCTTAACGCTTCATTTTTGTTGTTGTTTGATATAATTGTCTAGATATCTGACCTGAACAGAGTATCCATTCAGCAACAAGTTATGCTTGCTAACAGAAAAAATACAAGACCACCAAACACTACACCTCACCTCCTTCCCCCTCTTTCCGAGGAGTCAATCAGAAACCCCACACAACAACCTGTTATACCTGTAAGAAGCAAAAGACTTAAACTGGTTAACTTCTGGGCAAGGACTCGCATGGTACAGCGTGCTTGTATGGTGAGTAGTGTTTATAACATTAATGATGGTGATGATGATGAATTGTGATGGTGAGGATGATTGTGATGATGATGATGATAGTTATGATGATGATGATGAATTGTAATGGTGATGATGGTGATGAATTGTGATGGTGATGATGGTGAGGATAATAGTGATGATGGTGGTGTTGGTAGTATAGATGAAGAAAAGATGATGTTGGTGGTGTTGTTGTTGTTCATTACAATGATGGTGAGAAGGAGGATAATGATGAAGGTGATGATAGCAATGGTGATGATGATCATAATGACGGTGATGAATATGATGAAGTTAATGATGGTGGTTATTATAATTATTTTGCTGATGATGGTGTTGGTGGTAGAGATGGCGAAGAAGATGACGACAACAATAGTAATTATGATTAGTTGATGATCTTTTCATTGCCATTATGCAATATCTTTCTCACCTAAAAATACCTTCCTTTTCAGATTTGTGCTGTGCTGTATTTTATCTACATTGTGTTCTATTCAGTGACTCCTAGTACTTTCCACAACTTGACCTCAAGTCATATATCAGATCAAAACATAGACGATGAGATGTCTTTGAGTAAAATAATAGGGAAAATTGTTGCTGAACATGATACAGAATCAATAAAGAATACTCCAGACCATGGTAACATTAAGAAAGAAAGTAAGGAAATGAAGACAAAGAGTAAAGATATCTTGACTAGTAGTAAAGACTCTTGGAATGGTTTGTCAAATTTTCACTGGCCACAACTGTTAAGCTATTATAATACAAGCCTTTTAGGGAGGTAAGGCCACTAGATAATTATAGATATTAATAGTATTGATAAATGCATTTGTATAGGAAATCGCACGATTAGGCGAGTCCAATTTGATAACTTTCAAAACATCACTAGTATCCATTAATTACAAATTGTAAAAAAGATCATGCGATTTTTTATTTATAAGATAAGTACAAAGTACAATTTACGATTTAATTGTACTCCTCTCGTCCAATCAGAATCAAGAAATTTTGTACAGTACATTATAAATATCATAATTATAGATATGTTGAGTATTGCATCTACAGTATTATGAATTACTATAGTGAACATCTTGACCACGGCCAGGATTATCATTCTTTTTTTTTAGTATTTAATTACCATTTTCATAGACCAGCCTTGGTAAAAAAATAAAAAATACAGTTGAGTCTCGACTTGGAACCTTTGTCCAGGTGAATTCCTGGAAATTTCTGTTGTATTTATTTATTCATATCATAAGTATATAAGTATTTCAAACAATCTTCTTTCTCTTGTACAGATACATTAGTATTCTTCCACCCATCCATCTTGGCTTCAAAATTGACATCACAATATCAACACCTACAGAAGAATCAAACTCTCAGCTCAAGACTCCAAAGCCATTCCTAGAGTCCACACTTCAAGATCCTGATCCGAGAGATATGTCTATCAATTCCCGTGATCCGGAATACTACTTCAATGCCTTGAGCTGCGTTGTTCTTGGTGTAATTGTGATGATTGTATTGTTTTTTGTTTGTAAATATCTGAATGATTTACAAATACGACCAAAGTCGAGAAGGTCGTTTAGAGAGATGGAATTTAAATATGAAGACTTGGTAGAGGCCATCCCTTTGAGTCTGAAAGGCCATCCACAGGTAAGAATACTAATATATTAGTAAGTCAGTCAGTCATTTATTCATTCATTCACTCGGTCAATAATTCCGTCAGTCACTCATTGAATTCATTCACTCGGTCAAAAAGTCATTAAGTCAGTTATTCATTCATTCACTCAGTCAAAAAGTCAGTTATTCATTCATTCATTCGCTTGGTCATTAAGTCAGTCAGTCATTCGTTCATTCACTCGGTCAATAATTCATTCAGTCAGTCAGTCATTCACTTGGTCAATAACTCAGTCAGTCATTTATTCATTCGCTTGGTCAGTCAGTCAGTCAGTCAGTCAATCAGTCAGTCAGTCAGTCAGTCAGTCAGTCAGTCAGTCAGTCAGTCAGTCAGTCAGTCACTCGGTCAGTCAGTCACTCGGTCAATAATTCAGTCAGTCATTCATTCATTCGCTTGGTCAATAATCCAGTCAGTCATCCATTCATTCACTCGGTCAATAATTCATTTAGTCATCCATTCATTCACTTGGTCAATAAGTCAGTCAGTCAGTCACTTGGTCAATAATTCATTCAGTCATCCATTCACCCGGTCAATAATCCAGTCAGTCAGTCAGTCGGTCGTTTCTCCATCGATTTGTCCTTTTGGACATCTTAATTCAAACACTCTTTTTCTCATTTGTTGGTTGGCTCATTCATTCTTTAGTTTGTTTCTCAGTCAATTTGGTTAACTGAGAAGAACTGCTTATCAAAAATATCTGTCATTTATATTGTCTTTCCTTTCTTTTCAGAATGTGGAGCACATGAAGTGTACTTCATCAAATATAGTAAGTATTTGTCTGAGTGGTCAAATACGCGTCTGGAACAGGACAACTGGCGAGTGCATTGGAGTTATCAGAAGAAGGGGGTAAGTTTATCCTTCGTCCCTTCTACCACCCGTCGCTTTTGTCCTTTTCATTTATTTCTAGACGTCGTTTAATCTATCCAGTAGTTCATAAAATACTTGCAGGCTACTCACCTTTAAACTCATCGGCGAAGATGAGTGTGGAATAAGGTGCCTTAAAATGGCCATGCCGTCGCGCCACTGGACATGACCAGGAGGTAACCATGGTAACTCAACCACGGTCCACCACCTGGCACCAGTCACATTGACAAAGTCAATGGAGGATACTTAAGTAATCCATACTTACCAAAGAGGAGGGTGGGCTGGGGAATAAAAGTATTGAAGCGCCTCAGTGCGCGCGACAAACACATAAGGAACCACATGGCCCTGCAAGCAAAGGAGGGCACCCCCACAGCAACAATGCATGCTAGGATACAGGCCTTTAGTTTAACTTTGCCTAAATTGCATTTAGCCACATTTAAATCTAATAATCAAATATTCATCGAGTCGAAGTGAATATCGGTGAATAATAACCGAGACAGAGTCTAAGTCAATCACCGCGCGATTTTCTAAAACCACTTGTGTATTTATGGTACCATGTGTATACTAATGTAAATTGTATTGATATATACAGTGAAATTCCTAAATCTCGACCACGATGTGGTTCAAGGAAGAAACCAAGACCTGTTAGAACTTATGCAAGATCCAAATACTTCAAGAACCTAGAGAGAACGAATGGTTATGGTGATAACTCAAGTATGATAAACGTTTCTTCTCCAGATATTTTATCTGATTCAGACAGTAACAACGCTCTCATTAACACTTCAGGTAAGGTCGTTTATTCCGGTATTCATTCATTCATTCATTCAATTATTCATCCATTCATTCATTCATTCATTCATTCATTCATTCATTCATTCATTCATTCATTCATTCATTCATTCATTCATTCATTCATTCAATTATTCATCCATTCCGTTCATTCATTCATTTATTCATTCATTCATTCATTCATTCATTCATTCATTCATTCATTCATTCTATTATTCATCCATTCATTTATTTAGTCATTCATTCTTTCGTTTATTCGATTATTCTTTCATTCATTCATTCATTCGTTCATTTTTTTATCCGAATATTCTTTCATTCATTCATTCAATTCTTCATCCATTCTGTTCATTCAATTATTCATTTATTCAATTACTCATTCATTCATTTATTCCATCATTCAATTATTCATCCATTAATTCATTTATCCATTTACTCATCCATTCATTCACCCATTCATTCACTTATTCTTTAATTCATCCATTTGTTTATTCATTCAATTATTCATCCATTCATTTATTTATCCATTTACTCATCCATTCATTCACCCATTCATTCACTTATTCTTTAATTCATCCATTTGTTTATCCATCCATTCATTCATTCATTCAATTATTTTTTCATTTATTCATTCACCCATTTATTCAGTCATGAATGCATTAATTCATTAACTCGCTTCTTTCTTTACTCATCCTTTCAACCACTGATTTCATTCATTCATTCATTCATTTACCCATTCTTCAATTTATTCATATATTTGTGATTCAGTCAGGCACTAATCTTATTTTCTTGATTATGTATCAATTCAAATTTTCATATTTCCATGATTCATAATTCTTTTTTTTCGTAATTCCAGGCGAGTTGAGTGAACAGCTTAACCCTAATATCAACGAACAAGATGGCAAAAGTCGAACTGTATCCGTGAGCTCGTGCAGAAGTGATAACTCAGGCTATGACTTTGGCCCCTGTTGCCAAGTGGGCTCCCCGAAGATATCATCTTTTGGATCTGCTCATTCATTGGACAATTCCTGGTCAAGTGAAGAAGATGACTGTGATCCTATGTTTTCTGAATCTGATGAGAGTGGTGTACAGGTCAAGAGTGAGACCCCGAATGAGGGAGTTTGTAGAACAGCAGCAGTATGGTGTTTGGATTGTAAAGATGATGTTTTAGCTACAGGCTGCAGTGATGGCGTGGCTGAGGTAATAATAACCATTTATATACTCATTGATACGCATGTTTTCGATATATACCTTTGTAGACCTTTACATTTTAAGCCTTAAATTGATTGAAAACCTTTTTTTCTTGACATATTCAACTAAGGCTACGTTTACACGGTACCGGACAAATTTTTGACCGGTCAAAAAAACATCCGCTTAGGGGTTCCGTTCACACGGCACCGCGCTAAACGTGCAATAATTTGGACGACTAGCCGATCAAATATTCGTCTGAACAGAGCGAAAATATTGATCGGTTCCGTGTGTACAGCATGTCCAGGATAATCTTTTGACCGGTCAAAAATTCATCCGGTAACATGTAAACCTAGCCTAAAACGCGAATCTCAATAACTTTTTTTTATTGTCTTTTAGCTGTGGAGTCTCAGCTCAGGAAGACAAATTTGTCTATACAGCGATAATAGAAGTGGTATCACAAGTATTGCATTCCTTCCAGATAGGTATCAATCTATGTGGATATTGTCTGTCTGTCTGCTTGCCGTGGTGTCTGTTTGTCTGCTTGCATTGGTGTCTGTCTGTCTGCTTGCCAGGGTGTCTGTCTGTCTGCTTGCCTTGGTGTCTCTCTGTCTGTCTGCTTGCCGTGGTGTTTGTCTGTCTGTCTGTTTGCCAGGGTGTCTGTCTGTCTGCTTGCCTTGGTGTCTCTCTGTCTGTCTGCTTGCCGTGGTGTTTGTCTGTCTGTCTGTTTGCCAGGGTGTCTGCCTAAGAAATAAGACAATCAGTCTCTTCTGACTCTGTGTCTGTGCATCTTTGTTTGTATGTCTGTGTGGCTATCTGCTGTTTGTCTGTCTTTCTGTCTGTCTGTCTGTATGCAAAGTTCCTCCCTTTATTGCTAACATGTGTTTTTTTCGCTAGTCCCGTCTTAGTTGTGGCTCGTATAGATGGTACCCTAGACTTCTTAACACTTCTTGATCCTGTGATACCGACCCGCAGTAACATCTCTCCTTTCAAACGCTCTTCACCTAAATCACAACGTAAAACAACCACTGATCATCCAGTGGACGTCAGTCCTATGCAAGCGCATGCTCTTCCTTTATGCAGCTTAACGCATAGAGTGCGGGCTCATCATCAACCTGCTAGTGTTATGGTGGTTACTAAGGAAAGGGTTGTCACTGGGAGTCGTGATAGAACTTTAAAGGTACGTATGTCACTTATAGGGTTGTTTGCTTTTTCTTTTCGACGCGTCAGTTGTTCACGACAAGATCATAAGTTATCACATAAATGTATCTTTTTCCAGTCCGTTTTCATTCTTCGCCTGCAGAAGAGCGTGTAAAACCTTGCTCTGCTAGCAGAGAAATAAACAATGATTAGGCCCTAATGATTATCGCCTTTGCAAGTAGTATTATATTATTATTATTATTCCATCTTAAGAACCCAGAAAATCTTTCACTAGACAAAGTATTTTTATAATATGTATTTGATAGTGATTATGTTTCTGATTTATTGTATACTTCAAGTATAATGTCTTTGATCATAATTATTGTTCTTGTTTTTCTTGTTGTTTTGGTATTCAACCCTGCATGTGAATGTCTAGTACTAATAGTGAAAAGCTCATTTGTTTGTACATTGTTAGGTATTTCGAACCCACGATGCTGCGCGCATCTTTACTCTTCATGGTCATAGAGATGGTATAACAGCTTTGAACGTTCTACAAGTAAGTATGTTACTGTTTTATAATCAGAAAATAACAGGGTTTTTAGTCCCGATATAACTGTATCCTAGCTGCCGGCTTGATTGGTAAAATATTGATTTAATGCGAGAGGTGATATAGTTCGAGGCGGTAGCGCCTTAGAAGGACCAACAATTGCGAGGTTTCAAATACCTGAGGCGAAAGTCCTGACTTTCTACATTATTCTATCTGGTCGAGAACGTTACAAACCACAGCCGTAACCATTGACTGGCTCACACTTATTATACATCTTAACTATTATGATTGATATTATGATTGATTGATATTATGACTATAACCCACTTGGCTGAAATAGGCTATGTAAGCACTACATTAAAGATGAATGTTGTATTTTTACCTTTAGAATGATCCAAATTTTGTGATAAGTGGTGCCTCCAATGGCGGTGTTCGCGTGTGGGATATTACAACGGGTGAATGTCTGCAACATTTGCGTGGTCACACATGCGCAGTTATAGCACTAGCATGTACAAAAGAACATATTATTAGTACAAGTATCGATAATTCTATGTGTATATGGGATAGACAGAAAGGCAAATGTATACATTATAACTTAAAACAGGTACGTTATGTTTAATTCTCTTGTCATCAATCAAACCGCATAATTCTTTTATCCTGTGTTTACTTTACTTTTTGTCGTTTCCCATTACTTTCCTCATACATTTTTTTTGGTTTGTTTGTTTGTTTGTTCGCTCATTTCCTCGTTTGTTTGTTTGTTTGTTTATTTTGTTTGTTTGTTTGCTTATTAGATCGCTTTTTTGTTCGTTCGTTCGTTTGATTGATTGTTTGTTTGTTTGTTGGCTTGTTTTTGGTTTTTGGTTATTTCGTTTTGTTTGCCAGCTTGTTCGCTTGTTTGTTTGTTTATTACGTTTGTTAGTCTGTTTACTTGTTCGCTCATGTGTTTGTTTGTATTTGTACTTTGCTGCATATCCTTTTTATTTATTCAAATCAGTTGTCTCTCCAAACTTTGCCTTTGTCTACTTTCTTCTTCTTCTACCTCTTCATTGCTAATGGTTAGTGTTGTTTTCAATATTCTTTTTTCAGTTTCCCGATTTCTGTTCTAATATTGTCATGATGTACAGTAATTTGTTTACCACAGGCGGACAGGTATGCTGTTTACGAACCACAGGTCGACAATTATTACTCGGGAATAATGAACAACATTACAGTGCGAATCAAAAAACCGTGGGCACCAAGATATATTTTAGAAATCGTTTATTGTTCGTTGAACAACTCAGAAACAACTATATCACCGCAAGAAGTTTAATTGATGTGTAGTATGATAAACCTTTTGTAGTTAGGGTCATTGTGAGTTGTTCAAAGAACAATACTCGATTTTTAAAATATTTCTGGGTGCCCACGGTTTTTTGATTCGCACTGTAATAAAAAATGAATAAATGAAAAAACGAATGATGAAATGAAAAAATAAAGAATGATAAAATGAAAAATAAAGAATGATAAAATGAAAAATAAAGAATGATAAAATGAAAAATAAAGAATGATAAAATGAAAAATAAAGAATGATAAAATGAAAAATAAAGAATGATAAAATGAAACATAAAGAATGATGAAATGAAAAATAAAGAATGATAAAATGAAAAATAAAGAATGATAAAATGAAACATAAAGAATGATGAAATGAAAAATAAAGAATGATAAAATGAAACATAAAGAATGATGAAATGAAAAATAAAGAATGATAAAATGAAACATAAAGAATGATGAAATGAAAAATAAAGAATGATAAAATGAAACATAAAGAATGATGAAATGAAAAATAAAGAATGATAAAATAGAAGAAAAAAAAAAACAGAAAAAGTTGATTGTTGTCTTATTGTCCTTCAGGGTTGCATTGCATTATGGGACCTCCATTCAGGCAAGCAAATCAAGACGATTCCTCTTGACAATGGCGATAGCTCGGTCATCGTACGTAATATTAATGTGTGTGACTCTGCTAGTATAGTGTGCAGCTACGGAAAGGAACTACGTATTGTGATGTTCCCTTTCGTCATGAACAAAGTAGAGTAGCAATAGGAAAGGTTTTTATATTATTTAACATAATCTAAATGGTGCCGTACGCAGTCGCGAATAGTCAGTATCTGGTATCTGACAGACAGTTGTACGTTATAGAGTGAAGACACTAAACCAGTGAAATACCTTATTATAGGAACGTTAATTAAAACGTAAATCATAAAGTTGGATGTTAATTCAAAAAACACTATTTTTAATATTTATCCAAAAGGCTACAAACTGATTAAATTTCAAACGACCCGCAAATTACAGTGCATCCTCCGGGTCTATCTCATCGTCACTACTCGATTCTTCTGATAAATATTTCTGCACATCAGATGTGTCCTTTTTGATTTCGTTTTGTTTTGATTTGTTATTTGGCGCGATCGCGTTAATTTCCTTCCTTTAAAAATCTTTCGCCCCTTTTCGCGTTAATTTTCTACATTTGAAAGCATTTTCCCCTCTGAATCGCGTTAATTTAGGTCGCGTGAATTTAAAGTATGTTAATATGTCCGAGCGTTTATTTCCTATAATAAGGTAGATATTAGACTAATACACCTTAGCAGTCTCTAATTCCATTGTTTTCTTTTGTGTCTATTTGACTATTACACCTTGACTATTTAATTTTGTTTCACGGGTCTAGTGTTTTCACTCTATCCCGTTGTGGTCTAAACTTGATTAGCAGTTATCTAGGAAAACTCCATAGTTTTTACTAGGCTAAACCACGAATAATCTCGGTTACCACCGGTTCAAGGTTTGAACCCCTAGCAGAGATTACCTCACATAGAGGATTCTGACAAGGATAAAACTTTGCTGTTAGGATTATACTGACAATTTTAATAAACAATTGATTTGTTTTTAATGAATGTTAGGTATTGAACGAAATCTCTAAAATAGAACTAATTATGATATTTTTTATAGAAATATAAAATAAAATAATTAAAATGTACAATAAATGTGTCTGTGTACATTAGACTGAACAGCACTAATACGTGATGTAAACGATATGTACGTCGCATGGTGTTAAAACGACGTCCTCAACTCAGCCCACCAGAGCCGGCAGTATAGGTGGACGTAGTGACGTATTTTGTTATGGTTTTGCCAACCAGCCATTGTTATCAGAACAAAACTAAAAAATTGTTAAAATGGTTGGCAAATTATCATCACAATACAAATAGACTACGTTCATGTACCTATATTTAGATCACTTTGGTCCAATGGGTAAAAACGAAAGTTAAGAATCAAGCCGATATATAACAACTCGTGTAGTAACTTGGAAAAGGTAGTTAAACCAGATCAGTGTTGCTAGCTGTCTTTCCACTTTACTCTCTCTAACCTGCATTGGTGAAGTGGAAAGAACCACTGAGGACGTAACAAACCCTGGCCGTGACCACCCTCAGTGACTGCTTGACTTATACTAATACATACTAATTACTATATACCTTATGATGGTGGGTTGTTAATTTGTATCATGTTCAAGCCGCAGGTGGATTAAAACGATGTAAGTGTATGGTGGGTTGTTAATTTGTATCATGTTCAAGCCGCAGGTGGATTAAAACGATGTAAGTGTATGGTGGGTTGTTAATTTGTATCATGTTCAAGCCGCAGGTGGATTAAAACGATGTAAGTGTATGGTGGGTTGTTTGTACCATCTTGTGCAAGCCGCAGGTGGATAAAAATGATGCAAGTGTATGGTGGGTTGTTTGTATCATCTTGTGCACCCTGCAGGTGGATAAAAACGATGTAAGTGTATGGTGGGTTGTTTGTATCATCTTGTGCACCCTGCAGGTGGATAAAAACGATGTAAGTGTATGGTGGGTTGTTTGTATCATCTTGTGCACCCTGCAGGTGGATAAAAACGATGTAAGCGTATGGTGGGTTGTTTGTATCATCTTGTGCAAGCTGCAGGTGGATAAAAACGATGTAAGTGTATGGTGGGTTGTTTGTATCATCTTGTGCAAGCCGCAGGTGGATTAAAACGATGTAAGTGTATGGTGGGTTGTTTGTATCATCTTGTGCAAGCTGCAGGTGGATAAAAACGATGTAAGTGTATGGTGGGTTGTTTGTATCATCTTGTGCACCCTGCAGGTGGATAAAAACGATGTAAGTGTATGGTGGGTTGTTTGTATCATCTTGTGCACCCTGCAGGTGGATAAAAACGATGTAAGTGTATGGTGGGTTGTTTGTATCATCTTGTGCACCCTGCAGGTGGATAAAAACGATGTAAGTGTATGGTGGGTTGTTTGTATCATCTTGTGCACCCTGCAGGTGGATAAAAACGATGTAAGTGTATGGTGGGTTGTTTGTATCATCTTGTGCACCCTGCAGGTGGATAAAAACGATGTAAGTGTATGGTGGGTTGTTTGTATCATCTTGTGCACCCTGCAGGTGGATAAAAACGATGTAAGTGTATGGTGGGTTGTTTGTATCATCTTGTGCACCCTGCAGGTGGATAAAAACGATGTAAGTGTATGGTGGGTTGTTTGTATCATCTTGTGCACCCTGCAGGTGGATAAAAACGATGTAAGTGTATGGTGGGTTGTTTGTATCATCTTGTGCACCCTGCAGGTGGATAAAAACGATGTAAGTGTATGGTGGGTTGTTTGTATCATCTTGTGCACCCTGCAGGTGGATAAAAACGATGTAAGTGTATGGTGGGTTGTTTGTATCATCTTGTGCAAGCCGTAGGTGGATAAAAACGATGTAAGTGTATGGTGGGTTGTTTGTACCATCTGTACCGCCGCGAAAGTGATCCCCGCCGCAATATTGATCCCGCCGCAATAATGATTCCCAAGTCGCCGCAATATTGATCCCCGCCGCAATAATGATTCCCAAGTCGCCGCAATAATGATTCCCGCCGCAATAATGATTCCCAAGTCGCCGCAATAATGATCCCCATGGAAATGATAAACCTGGACAACTCGGGATCGATGGAGCATGTCACATTTAAAACATACATATCAAATTTCATTCTCTACCTCGTGGATTCCTTTCTGGACATCGTTGTAGGAGGCCTTGTAGTATGGACCTCTTTAAACTATATTACATTTTCATTCTTCTGCTGTTCGCTCATGTTGATATTATCACTGGGAGTTAAATGAGCAAAGTACTTTGGACAAAGATGACCAGGATATGTTTATAGAACAATCATAGTTGTTGAGGTTGTCATAAAATTCCACAAATCTCCTATTATATCATCACTTCTAACTACTGTGCGACAATGGGGATTGCTGGATAAAAACTGGCTTTACTACAAATAATTGATTTTAATTTAATATTTCTATGACGAGACCGCTTTAAAAATCTAACTCGGTCAAACTTGAATTTGATCTCACATATTGTTGAAGCGAAGTTAATCTCGTTTAACTCTTTTACTAGCTTGACCTTAACAGATAACCCTGATATCATTTGAATTGAAACTCCAACTTTGTAGTTGATTACATGAACTACACAGAAATTATTGAGACTTCAAACGAAGATGAAAGGCATTATATAGATAATGAGTTTCAATATATAAAATAACTTTTGAAATGATAGCTAAAATGCGTTATATTTAACACTTCATGACACAAAAAAAAGCAAACAAAAAGAAATTAAAAGAGAAACGAATATTAAACGAAAACACAAAAAGGGATTCACATATATGTGGATAAATGCATGGAAAAATATAGAAATAGTCCATGCTCCATCGATCCCGAGTTGTCCAAGTTCATAATTCCTTGGGGATCATTTTTGCGGCGACTTGGGAGTCATTATTGCGGCGGGAATCAATATTGCGGCGACTTGGGAATCATTATTGCGACTGGGATCAATATTGCGGCGACTTGGGAATCATTATTGCGGCGGGATCAATATTGCGGTGGGGATCACTTTCGCGGCGGTACACCATCTTGTGCAAGCTGCAGGTGGATAAAAACGATGTAAGTGTATGGTGGGTTGTTTGTATCATCTTGTGTAAGCCGCAGGTGGATTAAAACGATGTAAGTGTGTGGTTAAGTGTATATAGCTTCAATTTGTCTCGTGCCGAATAAGTAGGCATGCACGAATTCAAGTTGTGACAGATGAAAATGTTTCTCGTGAAGGCAATGTTTTTCCTATAAATTCAATGTGTCACATGAAGGGAATTGTTGTTGCAACCTGACATGCCTTTTTGTTCTTTTGAAGGTGAGTATGAAACAAGACAAAACTGACAATTTCAACTTATATAATACTCTTTTTACTTTAATCACTCATTAACATATACCTTTTAAAATAATCATATCATGAGGTTTGTTTGCTACAAAAATAGCTTCCACACCCTAAAAGCAGGCAACAAATTTATGCAATCTTGTGTGCAATACTGCAGATTGAAATTTGTGAATGTCCAATGCAATTTTAAGTGTAAAATAGAGGAAATCATATTGCAGCTACTCGTTATTATTACATGTAAACATTTACATAATATAGAAAACAAGTTCAGGTTTTGCATTTCCCTGCACAGGTGTTGCATGGTGAAATCCAGTTTTTGTGACTAAACTGAAATGGTATTGAACATTTGGGCAATTTAGGAACAAGATAAAACAATGACAATGAAAGTCACTATAAAAGTTTAAGATCTTCTTCTTCTTGTAATAAAGACCAACAACACCAGTTGAGAATTTGCCTGGAAGAGTTCTTTTTTCTGATACAATATTTTGGATTATATAGTTTACTTTTTGTGTATATTTAACCTTATAATACACTTCAAAATTACTCATTCTGATTGGACGAGAGGAGTACAATTAAATCCTAAATTGTACTCGCAGAGTACCAATTAGTTTTTCAGTAATAATGAATAAAAAATCGCACAATTTTCTCCTACAATTTGTAATTAATAGATACTTGCGATGTTTTGAAAGTAATCAAATTGGACTCGCCTAGAAGGCTCGACAACTTTCAAAATATCACTCGTACCTATTAATTACGAATTGTACTCCTATACAAACAATAATCATCATGTTATAATCTTGGTGAAAACATTAAAATGATATTAAAAAAAAAATCAATTATCTGCAATGAAAACAAAACAAAACCTATTATAATGTTGTCCAAATCATTTATAGTGATTGACCCTTAATTAATGCCAAGTACAACAAAGAACATTTCATTTCCTGCCAGAGAAAACCTAAATGTTTCAAACAAGTTGCGAAAGTTTGTTGCCTGTCTTACTGTACCAGCCATAATGATTAAAATTAGTGAATTGTTAATTGAGCAAATCCAATCAATTGTTTCTCATCTCCTGGCTGCCTTTGTGCATTTGATTGCTAGAAACAAACAAAGAAATACTAGTTAAAGCAATCTATTAGAACAAATGCAGTTAAACCATGAAATAAGATCAAGTAAATTCTAACAAATAGTCGCTATTTAGTTACTAATTGTTGCTAATCCACCCAGAATAAATAATAAAACAAAGGATAATGAGGTTTCTTGTGTATTAGTCTTTTGTCTCAAGATGTTCTGGTTGAGCGATTATTTGTTAGTACTTTCTTAGCTTGCATTTCATGATTTAAGAACAAGACATCAGAACAAGACATTCAAGTATTAAGTTTTCATTAATTAAGGCTCCTCTCAAAGAGTTTTGTTTTAAATTTCTACTTGTGACAATGGACATTGTTCAACTCACCAGAGCGAATACAAGGAGTTTATTGCTGGGAGGATTTTCAAGGACTTTCTTGAGATTAGCAGCAACTGAGAAATAGATAATACAAGATCATTATCATTGTCAGCATGATCATTGTTCACAATCCCCAACAACCTCATCCTTGTCACAATCATCTACATTGTACATCACCAACATTGTTATTATTTTCATCATGATAATCATTACCACCACTATCATCATAACTAAAAAAATAAAATAAATCACTTTTTTTAACGTCTCAATGTATTTAGCCAGTGGCTAATTGGGGAGACTCAGACACACACTCACTACCTCTACGTTAATTATTTTGCACACAACACAGCTCGCATGTTCATTTTTGTGGAGGGAGGAAAACCGGATAACCCGGAGAAAACCCCTCGTGGCATAGGAGAGAAGAACACATCAAACAAACTCAACTCACATATAATCCATGCCCGAGCCAGGACTCGAACCTGGACCACAGCAGTGAGAGGCCAGCAATTTAACCGCTAGGCCACCCATGCCACCCATGCCACCCTACAATCAATCATCACCACCACCACCATTGTTACTATCAATAACCACCCAAAACAATTTGCCATCATTCAATATCAACATTCAAAATCCCAAGGTTGAGCAAAAGGCCCACTGCAAAAGATCCTTTTCTTAACTTACCTACAACCAAATCTTTGCCATCAATCAGTCCAGCAGACACAAGCTCCTGAGAAACACCCTCTGCAGTATCTGGTAAACAGGTAACAAAATACCATGAGAAACAAAATAAACCCATAGAAGAATTATAAGACCTGCTCTTGTTTCAGTGAGCTGTGTTTTGGTTTTTGGTTTGCAGGGGCGGATTTAGGAGTGGGAAGATGGGGCAGCAGTCTCCCTTTTAAAAATATGTTCTATCTTTAAACTTGGCATTGAAATGTCTCATGACAAAGCTTTTTTTCCAGCCCATTCCTATTTTGATTCCTGGATGCCAGATATCCAGGAATCAACAAAGGAATGGGCTGAAAAACACATGTTTGTGTTTGTTTGTTTGTTTGTTTGTTTGTTTGTTTGTTTGTTTGTTTGTTTGTTTGTTTGTATCTGTCTGTCTCATTGTTTGTTTGTTTGTTTCAGTGTTTGTTTGTTTGCTTTTGTGTGAAACTGGCACTTGATACAAATAATGATACAAATAATACATTCAACATATATAAGAGAAAATAACCTCCCTTTACTATGTTACTCCTCTTTTATTGCAGCCAAGGATCAATGTGTAAAATGTCATAATTTAATATTGCTACATGTTTACCTTTGTTGTAGCAGAAGTCAAATCGAATATCATTTAATTCATTTCTTTCATTTCTAAAAAAAAAAAACAGAAAAATAGTAGTTTCCAATTAGCATCACAAGAGTGCAAAACGGTTTTTAAAATTTGTTAAACATTGGTTAAATTTATCGGCAGTGATAAAGTTGGGCTTAGTATAGGTGCTTTAATGTCACCTGGAAAGACGTACATACCCCTTGCAACAAGGTGGTAACCATGGTAAACAATGGAAAACAATAAAATTTGCATATTAAAGTTCTTTTAGTAATGATACTCAATACTAATATTACTAATGTTTCATGGATATACTGTTTGCAGTCTATGAGTACTATATGCCCACATAATGTCAAAAGTGATAGATAGTACAGTAATAAGGTAATATTAAATAATGAAATTTTTAACACCGTAAAAAATGTTGACTTAACTTTAATTTACTGACGTTTTGAGCTTTAGCCCTCCGACGAAGGGCAACATTTTTACAAATTTCATTATATTACCTACTGTTTATATCAAACACCGACGCAGCCTATACGAGTTTACTCGCTAGTTTCCATAGATAGTACTATAGTCCCTTTCACAGTTCACGGCGACATCTTGAAAGGTAGCCCGGCCTTAGCATTGAAGCGAGATGAACATTGAGCTTGCAATGATAAAGACACATGAATAATTGTCCGGCAAGGTGTTAAAAGGTCTCTATCATTGCAAGCTCAACGTTTGTTTCGCTTCAATGTAAAGGTCCAGCTACCTTTCAAGATGGTGCAGGAACTGTGAAGGGGATTATTGAATCCATATGTTCTTTAAATCTCACCTTAATCTTAATGTCAGGTCTAACTTCTCTTTGTTCAGGAGCAGTGGAGCTGGGGCTGGGTTAGAAGACCTAGAACTTGATTGTGCAACTGTGTGAATTGAAAAGTACACTTTTATTATCATGTGACGATAGAATACTAGAGTGATTGTCTGTCGTCCGTGAAAAAATAGCATGCATAATACACAGTATTACCTGTTGGTAGTTAGTACTACTTATTACACTAGTGTATATACTAGACTAGAGTGGCCTTTAGTTAACACATTGTAGCATGAAAAGGAATTTGAATTTCAAAATTCCTGAATAGACAATGACGATCAATGAAGTTGTTATAACAGGTTATAAAAGCCACTGCATATTCTTGTGTTTTAATCTTAAGAATAAATGATTGTTATGATTGAGTTAATTTATTTTATGACACATAATCTTGACTCTTCTAGTCTCTTTGTAACTATTATCAACTATTATGTATTACTAACAGGTTCCCATTTAAATCTGTACTTATGCAAACTAGACGCTCTAGGAGCGTGAAGTCGGGCTAGCTCAACACAGGCCGGCTAAACAATTCTACTTTGGGCTTCCTGTGTTCATTCGCAAAGCATCATGGGGCCTATACACGACATGACAGATAGATAGATAGATAGATAGATAGATAGATAGATAGATAGATAGATAGATAGATAGATAGATAGATAGATAGATAGATAGATAGATAGATAGATAGATAGATAGATAGATAGATAGATAGATAGATAGATAGATAGATAGATAGATAGATAGATAGATAGATAGATAGATAGATAGATAGATAGATAGATAGATAGATAGATAGATAGATACATTGACTAAAAGGTAAACCTAGAGTCGGGCCCTCTAGCCCGACTAATTATGTTGATGTGTGCTAAACACACAGATCAACCAATCAGAGAAGTTCACTTCAGAAATATATACTCTGATTGGTTGATCTGTGCACACATCAACACAATTTGCATAAGTACAGATTTAAATGGGAAAGTACAGATTTAAATAGGAACCTGTTTACTACAAACTAGTTAGTCATTTTTCTTTCACAGACAACGGAAAATCACTGTAGGATATTTGCTTTAGTATTGAATTGTACCCATCAATCATATATTGATTCACTACTATATAAAAGTTACAATAATTTAGTACATAATAATTGGTACAACACAAAAGAAACTTAATAAATAAAAACAAATAACAAAACAATGATAATATACAAATTCATAATACATAAATATATATATATTAAATACATAATACATAATACATACCGCTCTTAATAAAACAATTACAAATGACAGTGTCTAACTCGAAAACTAAGTGTTAATTTAGACACTGGCATTCCAAAAATTTACTAATAACAAAAATTTGAGAAAAGAAAAATGTAATTAAACAATTAATTTGTAATTAGAACATAAGTACTTAAAAATGTAAAAGAATGTAAATAAAAAGTATTGTATTGTATTGTATTGTAAGCAGGGTAGTCTAAAAAGAAACCTTGAGGTTTTTGCCTTTAAGAACTGGTATATACATGATATATAAATTATACTCTGTACCATTCACATCAAATGAATTCAAATGTATACTCAACTAACACAGAGTGTAATATTTATCACTGAGATGTTGATTTTTCAGCCTAAATGCTTAATTTTGTGAACTTTGTTTTTATTGGTGCCAGATCAATTCTATTACTTTTCATTTTACATTTTGAATCATTTCATACAGCTATAAATGACTTATAATATGACTTTGAACACTGACCTTGTTCTTCAGATGGAGTTCCTGCAACTTTTGGTTCACTAGATTTTCCTGTAGGTTTTGGTTCACTAGATTCACTTTTTTCTTTTTTCTGAATATTGAAATAAGGTCTGAGTTACATGCACTGTAAATAGAGTAGCCTGCGTGGCAGCTCTCTAAGGTTTGGGGAGAGAAGGGGAGGGAAAAGGGAAGAAGGGAGAGCCTGCCGACAAACCCCTCTTTTTTGACTCTACGCCCACTAGTAAACACTAGTCGTTCTGGTATCCATCAATGTCAATAAACAGGCAAAAATGCCATTATCAACCAATCAAGTAGACGTTGAAATTTGATAGAACGGACGAGCGGATCAGTTTGTAAATACAACTGAATGCCATGTAAAACAAGATCGAACTCTAAACATTCTTTAGTGCATCTACAGGAAATAGAGCCCGCACATCTACAAATAAATCGAAATGCTGAGACCAGCGACTGAAAGTCCAGATTATTCTTGTAACACAATAGTTCAAAGTTCAGCTTGACACTCAATCATGATACTAAGTAAACTGAATATCGATTGTCTTTTAAAATATAAACCGCCAAAAGCCTTCTTCTGCTTTTGTTTATTAAGAAAACATAAAACCAGAGCTTTCTAGCTTAGATAACACAGTATTTAAACAGTTTTCAAGATGACTAATCACTATAAAATGGCACCATGTTGTGAATATGCGTCTCGCACCATGACGTGATGAGTGATTCTTCGATCTTAACCAATCAAAAACTACGTCCACCTGGTGGACGTAGTTTGAATCAAATAAGTGGGGTTTGTCGGCAGGCTCTTCCTTCCCTCCTTCCCCCACCACCCCTCCCCTCCCCCTCTCTTCCCCAATCCCCAAGAGCCGCCACGCAGGCTATAAATAGAGTACAAACACTAAAAGTGTGCAACATAAATACCACTAAATACTGCTAAATTATGCAAATTCTTTTGTTCTCTATTGTTTAATCAACACCATTTAGTGGTAAATAGTACAAAGTATTGCACACTTTTAGTGTTTGTACTCTTTAAAACAATGTTACTCATGTGTTAAGTAAAAAAATGCATACCTCTTCATTTTCAGATTTAGTCTTTGTAGTCTGAAATAGAAAAACACGTTATAATTATTATATGAAAAATATAATAATTATATTGAGTATGAGTTGATTAAAATAAACTTTTGTCATATTGTGAATAATTTGAATGCACAGCAGATGCATTGCCAAATCCTTGCTTATAATAAAATAAATTTATAAAAATATTTTTGTGATATATCTTTCGGATCTTGGGGATTCTGTCACCTTAAATATTAGACTTTGTCTTATGCTACTTGCAGTGATAAGAAAGAAGGAAATAAGAATATTTGGAAATTATGCTCAGCAAAACAGAAACAAGAAAGGATTGTTTTAGATATTGCTAACCTGTTTATCTTCATTTTCAGTTTCTTCATCAGACCATTCCCAACTGCCATCCTCTGTTCTATGTAGTCTACCACTTGACCCAGGTACTCTCTTCACCTGGTAAATAGATTTAAGAATATTAAGTATTTGCATATACTTATACACCTTATTCAAAAAAGGTTGTCGGGCGAACAGCGATTGGCGATTGCACGACCGAAAGGAACTATGGGTAATATGAATTCCTTCTTATTCGTTTCTAAATTACCCAAACAATGCCTCCACCATTCAGCGAAACCTTCGAGACACCCATCTAATGTCATCGCTGAACGGTGTTTGGGTAATTTAGAATGGAATAAGAAGAAATTGGTATTACCCACAGTCCCTTTTGGTCTTGCAATTGCCAATCACCAATTGCCAATCGCCGTTCGCCCCATCAACCTTTTTGATTTAGTGTATACCTGCATGCAATGCTTTGTACAAACCAGCAACAAAATAGGATTTTGTGTCCATTGTGAAGACTAAGTGTAGTGTGAGGAAGGTTTTAATGAACTATTCTCATCATCATCATTATAGCTATTAAATTATGAGTTATGATTGTTATTATCATCATTACCAACATCATCATCACTATTATGATAACTATCATCATCATCATAAGTGCTATAATCTGACATCATATCCATTATCATCATTTTTAACTCTGTACCTTGTGTGATCTCTCATTTAATGGCCTGATATAAGTGGAATCAGATTTACTATCATCATCATCATCATAAGTACTATAATCATCATAATAATCATCACCATCATCATAACCATCATCATCATCATTAACTCTGTACCTTGTGTGATCTCTCATTTAATGGCCTAATATAAGTGGAATCAGATTTACTATCATCATCATCATCATAAGTACTATAATCATCATAATAATCATCACCATCATCATAACCATCATCATCATCATTAACTCTGTACCTTGTGTGATCTCTCATTTAATGGCCTAATATAAGTGGAATCAGATTTACTATCATCATCATCATCATAAGTACTATAATCATCATAATAATCATCACCATCATCATAACCATCATCATCATCATTAACTCTGTACCTTGTGTGATCTCTCATTTAATGGCCTAATATAAGTGGAATCAGATTTACTATCATCATCATCATCATAAGTACTATTATCATCATAATAACCATCATAACCATAACCATCATCACCATCATCATTAACTCTGTACCTTGTGTGATCTCTCATTTAATTAATGGCCTAATAAGTGGAATCAGATTTACTATCATCATCATCATCATAAGTACTATTATCATCATAATAACCATCATAACCATAACCATCATCACCATCATCATTAACTCTGTACCTTGTGTGATCTCTCATTTAATTAATGGCCTAATAAGTGGAATCAGATTTACTATCATCATCATCATCATAAGTACTATTATCATCATAATAACCATCATAACCATAACCATCATCACCATCATCATTAACTCTGTACCTTGTGTGATCTCTCATTTAATTAATGGCCTAATAAGTGGAATCAGATTTACTATCATCATCATCATCATAAGTACTATTATCATCATAATAACCATCATAACCATAACCATCATCACCATCACCATCATCATTAACTCTGTACCTTGTGTGATCTTTCATTTAATGGCCTAATAAGTGAAATCAGATTTGTCTTGAGGTAATCATTGTCCTGTAAAATCAGAAATAGTTTTCATGATTAACCTACTCCCATAACAACATGTCTACTCCATACAAACATCAGAAAACAAGACCATTATCTAAGGTTACCTTTGCTTTCTTGAAAAATGCATTTTTTAATAGTTCAGTTGCATCAGGTCTACAAAGAAAAAAACAACATCAAGACAGATCAATTGTAGATATTTCCTTATATGACTTGTGTAATGAGGTACTTATGAATAGAGCAAATACAGTTGAATCATAAAATCTATTACTAACTGCAATATAGTAGCTATTTTATCCCTGTCCCAGTGTACTTTACAGTTGGTTATACAACTATGAACCACTTTTTCAGTTATACTGTCAAAATCACTGGAGTGCTAAAATACTTGTTTGAAATTCTGTCTCATTTTTGTACCATGTGATCGCTTCCAGACAATCATTTGCTCAAAATTGGTCATGTGGTACAAAAAAACACATCCCCAAGGCCAAATTTTCAATGAGCATTTAACCACTCTAGTGATTTTCATAGTAATAACTACTATGGTAGTTATTACTGGTACAAACTTGTTAGTTAGCTAGTATGAACTATGGTTGTAAATTGATAAGACAATTGGAAATGTTTCTATCCGAAGAAGTTACCTTAATTTGGGGTCTTTGTGCAAGCAACTTGCAATCAATTTTTTGAATGTCTTACTGTATTTCTTGTATTCTTTGACTCCTTCACATCCAGTCTCAATAGTGGGAGGATCATTTTGAAGTGTCAACATTAATACCTTAAAGCATATAAAACAGGTTCCCATTTAAATCGGTAAGTTCACTTCAGAAATAATATACTGATTGGTTGATCTGTATGTTTAGCACACATCAACACAATTTGCATAAGTACAGATTTAAATGGGAAAGTACAGATTTAAATGGAAACCTGTTATTAACAAATAGTACTGAATAGCTGTATCTATATCATTCCTATCTGTATAATTATCATTGTCATCCACACTATCATTACAGGGCTCAAAATAGGAAAACATTTGGCGTGCCATTTCCAGATAAAGAAAGAGTGAAAGATGATTTCCAATACAGAACTCCAGTTTCGTGTTATCTAGCACCGCTGTACTGTTTGCACAAAAGGTGCATTTGTACAACGATAACCTCAATTCAGAGTAAATTCAAATCTGTTTTCTATTCAACATTTCTATTCATTACATTTTGTCGTGCTTTGCTTGGAATTTGTGAATATTTTAACAACAAATCTAGGCTTATGTGCAAATGCGCCTTTTGTCAAAAAGTACAGCGGTGGTAAAAGTAAAGTAAAGTAACCTTATTTAACGTCATATACTAATAGACAGTCATATACTGATAAACTTTTCATTTTACTCCCCTCTCTCCATCAGTGCTCCATTTTACAGGTAAATTAAAGCTACTTAAAGCTACACGTAAAGGAGAGAAGTTGAAACAAGGATGCAAGGTCTTTGGGAATCAAACTCGGGTAGAATAATTGAACTCGGTAGATAACGTGAAACTTGAGTATTTCATTATCCATTTGGCAGTTCATAATTATTTTTGCCTGGCTTTGGCCTGGTATTTGGCCATTGGCAGGAAGTTATTTTCAAGCCCTGGATTATCATCATCATCAAATATAAAATTCATCACCATCAACAACATCATCATAATATTGGCCCTAATTCTAAGGTATGGTACCTTCATTGCAGGAAATTTAGCATAAGGTGCAGTGCCAGTCGCAAGTTCAATGGCTGTAATACCAAAGCTCCATATATCAGCTTTGTGACCATAGCCATGTATCTGCTCCATCACCTCTGGTGCCATCCAGCAAGGTGTACCAACAAATGTCTTACGCATCTTTGGCTTAGTTCTATCTCCATAATCACTAATAGCTGAACTGACACCAAAGTCTGGACAAAGCAAGAATAATAAATCAAAAATAAAATAATGTAAAATTAATTGAAAAAGGACTCATAAAATAAAATACTCAAAAAATGGATGATTGAATGAATGAGTGCATTAATAAACAAACAGAAAAATGAACAAACCCATAGAAGGAAAAATGAATGAATGAATGAATAAATAAAATGATATAGGAATGGATTATTTAATGGATGATAGAATGAATGATAGAATGAATGAATAAATGAATAAAATGATATAGGAATGGATTATTTAATGAATGATAGAATGAATGATAGAATGAATGAGTGAATTAACAAACTAACAGAAAAATGAACAAAGCCATAGAAGAAAAATGAATGAATGAATGAATGAATAAAATGATATAGGAATGGATTATTTTATGAATGATAGAATGAATGATAAAATGAATGAGTGAATTAACAAACTAACAGAAAAATGAACAAACCCATAGAAGAAAAATGAATGAATGGATGAATGAATGAATAAAATGATATAGGATGGATATTTTATGATTGATTGATTGCATGAACAAATTTTAATGAATAAATAAATGGATTAATTTTATGATTGATAGATTGATTGATAGATTGATTGATTGATAGATTGATTGATAGATTGATTGATAGATTGATAGATTGATTGATTGATAGATTGATTGATTGATTGATTGATTGATGTCATGAATAAACTAATGTGTGAATGAATAAATATCAAATGAATGGATAGAAGTTGCATGAATAGATAATATGAAGGATTATTGAATATTGTCAACTATAATAGACAGAAAAGGTGGATTGCAACCATTGCCAGAAAACTGAATTGAACAAAAGTACCACCAGTCACGGCGATGGTTATCTTTCTTCAAGACCACCAACATGGCTGCTGTTTCTTTTGCGCAATTCACTCTCCTGGGAATGGTTGCGATCCACCTATATAAGGGGTGGACCATTAGATTTTTGAGGGGGGTTGGGCAAATGTTTTTGGCAGGATATTTTTTTCCCATTCTACGTATGTGCAGGAATTTTTTTTTTTTCAACTTGCACAAATATTTTTTTGTCATTGTTGCTGTGCACCATTTTTATTTTTTTATTTAATGCTGTGCTTGAACCTTTTTTGATTTTTGACCACCCCCCTCAAAAATCTAATGGTCCACCCCCAAGTGAATAATGGTGGTTATTTACCAGCAAGTTGAACAGAACCATCCATAGCTAGAAGTATATTACCAGCTTTGACGTCTCTAGAAAACAAGTCAGACAAAAAACAGCTGCTTAAAATTTACATTACTGACATTAAATTAAATTAAATTTTAAAAAGTAAAATTTAAAGAAATTTTGAGATCTGTCTAGACAGAAATGGTGACAGCTGGTGACTCAACTGATGTAAAATACAAGCTTACAGTCTTGGACACAATTATGAATATTTTTCAGTGATCAGCCATTCAAATAAAGATAGATTTTCTAACAAGAGGTATACACAAAATAGAAAATGGCCTCTAATGTTTAAAATGAATTGGCTGGCCTCTCATACATGTGAAAACTCTATGAAAATGATGGTAGCCTGTCAGGAACAATAGCAGGTTGTTATGGAGTAAAGAATATTTATACATACATACATACATACAAACTTTATTTAAGGTGGGTGGACAAATAGACCTCTTTACCTTCCTTGTTTGTTGTTCCATTTCAGATCACGTGTTGCTACCCTTGGGGATTGTTTCTTTCCCATGTAAATGATATAACATGTTCATCATAAAAGAACAATTCTCAAGGAAATGACACATGGTCTGAAATGGGCAATTTGCCCATTACAAAAAATGACTGGACTATAAGCCATGTTATAATTCCTACATCCATGTATTTAAGACCAATACCTGTGAATCAATCCATTCTTATGGAAGTATTCTAAACCCTTGAGGACTTCTCTAAGGACTGTTGCAATGACTTCTTCTTCAAGCACTCCTTCAGCACATCCCTGGGGATCTTCTTTGGCTTTGCACTTCACTATGTCGAGCATTGACCCTACACATACGTGAATGAACATTTAAGGATTGAGAAGAAGGGAAGAATGAAGGAAAGAAAGAAAGAAATATAAACGGGTCCAAGTCAGATAGAAAATTGAATAAATAAAACTATAGAAATGAAGAAAACAAAGAGAGATATACTTAAAAAAGAAATAACAAGGGAATAAAAAAAGAAATAAAAATATAAATGAGTGGAATAAGGAAAGGAAGGAAGGAAGGAACATATAAAAGACTTTAAAAGAAAGTCCAAAGGAAGGAAATACAAAAGAAAGGAAAATGGAACAAAGAAGAAGGAAGTAAGAAAGTTCTTCAAGAGATAGAGTAAACAACAAGTACAGCTGTATGATATTACAGTGGGAATCAAAAAACTCTGGGTACCCAGAAATATTTTAGAAATCGTTTATTGTTTGTTGAACAACTACAAACAACTCTAACTACAAAAGGGTTATCATACTACACATCAGTCAAACTTCTTACGGTGATATAGTTGTTTCTGAGTTGTTCAACAAACAACAAACGATTTCTAAAATATTTCTGGATGCCCACAAACAATAACATCACATATAATTAAGTTAGATACATATGTGGGTATGATCCGCAGTTATATGATGTGTGTATGATTATGATCATCGCAAAGAAATAAGCAATTTATGCAATTGCAATTATAGAAGCCCGAAAAAAAAATTCGGGACTTCAACAGGGTTTGAACCCATGACCTTTGCAGTACCGGTGCAATGCTTTACCAACTGAGCTATGAAGCCGCATATGTTGGTAGGAGGTCATTTTGCTGAGTTCAATAAACCACAGAGTGAGATATGTAGATACGTATGTGGGTCTGATCCGCGGTTATATGATGTGTGTATGATTATGATCGTCGTGGAGAAATAAGCAATTTATGCAATTGTAATTATAAAAGCCCGAAAAAAAATTCGGGACTTCAACATGATTTGAACCCATGAATTTTTTTCGGGCTTCTATAATTGCAATTGCATAAATTGCTTATTTCTCCGCAACGATCATAATCATACACACATAATTAAGTTAACCTCCATTTAAAAGGCGCATAATGATCCACAATTCTTGCTTGACAATAAACGACGTGTAATAGTTAACAACATTCTCGTGGCTGCACTGGCTCATAGTGTGAATTTCTTTCTGAAATGGTAGAACAAAATAATAGAAATTTAATGACATTTTGAGTTACTAAGTAAATAAATATGGCCAGTAACAAAACGAGTAGAGGACTGGGTACTAGTTTGCCTTATTAATGCAATTTAGAAACAAACCTCATAATATAAAAGAGCACATCAAGATATGTTAGATTCCTGAGTTTGGTTGCATTTGGTTGTATTCTGACCAAGATACACCCTCATAAAAATGCCTAAAAATAGAAGGAAATGTATGGTTTGGAAGGACGCCTGTCCTTCCAATTCATACATTCCTTTGTAATTTTGGGCAGTTTTGAATGGCTGTAACTCACTCAATATCCAACCAAAAGCAACAAATCTCAGGAATCTTACATATCTTGATCTGCTCTTTTATATTATGAGGTTCATTTCTTAATTATATTAATTAGGAAAACTAGTACCCAGTCCTTTACTCGTTTTGTTACTGGCCAATTACAATTTTGAAAGAAGTTATATTTTACTTTTGTAGCCAATATTTACATCCGTATAGTTTTTTATAGCTTATTTAAAATTACAATAGCATATTAAATGTATTAAATCTTGCTGCATTAAACGAAGCTATAGTAGGGCCTATATTAAAATGCAATTTGATGAATGCAAAACTTACCATCATTTCATCAATAGATGCTCCACATTTCTCCAAATCGATTCGCTTTATAGCAACTCGTTCTTTCCTTGTCTTGCAGAGTGCCGCTTGAACAACAGCCGTAGCACCATAACCTAATGAATACATGTTTTTAAACTTCAGGCGGATTGAAATGATCGAAATATCAAACTCAAAGTCGGTTAACAAATTCAACATCTGCACAAGTGTTTGCAAATATTGTTATTTTGTCGTTTTCAAATGCTAACTTTTTAACAGATACTTTTAATTCTCAATAGTAAATATTTACCGATGACTTCTTGTAGCTCGTACGATTCTATGGTGTCTGGCCATCCTCGACTTTCTCCTGGCGCCGCCATTTTGAACGACAACAGGGATCCTTGAAAAGCAACACAGGGTACCCAACAATACTCTTTTTTGTACTTGTCGATCCGCCCGTTTCTCCGCCCTTCAGTTCCCTTTTATTCAAATTTTCTATTTCATGAAATTTATAGTTTGTTTGTTAAGTTGGTTATTTTTTATTAAAATTTGCATTTGGAAGACACAGATTATATTGGCTGAAGTAAATACAACTTGTTTTCTTGCTATTTACACGCCTGCACTCACTCACTTCACTTTCTGCTACCGTTTTAAGACAGACGTTCTTTCGCTCCTCTCCGGCCCGCGAAACTAATGAAAGTCTGTGAACGCATGCTGCCATAATCATTTTAGGCTGCCATTTTAGAGAGGCGTGTGGTGTTACAGCCACAGTCACGCAGCACGCAGCTATCACATGCACATCAGATGCTAAATCTCCTAATTAGGTCATCATTGCCTAATTTAGTAATGTGATAGAGTTCAAGAAAACAGCGAAGCACAGGGATACCGTGCAGTAAATGTTTACTGGCAAAGAAGTCTGTGGTTTACCAAGAAATGAAGAAGCGCTTTATTCCCATTTAGGTTTCCTATACACGGTTTTAAGATGTTCAAAGATTTGAAAGAAAAGTTGTGGAGTGTGATGCTTGGAGGGCTGGTATCAAAAGCCAGTTGTACGGCTTTGATTGTCGATGTATGTACCGCCATATTGTGTTTACAAAAGATGTACACATTTTATACCTTTGATACCGGTAGTTATCTGAAAAATAGCAAATTTTTCTAATTCTTTTGTCTTTTCGTTGCAGTATTCTGTCAAACCAGCTGATCCCAAAGATCTACGACGAATATTTAACAAGGTAAGTGCCGAAATTTGATATTTTATTTCCTTGTAAATTTTCGCGCCCTCGAAGCTTATTGCTAATAAAGGTTATATCAGTAAATCATATCAGGATTTCTCAATCTAATTATGGCTTTAATGCATTATATATTAAATATCCAAACGTTTCAAAGACAAAATTTCCATTGACAAAGCTAGGCTTCCTGTATTAAAGGCAATTGCTGGTTTCTCATTGGGAGGTAGACCATAAAAGACCAAAATACCTGTATAAAATGGCGTTGTTTTGGTTTATGCAACGCTTGGTTAGGCATTTGAACCCTTGTAAAACTCAACTTATTTAAAGTCCTTTAAAAATGAAATGTTATATTACTTTGTTTTCAAGCCCTCAAGTAGCAAAGTGTTCGTGCCAATATTATGCATACTATCAAAGGCCTGCATGCATGTGAATTATGCCAATCTAGTTAAACAATAGAGTAATTGAATCGAGGGCATTATGCTGTAGATTTTAACTGCTCTATTGTGTTTAATATTCAAAAACAAAATTTTCCGAAGCGGACGAAAAGCACCCAGCAGGCATTATGCGCTGATAGCATCCCTCTGCGATGCATAGTTTGTAGTTCTTGATACCAGTTGTTGTATTGCAGCTACCTTAGCTAAGCAAATTTCCTTCTATGTACACAAACTGGAAACTTTGTTAATTTTGTTTGCTGTTTATAGGTATTGTTTTTTGTTCGTATGTTGTTTTTGTTTGTTTTCTAGCTATATGTTTGTTCCTTGTTTGTTTGTGGTGTGTTTTTGTTGTGTTTGTTGTTGCTTGTTTTGTTGCTATATATTGTTTGTTTATTTTCTCTCTGTTTGTTTGTTTGTTTGTTTAATTCTTACTTATTTGTTTGTTTGGTGCACATGGTTGATAAAGCCTAAGGCTGTTCTTGCCATCCAAGCTTCTTGCCTTACACGTAAGGAATCATGTTACGTAATTGATTTTTGAGCCAAAACCCTAAAAGGACTCAAAAAGGTACTCAAAGGAAATATTTTAACCCTAAAAGGTATGTCAATCACCCCTATCACTTGGACAAAGGGAGAACCCCCCCCCCCCCCCCCCCCCCTCCCTCCCCCAGATTTGTTGTCTTTGTTTTATTCAGGACATGCCTCAACATAGAATTATATCACTACCATATTCATCTCCTGAAGTAATAGTCGTCATAACATCTATTTAACATTATTTTTTTATAGTATGCTACTGTGGAGCAAAACCATCAAATATATATGACACCCCAGAACCTCATCAGAGATTACCTTGGGATGCAAAAGATTGAGGAGTTCAATGAAACAACACTTACTCTACTTGCTGGAGTTGTAGACCAGACTAAAGATGGGTATGTCAATTTTTTTACTAAAATTCACAGTGATTTTCCACTGCTGAACATGATGATACATGATTTGTTGACAGTACACGGCCCATTTTAAGGAAGTGTTCAAGCATAAGTACAGGGCAGGGTTGGGAAGAGGTTTTCCGTGATCTGTGATTCATGACATGAGGTGTTGTTTTGTCCCTAACATTGTATATGAATATAGACTTTGCACTACCTGTGATGGTTAACTGTCTGAATGTGCTTTACAAAATTTACAACTAATCATTGATGCAGTATGATCTTGCTATGTTTTTAGACTCATTTCCTTCAGTGAATTTGTGGCCTTCGAGGGACTTCTACGTGACGCAGATAGCTATCATAAACTAATTTTCCAGTTATTTGATTTAGATGGCAAAGGCTCTGTGTCATTCGGTGAGTAACTTGTACACACACTAACTTATCCACACATAATTCAATTAATCTACCACAAGACGATTAGGGCCAGTTTATAAATTATCACTTGTTCTTGCCCAAAGTTTCAAAAATGATCCGAATGTTTTTAGAACATTTTTTACACATGTATAATCAGAATAAGATATTAATTTTCTAAATAATAATTTTAAATTTATTAACTTATAAAGCACCATATATCAATATACATTTTCATTGGAGCATAATAAATGTTGTAAATGTAATGCTAAATGTTGTAATTCTGGATATTTTTAAACATAATTTGTACAGAAATGTGAGCTTCAAGCAGGGTAATCACCTTACATAATCATGCATTTGTTTATTTTACAGATGAGTTTCAGACCGTTATCAAGAAGACCAAGTTTTATCCCAATATCCCATTCAATTTCGGAACTGAATTTATTGCCAATTATTTTGGAAGTAAAATGGAGTTGTGTGTGGCATTTCATGACTTTTCTCATTTACTCCAGGTAAATATAATATGAAAATGATAGGTATTATTATAATAATATTTTTCATTGTCATTGTTATGTTTGGAAGGCTGCCACAAACACTTAAAATATAGCTACACAGGGAACCCATCAAATTACACAGGGATCCTGAAGCAGTTATAACATACACAGGAAACCCATCACATTATACAGGGATCCTGTGTTAAGACATTGCTGTAGTAAAATACATGTATTTTCATAATATTGTTATTGTTTTTGTTATTTATTTATCTAGTATTTAGTTATTTATCGATTTAATTATTGATTTATTATTTTTTTTTTTTTGTAGGACTTTGAGAAAGAATACCAGCGACAGGCATTTTTCAAATCTCATCTTAAAGAAAATGAGATTCCCGCAGCAAAGTTTGCTGATATCATGAAGACATTAAGAGGTCATCTTCTAACACCTTATATCCGTGCATATTTATTGACTGTAAGTATAGTCAGTTGTGGGTATGAAACTAGAACTAGAACACTCAACACTTTTTATTTGAAGTGCCTATAAACCCTGGCTGTTTGCTATTTCTATTAAAAGTACTGGTCCTAAATAATAATTTTCCAGAAGAATAAATTGCTGCGATAAAAACGGTGCATTTTATAGCGGTTTGAATATGTGTTATTTGGGCTTCCTGTGTTCCTGAGTTTATTGATATGAGCTGGTGACAATGTCGATGACGTAGTGTCAGGGATAGCATCTTGCAAGTTTCAATAGTTTCTATTCCGGACACTACGTCATCGATATTGTCACCAGCTCATATCAATAAACTCCGATTTTTTTACACAGGAAGCCCAAATAACACTATTCAAACTGCTATAAAATGCACAGTTTTTATCGCAGTATTTTATTCTTCTGGAAAATTGTTATTTAGGACCAGTACTTTGAATAGAAATAGCAAACAGCCAGGGTTTATAGGCACTTTAACAAAATAAAGTAGGCAAAGCATATTGGTACTGGTATTATATGAGGTTATAATTTAGATTAGATTTGATGCAGCAAAACTTTGAAGTCTCAACTGGGCCTTAAGCTTTCAAATGCACACACTATGCATGCTAATTGCATCTGTTATGTCTATATTAGGTGGGTGGTGGTGAGGCTCGTCATCGAGTTAGTTATGGTTATTACAGAGCCTTCAACTGTATGCTTGACAACATACAACTCTTGCATGATGTTGCATTAAAGGTTGCAAAAGGGAAGAGATTCAGAGAAATTAAGAAAGGTAAAAGAGGCCGGCATGCATGTTCACCATACCCATAGTCTGCTGTACTCTTTTTTGCGCTCAAAATATTTGCCAAAAATGTATTTTTGGAAAATATTTTAAGCGAAAAAAAAAAAAAAATGTTTTCACAGCAGGCTACCGACCCATGGGTGTATATTGTTTCATTTCTTAATAAGTGAAATACTGTCAGTCAACCCAGCATAATAGAACCAGTGACTTGACTGTTTTTTTTTTATATAATATATGACATGTTCTTATAAAGTGGATGCATAATTTGCAAGTTTTCAGCCTTAAGGTTATATAATACCACATGATTTTGCCATAGATACAAAGACAATAGAAAAATATACATACCAATCAATACAATGCATATCTTAATCATGATATGAACTTTGAAAAGTGATGGTTTGACCTTATGTTGATATTTCAGAGGACTTTTTACATGAGGTTCTAAAATCACACCCAGAGGTAAGTGCATCATTTCAAAGTTCAAATGTCATCATCATCATCATAGTCCTCATTATCATTATAGCAATGTTATTTATGTCATCATCATCTTCATTGTTATCATCAACATTGATGTCCTCATCTCCACAAGTATCATATCCCCTTCATCAACAATCACCATAATTATCACCTTCAGTGGTAGATCCAGGGGGGAGGTCCAACGGTTCCATGGAACCCCTCTTTGTAATGGTAATACATTGTCTGGAATCTCTTTTTCTGATTTTGGGCTACCTGTGGCTACTATCCCCCAGTCTTCTATGTGTGGAACCCCCCTTTGTAACGGCAATACATTGTCTGGAATCTATTTTCTCTGCTTTTGGGCTACCTGTGGCTACTATCCCCCAGTCTTCTATGTGTTGAATCCACCTTAGTTTATAAAATCCTGGATCCGCCACTGACCATCATCTTTATTTTAATCATGTTGTTATCATCATCATTATATATCTGTTATGTTATGTATCATCATTTTTTAATATTCAAATGTTGATTCCATTTAGGTTACACCTTTACAAGTTGACATATTGTACCATCTTTGTGATGTTGATCGACGAGGGTAAGCTATACATGTAGTACAATAAATTATAATTATTACACAATTGTACAGCCTGTGCCCTGACCTGAGGGAAAGTTAACAAATTTACAATATTTTCGCATGGTATGTCCTCTTACTAACCACGGTAAATAAAGAGACTTGGATCCACAACAATTTAGACGATTCGATGATGCCAACCGTGGTAAATAAGAGGACATACCACAAGAAACTATCGTGAATTTGTTTTTTACCACATTAAAAATAATTTTACTGCTCGCGTATGGTATGTACTCTTATTTACCATGGCTCTCGACCAATCAGTATAGCGAGAAAATAAAGCGAGAAAATTATCAATTTATTGCTTCTATGGCAATGTAATGGGTATGGCAAGGGATAGTCAATTTTCTTGTCTTTGTACTTGGTTGGATGATTACCAGTAAACACACAAATTACAGCAAAGAATTCCATTTGTTGATGTATGATTGTTAGTAATGTTCCATGTTCCCATTTCAGGCGCATAACAGTCTCCGATGTTCACCATATACTACCAAAACATGATGTCTTTAAAGTATTTTCAACAGAACGGCATGATGAAGATGATGTAAATATTCTCATTCTATTCTTATTATTCTTTTATCAACATTTTATTCTCAAGATTACTGGTATTCATTTACCCACAACTATATGAAGGCTAAAGTACATGATTGTATAACTGCAATAACAGAAAATTATTTTCATAATTTTCTTGTTTCGATTAACGTCCTTGGAACTCAGGGCTATATATATTCTAATGATCAATTGGGGGACTTATAAATACATCATTTTGACCTCCAATTTTCAAGGTTTTTTTAACTTCAATTTTTAGTTTGTAACTTTTTAGCTTTTTATCTGTATTTTCTGTAACATGTAGATGATTCAAGAGCCTGAAGAACATCAAGTTTCATTTGTTTGGCAAGCACTACATCAGGTTTACAGATTTGGACTAGGATCAATTGCTGGAGGTAATTAACTATACACATCTTTATTAAAATCTAGTTAAAAGAGAAAAGGTATTTTTTGAATAAAATTAAAACTAAAATCAATTTAATTACAGTTCGACGCGCAAAAGTATGACCACATTTAATGTATTCTAATACTTCAACGCACGGGAGTTTGTAATTTAAACAGGCACATTTGATGTGAAGTTGTCTGATTTTACCGAACAAGGTGTGTAAAAGTCTGTGCATAGAAGTATGCGAATATATTAAAAGTGGTCATACTTTTGCGCGTCGCGCTGTAACACCCCACTATAATTATAGTATTACCTAAAATAAGTCAACTTTTGTAAATTATTTGTCTTTTATAGAGGGGGAGATGGGGGGGGGGGGGGGTCCTCAACACTGCAATACCACAAAAAAATGTCCACAACACCACAGTCCCCCATGTCCCCCCACTTTATAGTTTATCATTCCTGGGGGACTAGCCTTCTCAGTTAACAGAGGGGAAGTCTTGCTGGGAAGAGCTTATACATAACCTTGTCCAGTCATTTGTTGATTTGATATTATCTCCAAGCTAATTGATGGATCAGAAAAACCTAAACTAAAACTTAAATGTGCCTGGATGCAACAATTTCAACTACCATAATGTATACTATGAGATAATATAATGTGCATAATAATAATAATAATATGTTTATTAGTACTTATCGCAGTCTAACGACTGAATTACAAGTGGGCATGCAGCCAGTTAATATAATTATTGACTAACTAAACCAATGTTGATATACTTTCTGTTTACAGCAACTGGTGCTACTGCTGTATATCCCATTGACTTGGTTAAAACTAGAATGCAGAACCAACGTGCTGTCTTGGAACAGGAGAAATTGTACAAAAACAGTTTTGATTGTGCAATGAAAGTAGTCAGGAATGAAGGACTTCGAGGATTTTATCGAGGTAATGCATGTGATGCAGTTTCATAAATTCATCCTGTCCAGCCTTTTTAGAGCCTCTTAAAACTGATTGTTCCATTTGATAAAATGTTGCATATTATATAATGATGAGCAAGAACATATAAGCCTCGAAGAGAGGGATTGCTCTAGTTATTGGTAAATGTAAATGTAAATGTGATGTTGTGCATGCTGTACCTGCTCAATTAGACTGCAAACAGTCCCTATTTTTCCTCTCCCCTTCTCCTCTCCCAAATCGACTCCAATCCCCACTCGTCTGCGTTTTATTAAAGTTAAAATTTAGGAAAAGTAGGGACTGCTTGCAGTCTACTGCTCAATCAGCTTAATATTCAGATATCATATGGACTGCATGTTATGAGTAGTACTAATTAGGGGACATTTGGCTCTTTTGCATGTGGTCGCAACAAAGTTTATTTGTTAGATCTATATTATTGAGTATTAATTTAGGTGATTATGGGCAATTAGCAAGACTCTCAAGTTAAACCCCTTTTTATCCCCCTGGCAACAAACATGTGTGGTCGCAGACAAAGTATATATTGATATTAACCAATTAGATAAGTATCATCATTATCAAGTCTCCTTGGGAAAATATCACAGACTGTATTGAGTATTTTTCTGTTTTTAGGTCTACTTCCCCAGCTTGTTGGAGTATCTCCAGAAAAAGCCATAAAACTCACAGTAAGCCATCTTGATTTCAATTGTGTATTTAATATACATTTGTTCATCATTATTAATATTGTTATTGTTTCTGTAGACTAATGACATGGTACGAGGGTTTTTTAGTGATCAAGATGGGTTCATCAGTCTGCCATATGAAATTCTTGCAGGTGGCTGTGTAAGTATACCTCTGTCTTTGGTTCTTAATTGGAGCAGGAAACACTGCCTACATATTTCAATAATGACGAAAAAAGACACTTACAATAGAACAAAGCTAACAAAAAGTACAATTATATTGAATTACATACAGTGTGTCCTCTATTTATGGTACCTCTATTTAGCGGACACCCATTAAGCCGTCACCCTCTATTAGTCAGCCACAATAAAAATTCCCAAATCTATTTTTATACCTATTCTATACCTCTATTGAATTATGTACAATTTGTCTTCTATTTGGGTCCTCTACATGAAGAGATACTGTCTATGTAATTCAATAATCATTCCAAAAGACTCCTGACCATTAGTTATGACAATAGAACAAAGCTAACAAAGATTGTAATTATAGTAAAAACCTAAAAAAAATTATAGCATAAAAGAACAAGTATGGATTAAGAAAACTTAGGCTGAAATTTGGTCAACAAAGTACCATATACATAAGAACAATATATAAGATATATTAAGGTTACTGTCCATGTTTGCGGTGTGCTTTCACATGCTCTCAGTTAAAAGTGTGTTTACCGCGTCATTTTACAATAATAATAGACATATTATATATCATTTTAAAGCTTATATAACAGAGAATAAGACTGTGTATGTTTTGTTATATACAACAATTTTCTGTAAGGTATGCTCTTCGAAAAACCTCAAAATTAACCGCCTTCAATGCGAGTTGTTTAAAAAAGTATAAGTCAAAAAGTTCATACTGCTTTGCCATTATTTCTTCGTTATGTCAATCAACACATATTGGTCTTCAAAACCGTGTCCAGTTTTTTTGATAAAATGCTTAGTTTTAGAGTTATGGCCCATTTTGTTATTTAACTTGAAGTTTTAACAATGAGTCGACTTTGAAACACATTTATTCAAGAACGAAGCATTTTATCGGAAAAAAATGGACATGGTTTTGAACACATGTAGGTGCTGATTGACATAATGCAGAGATGACGGCAAAGTAGTAGGAACTTTTGGACTTATACTTTTTTTAATGAAAGCACTCAATTTTGAGGTTTTTCGTGGAGCATTGGTTAAAGATATTCTTTTTCTTAAAAAAACTTACATAGTCTTATTCTCTGTTATATAAGCTTTAAAATGATATATACTTTGTCTATCTTTATTGTTAAGTGACGCGCTAAACAATTTTTAATTGAGAGCACCCCGCGAACATGGACTGTAACCTTAAAGAACAAAATCAGCCTGAACTGAAAATCGTGTGTTCTTTTATAATGGGGTTTTTACTCTATATTGAATTATGTACACTGTGTCCTCTATTAGAGACGCAATCTCTCTAATGTTTCCTTTTGTACATAATTATTAAATTAAATCTATTGGTCATTGTTTGTAGGGTGGTGCTGCTCAAGTACTATTCACCAACCCTCTTGAGATTGTCAAAATTCGTTTACAAGTTGCAGGAGAGAGTGGTCAAAGAATAACTGCTTTGTCTAGTGTTAAGGAACTTGGGTTAAGAGGTTTATACAAGGTACGTATATTAAGAACTTCAGTGAGAACAAACCAGGTGATCTCGCTATGAAGCAAACTGAATAGTTCCGTTCAAAATGGTGCCTCAAGACAAAAACAATTTGGGTTACTTGTTTAGGCATTTGCGTTTTGTTTTTATTATTTTTTATCCCTGATAGAGCAGCAGTGAGCTTTTATTGTCCAAGTAACATAGAAATTTTTAATGTAAAGTTATTTTAAGGATGTATTTATCGAGGGTTAACTCTCTCGAATGACGCCATCTTGGAACTGTTGGCGATGCGACAGAAATGCTTCTGATTGGTTTATACTAACCGGAAGTGCATGTGCGAAATCACCTGGAAGATAATCAAGTGCAGTTTTAGTCAACCATTGCATCCACCTATTTCACCATCTATTATCCATCCATCCATCCTAATGCATTCACAGGGCTTGAAAAAGCTGCCTGCCAATGGCCAAAAGTCAGGCCAAATCTAAGGTTTGGGAGGCAAAAATCATTATGAACTGCCCAAAGTTGACAGCCCAAAGTGGATGTATTAACGAGGTGGCCGCATTAAGTTGGTAAATTTTATAGAAAATGTATGGGCATGCTTTTCGTGGGGACCTAAAAAACTGGCCGCAATAATGGGATGGCTGTATTAAGCAGATGGCCGTAGGGCGGGGTTCCACTGTAATTCAATTCCTTTGTTCAGTTTATCCAACTGTTACTGTCTTCCATTCACTATGTCTGTCTAATAATAGATCTAGTATCTGTCTATTCTTGCATTGCATGGGTCAGTCATGATGTTGTATCTATTCCTTTTTCCACTCATTTTTTATCCATTCAATAATGTATGTATAACTTTATTTAAACACGGAAAATCATCAGTCAATATTTACAAAATTAAAAATAAAATAGCTACTGTTTTACATGATTGCCGTGTGGGAATCTCATAAATTAAGAGAGTCCTGGTTCAATTTAGATTTATATGATTTAGATTTATATAAATGTATTATTTAACAAATTAGTGATTACTCATTTGTTATTACATTTACATAAAATAAAGAATAACACTAGAATTCGACATTTCACAGTCAGCATGACTGCATTTTCAAGAAGTTATTTATTCAAGAATCATGACAATTAAAGCTTCTATACATGATGTTAAATCTAAATTTGAATATTGAACAAAAGCTATTATGGTGTAAAGATCTAAAATAAATAACTCTTGAGCAATTGCAGTCATGCTGACTGTGAAACGCCAAATTCTAGCGTTATTCTTTATTTTAAGTACATTACGAAAGTCACTATAAATTGACATGTTATTACATTCATGCTAAAAATAGAGTGCAGAGTTTGATTAATATTATCATTTCCAGGGTGCCCGTGCCTGTTTTCTTCGTGATATCCCATTCTCTAGTATATATTTACCAGCATATGCTCATTTAAAGTTATATTTCCCAGTGTATGCTCATTTAAAGTTATCATTTCCAGGGTGCCCGTGCCTGCTTTATTCGTGATATCCCATTCTCTAGTATATATTTCCCAGCATATGCTCATTTAAAGTTATCATTTGCTGATGAGAATGGCCACAATGGAGCTGGAAGTTTGTTTGGATCAGCTATGTTAGCAGGTATTTGATCAGTTAATTCAAGTTTTATGTTTGTCTGCAAAAACATTTTCGTTATTTTAATAGACCTAATCGGCTAACATGTTGCTATGTACATTTTCCACCCAATTCAAATCTTTTGGGAATAAGATTCTTTGTGTTATACATGTATTTCAATATCACCTGGAAAATATTTGGAACAAAAGTTTTTAATCCCAGAGGTTTTGACAGGGTCGGATCCAGAAATTTGACAAGGGGAGTGAACTTTGATATCCTTTTGGCGCAAAGATTGTAATGTGCCCGCTTTTCTTTGCTAAAACGGGACTTTACAGTAAAAAAGGGGGGGGTGAAAAGTCACCCAGTTCCCCCCCCCCCCCCTCCGTCCACCCCCCTCCGTCCACCCCTGGTTTTAAATTGGGTGGAAACATACATAGCAACACGCTAGCTGATTAGGTCTATTGTATAAACGTTTTTTCATTATAAGTCAAAGGCTTAGATTGTAAGCTCAAAGCACACAAAAATTCAACAATAGCTGTCATTATTATCCACTATTAATGTTGAGGCAATTTAAATTGTTTATAGGTGTTCCTGCAGCTTTCCTTGTCACTCCAGCAGATGTTATTAAAACAAGATTACAGGTAACATGCTATTTGTATTACAAACGAATGAAAGTGATTTCTCCAGAATAAATTTATTTGTAGGATATTCTAGTTCCCACTGCTATTCAACATGATTTCAATACCATCGTTTGCAACTACTCGTTAACGGTCGTGACAAAAAACATGCTCTGTCTAGACGTAAACTTCCAAAGTTTGGCACTAAACTTCATGCAAGTGAGGGTAGTGGCAGTTGATTGTTTACGCTACCCTGTGAGCAATAGTTTACCATTTTCTCTTAGAGTAATGAGAAAAAACCTCTGCATGCAGGGTATCTTTTCATGCATATGATTTTTTCACTGCCTTTTCACAGTAGATGATTTTTTCACAAATGTGAAATGTTCATCACAGTCTTCAAGTGCAGTTCTAAACTTATTAAGAAAGTGATGACGAGAATCCATTTTTTAAACATTTTTACTAGTAGATATCTTGGTCATCATCCAATGGCCATCATCAGAACTACATTGAAAATGTTCTAAACTTGTTACTGTAATATGTGTAGGTCAAAGCACGCAGAGGACAACAGATTTATCGAGGTGTATTTGATGCATTTACTAAAATCTGGAAAGAAGAAGGAGGCCGTGCCTTTTGGAAGGGTGGTGGAGGTAAGAGTTGAACCACAGAACAATCAGTCAAGAAAATGAATATTTTGAGTTTCCATTTCAAGATAGTAAATAGTTATAATTATTTATGTATGCCTCTCCTTTGATCTCATTACTGGTAATAATATATGTTACATTGTTTTCTAGCTCGTATTATCCGTTCATCGCCACAGTTTGGTGTCACTTTACTGACATATGAACTTTTACAACGTCTCTTCAATGTAGATTTTGGAGGGTAAGTTAACCAAGGGAAAATGGTGTAGGGGAACCATTCGTTTGATGAGGGGCTACATTGGTGTTTCTACCAAAACAATTTAAAAAACAATAATTTGTTATTGATGCACCTTATAAAACTAGTTTAAAAACAAACTGGAATTTCTCTAATTACAGTGCGACTACTGAAACTGGGGTCAACAAAACATAATTATCCAATCACGATTGAGAATATGAACAATAGAATATCTACAAATGTTTGATTTTTTGGATTAAAATGCTAATAATTTTCATTATATGTGAACAGAATAGAGCAAAATTGAATAAGAAACATCTTAGCCTGTGAGAACTCGCTACAATTATTTTGTTTGATCTCAAAAACTATTTATTTTGGAATTTGTTTTGGTGGCCCTAGTTTCAGTAGTTGCACTGTAATCCTTCCGTCGCTGTTAAAGAAACAAAAATGATGATGATGGTGATTGTCATGATGATCATAGTAGTGATAGTGGTCAATGATTTAAGACCAATGTTTGTTCGCTTTTCAGTTCTTCCACAAGTTCTAAATCAGATATGAGGCCAACCAACCCTGACCTATCATTGAATCCTGACCACATTGGAGGAATGCGAGTTGCTGTGGCAACATATGCTGGCATTGAGACAAGATTTGGACTATGCCTTCCAAAGTTTCGCACTCCCCAAAAGGAGAAGAAATAATTTTATTTTTTTGATCACCAGTGAAGTAAGACTGACCTCAGCAGTACAAAACAGGTCAAAAATATCAATGCCTCTTGCAGATTGTCTAGCTAACCACAGCAAACCCACAAGTATCAAAATAGACGGTAGTCAATGAACTGTAAAATAGAATGTATTAATATTAATAAAGATCTCTTTTCTAAACCTCAAATGGCCTCGATGAGTCTCCAGGGATTATCAGTCATCAATTTTCTTGTCCATTATAGTCAGGGTTCATACAGAATCCTCAGAGAAAATTTCCAAAACTTTTCCAAAACATTTTCAAAGCCTATTACTCAAAATTTCAAAACCACAGTGCCAACGGGCATTGATTGCGGCAGGCAAAAAAATCATCAGCCATTTTTTAATTACAACGAAACAGTTCTTTGCACGGTAGGAGCTGGGCAACCGACAAAAAATTCATAACTTTTCCATAGCCCAGCAGGTGAAAAAGGAATTTTCCAAAACTTTCCAGGTCCTGGAAAAATGCATTACCAATTTCCAAAACTTTCCAAAACCCGTACGAACCCTGTTTAGTGTGTTGGTGTAGAAAAAGTAAAGTGTTTATCCACTGGTGAAGTAGCCTGCATTACCGTCGGTCTGCAGGGTTGCGAGGATGAGCGAATGAAAGGTCTTTTTCTCCCCCTTAACCACGCAGACCACCGGTAACACAGGTATTGATGAAGACAACTTCTGCTCTGGATGTCAAAATGTCATTCCACAAGTTACAGTGTGGACACTCCAACCGGGACCACTTAGACAAAACCGTCCAATCAAAAAACATTTTAACCAGAAAAAGATTGAACTGATAACATCATAAGCTAATCAAATTATAGTATTCTCACGCTCATGACATTCTTGAGCTGAAAGCTGCAATATGATTGGTTGATTATCAATTCATCTTAAGTGGTCCCGGTTGGAGTGCTCTCACTGTAACATGTTCAAACTTTTCTTTAACAATGTAAGGTGTTTTTTTTTTTTTTTTCAGGACAAATATTTTTTGTATATTATTACTATATCAAATATTTCATTGCAAATAGTTTTATAATCTTACAGTTTGAGATTTCCTTTGTCTTAGTCTTTTCATAAGCTAAATACATTGATTGACAGTCTTAATAACTACTGTCCTTTTGTAAGGGTCAGATAAAGCAAATTACATACAAAGTTTCTTTTCTTATTGCAATTTTAATGTCTTTTTGTCACAAGTTATGGTCTATTTCCTGGTATTTCACTGAGGAAAAGACTTGATAAGTTTGTTCATATTTCATGGATGCAACAATTGTATATCGTCTTTTTTGAAGTGAGCTTGGTTTTCAATTTACAGAATTGTTTCTCATAGCTCATCACCTTAGAGTAATACATCACTATACAGAAACTGCAATCTCGGAAAATTTTAAGGACTTTTAAATCTCTTGTGTTTGGGTTGTGAGTCTTTAGCATCTGCTTTCTGAAATTTAAAAAAGTGAATCGTCAATTACATTATTTCAATAGCAGGTGTTCTTTTAAATACATTTTTACAAAGTACTTTCAAAGAGTGGTTTGTATGTTTAATACTGTTAGTGGATAAAAATCAAGCTAGATTTCATTCCTCTCATTCATTATTTTGTTCTTCGTTAATTTATTTTTTCTACTATTTGCTTACATATCCAGGGAAGTCATATGTTATGCCAAGTTTCTCTAGGTTCTTTCTCTTTTTACTTTGTTTTTTAAGCAAGTTGCCAACATTCTTTTCATGTTCCTCTTGGCTTTTGTCCTGTTTAAAACAAGTAAGTACTGTTAAAGTCATCATCAACTAGTAATTACATAGCATTTTTGAGCCAGTCAATAAGAGTGGTGATAACCAAGATTTGTAACTTATAACTATAACAGTTTTTAAAGGCCCAGTATCGACCGGGATGCTTTGCGGCCGTTTGTTTTTGTTTTGAAATAGCGTTATTGTTAAATGGCGCTCTCTAATTGGCCAAAAACCACGTGAGTTCAAAGTCCATGGCCGTACGGAGATACGAAAAATATCACATATCAACAGACATGAAAGTAGCGAACTCTTTCGACGAACCTTTGAGCTTTTGAGTGTTTCTGAATATCCTTAAATGCATCCCTGAGAAGAAAACTATCGTGTAATAGTATGCGGTGAATATAATAAAGAATTGGGCATGGTATGTTATGTGTATTTCTGTTGTATTATCAAAGTAACGATATTGATCAACTCGATTTGTCCGCTTTGTTATTATTAAGCAATCGTTGTAGTAAAAATATGTTTAAGAAAGTTGAGCTCCAAATATAAAGTTAATAAGTATTTTTCATGTCCATAGTATATTATCGTCTCGTCTGAGCAGCTCTATGGCATATTTTAACTGCTAGTCCGTGGATCGGAATGAGATGCCTGCGAAGCGGCCAAGTTGATTGTAATCTACTCAAACATACTCAAAAATCAAAGCTTGTTATTTACATCTATTTACGGAAAATATACAAAATATTGCGGCACAGATGTTGTAAAATACATAGAGAACTTAAATACAGTGAAATGTTTTGAAATATTAGCATGATTACTTAGGATTATTTGGATTGAGAAGGCATTGTGAACTTTGATAATTTCGTGATACACGAAATTAGGTCGAGGCACGCAAAGCATCCCGGTCGATACTGGGCCTTTAAAGATACCTCATTGCATATCAGTTAGTGAACAATGGTTAGACATGGCCCATGATATAATAAATATATGTATGTACTTATCAAAGAGACTACAAAATGGTATTATAGTGGGATGCGCTATTTCAGTTTGGTCAATATCACACCTTATTCTGTCTTTTTATCTCATTATCTCTTCTAGGTACTTTACGGAATTTTCTGTTTGAGCCTTGCCATAGTCTGGGATGAATTTTGTCTGGTGCTACAACTTTACCTATTATACAAAATATAATACATTTAAACTTAACTAATTATTATTTGATATGTAAGAGCTTAGAAAAGGAATTTTACATTGATCAATAAGGATTTTCTGAATGTTTTTAAAGTAATGATTAATGCAAAAATTTGGCCCTTCAAAGCTGTCACTGACTTCATTCCCAAGAACTTAATAGAGTTGTTGTTGGTCTAAATTTCCTTTTCAGGCTTCTCTTTCTCAATAGTCCATGTAACAGTTCTCTGCACTAATAAAATATCATATGATCATTTTGAAAGGTAGCTATGTTTTTGCATCGATGAGAGACAAACAGTGAGCTTGCAATGATAGAACGCAAATATGCTGCAAGCCTCACTTTGACTTACTGCGGTTTTCGACTTTCTGCGAACTCAGACATTTCAATGGCTTGTTGTGAAACATGTTTTTAGCTGCAGTCAATCAAAACTAATTAGTCGGTACCTTTTAAATCCTTGATTGACGGCAGCGAAATACGTAATTTAAAACTAGCCGTTGGAATGTCTGGGTTCGCAGAAAGTCGAAAAAAACTGCAGTAATAAAACAAAAGTACCATATAATGAAGTCAATGTTTTATCTGGGCATAAGATTTGCTGCTTTGTGAGGGTTTTATCTTACATTTTAACACTCTTCCAAACATGAGGTAATTATCCATAGTTTCTGCTGCTATTTTAGCCACTTCATCACAGTCAAACTCAACAAAGGCATACCCTTTTGATCTTGCAGTCTGTAAAAAATAAATGTAATGTAAATAAATGATGATAATAGTTACTCGTAATAATAATTATTAAATTATTTATATTTATCTAATGCTGATATCATAATGGCATCTTTGTAAACCAACCTTTTTACTTCTGGACAATCGGACTCGATTAACTGAACCAAACTGTTGGAAGAAATTACGTATTTGACTCTCATAGAATCCATGGGGAATATGACCCAAGTATATGACACCAGGAGTCAGTTCTTCATTTTTGTCCTGTAAAAAAAGTAGTGATGAACGTTAACTTTAGAAATTATAAAGATCTAAAATAACAAACAGACACGGTTCCATTTCATACTTTTCTTTCTTACAAATCAGCAATATCTGACGCATTGTTTACTATTTTGACTTCATAAATAAGTAGGCATCACCTTTGGCTTAATTTTTCCAACTTTCTGTTCAAATTCTTTTTGTTTTTCAGCATCTAAAGCCAACGTTTCTGTATCTTCATTATTGTTTCGTTTGTCCGCCATCTTGGACTGTAAACACGTGGGGTGGTGAGCCCGCGATACACACACACACAATATTTTGCGTAACATGAATGGGCAACCTGAAATTATTGATTATATAGCCATCAATTAAATACAACATAAATTAATTTTTAAAAGATAATACGATATTGTTTCAACGTTTATTCTTGGATAAAAGATGGCTCAAAATCCGTGTTAAAATAAAGAAAACAAAATGTTAAAAATACGTAACTACGCGCAATGCCTTATGGGTTCAGCGTCTAGTAACTCCTGGCTGGTTTTAGAGGGCTGTTTGACACATTACCCAACGCTATTCCTATAGGTGGATATCAGGTGAAATATTATCTATAATTGAATATATGTCGTAATATATGTATACATTTTGATGATATATATTCCGATTAGGTATGTAGACTTGGTTGGGTCAATTTTGTTGTTCCTTTCATTGAAAACCAGCATCGATATAATGTGCTTGAGTTGAGCGAACTTGAGAGGCGCGCCATGGCATAGTTAATAGCTTTGTTAAAGTTAAAAGTTGAGTTATTATTACTGAAACACATATCAAATGAAATCCTGAAATATCTTTTGGCATTATTCTCAAGAATGTTTTATTTCCGGTTTGTTCAGATCGAAATGACGTGAAGTTTTTTTATGAAAACAAAAGACTCCTATTTCGTCCATTTGCATGTTCTTGGTAACGATCCGCGTAAGAACGATAGCAGGAACGGCAAGGAATGTGCAAATGTAATAATTGTAGTATTGTTTAAACTGGTCGTCTGATTGGTGAAAAATTGCCATAACTTTGTGGATAGTCAAATCAACTTATTTCCTTATGCACTAGTCAATTGAAACCCCCGCCCCCCGCCCCTGGGAAATACCGGGGAATTTAACGTTTGAGTGGTGTTAAAATCAGACATTTCCCCTGGTAGTCGGGGGCACAATCACTGTTAAAGCCCCCGTTATTGTGGCCCCACTATTTTGGTCTAGTAGTAAATAACAAAACAAACACATTTCACTCCAACTCCAATTTTCTGTGCCACACGTAGCTAATCTTTGTGTGTTTCATTCTGATTCACAAATATTTAATGTCCAATATTTTGAGGGGCGTCTAGTCAGTTGGGTTTCATAATGGCATTCTAAGTTTAAAATTAACAATGCTTGTAAATATTGCTTAACATTAGTTTTATTTGCACTTTGGACAAAGCCATTTTCCCGAAGGGGCAGCTCTGTGTTATATCACACTCTGTGCTGTCACAGCAAACCATTAATCCAAACTCTGCATGATTACAGAGGCAAAATTTCTCAGGATCACATCTACAAACAAAATCAACCAAAACAAATTAATGTAAGATATATCAATAATGGCAAAATATCATGGATAAAATCTTCAACATTCGTGATTTGTTTTCATTAAAAGGACGCATTTTCACTCACCTTTCCTTTTTCCATTCTAGCAAAGGATCACAATATTAATAACCCTGGGTACCAGGGGTTATTTTCTCCTTGCTTTAGCGTTTGTAAATTTGACGGTTTGTTATTCAACGAGACTACAATTGACAATTGACTAGTGCATTATACAAATAGTGTGAAATTGTCTACCTTTCCTTTCTTTTAATTTGTCTCTGACTCTTCTGATAGGTTTAAAACTTTTAACTCTATATAAAACTTTGCAGAAATGTGTAAGGTTCCACAAATTGGTCTTCCAAAACTTGCTGTGTATATGTCAATACATCCCATTAGAAAAAATCTCACAATTTGGATGTAAACTCGTACCTGATTGATCCATTAAGATGGAAAAATGTCAAAATAATGTCAAAAATTAATCAAGTTTTTATAAGTGACTATGGTACAGTGAGTCGCACAGTGATTGTTTTCTTTTGGTTACCATATTTATCCTAACAACTGAATCGGAATATGGTGACCTCCTATTGTCTTTGACTGGCTAGCCGCGTGTTCACTTTGAAACACAAAATAGAGTTTAATTTCACATGTATGGGAGGCTAGCCAGTCAAGAACAACTTATGTTGCCATTTTTTGATTCGTTGAATGTAATATTTTTTTTCAGGTTGCATGACGACGTATCAATAATGGTGCTATTCTTCAAGAAAAAACAGTTGTGCATTCTCTTAACTTTTTTTGTGATATTTCTATTTGCATACAAAAACCATCAACTTATCAGTTACATTATAAACTATGTCAAACTCATCATAGATATAGTAGTCATTGATAATGCAAGAAGAGAAAATAACGTTGCTATAACTGCTGATATGTACTGGAAACACTACCAATTACAAACTCAGTTCATGGATAAAATCTGTGAATCCAAGGGTGGTTCAAGAAAGGAATTTTTATGGCTTACAGCATTAGTGAATGATGAATATGCAATTCCTGCTGTAGTTCTTGGTCATTCTATAAGGACATTATCTTGTATTAAAAACATGGCTGCATTGGTTTCTGATGATGTGAGTCAACCCACAAGAAAGGCTTTAGCAAAGGTGATTCAAAGTAGTTTATTAGAGCACAAACGTTTTGCTACTGTGTATTTGTTCTTATTTAAACTGTATAGTTTCCTCTCAGGGTGGGGGAAGAGGTTTTCCATGATCCTTGATTCACCCTAAATTCGACCTGTGATTTGTGAAAAGAAAAATAAAATAAAATTGTGATCCATGAAATCATCTTCGTCCGTGACCTGTGATTTACCAATTTTCACTGTCATGACTCGTGATAACAGAATTAGTGATCCGTGAAAATGTGACAGCTTTTCATATAAATGGTTGTGTAAAATGAGATGTTTATTGCTAGCAGTGTTATTCTTTGTATATCTGGAAGATTTAGTTTATATTGATTACCTATATCTGTTTAACAAGCGCAAAACATTGCCTAGTAGAAAAAACAGAGTGAAATCATGAAAAAACGGTGCGTGATACCCCCTCTTCCCAACTCTGTCCTCTTGTATTTGAGTTTTTCTGGTTGAGTGATAAATAGTCTAAAAGGTCATTAAGTAGAAACCATTAGTTAGTAACTATTTTTTTTTTTTTTCAATTTGTCCATATAAATTCATTGTAATAAATTATGAATTGTATGTTATGTATTTGATAAAATATATAATTATGTGATTAATCTTACTTGTCAAGAAACTATCATAGAAATGAATAAAAAAGATATTAAATAGATTATCTGTCTGTGTCTGGTTATACCAGACATACAGTCATTTGAAGAAAACTTTGTCACCAACCACCTCGGCGATTACACGACAAGTGTATATTAATATAGTAATATACCAGCGATAGCGATTTAAAACAAACAATTTTGAAACTATATATTGAATCTTTGTTTCAAAGTGGAAGTATGGGTAAAAATCACTGAACCATTAAATTTTTAGCACGCACTCAATTAGAATATGCTGAAATATGTAGAGAGTACATGAGTGAATATGTGCCTTCGCATTCTATGCAAAGAAATAAACCGTTGTATAGAGCGTGGAGATATCGACAAGTATTAAATAGATACTTCTTCAGTTTTCATACAGAGGATTTGTGTCATCCAAATCAATCACCAGCGTAAATCTAATAGAAACAAGGCACTGAGAGCTCAACATGTTGATAATTTATGCAGCTAACTGCTTCAGTGATTTCATCCGATACTCCTTTTAGGTCTAGCCTCGATGCCGGTCGGCGACAACGTTTTTTCAAATGACTGTAAAAACCTTACCCAATCTATCATAGAATTTAAAATTTATTTGAATGTGTTTAAGGTTGGCTGGTCTGTTATGGTTGTCACGGCAATGGACTGCCGATGGATGGAACAGCAATTAGGAAAAGACCCTTCCAGTAAAGGCATAAAAGGTAATCACCATATACTTTAATAGGCCTTTTTCATAATACCATTTTACTACTAGTACCAGAGTGCTTAACGACTTTTATTTATTATTCAAAATTTTAATCCCACTTGTAAACAGTCATTACTCAGGCTACCCTACAGGGAAGCCTTAGTCTAGGTTTACCTTTTCTATCTTTGGGTCTATCGTTGTGTCGAGATTACACATGATGTAATGCTACAGGTAAACCACAACTACTCTATGACATAGCCAGAGTTAACACACTAAGTGCGTCTAGTAATTATTATTTTACAAAACAAAGTAAGTAAAGCATACTGGTCGTGGTAGTATATGATATTATAGAGCAGATTTCATATGACTATGAAAAGCCCAAGGCACAGACACAGACAAGGTCCCTGGGGTGTACTCCCTTGTCCAATTGGTAGGGGTGATCGGCATACCTTTTAGGGTAAAAATATTTCCTGTGTGTACCTTTAAGGGTCCTTTTAGGGTTCTGGCTTAAAAATCATTTACGTAACATGATTTCACACCTGTAAGAGTCATTTATACTCTGTTTTGTTGCTTTGTTGGGGTAGAAATCGACAAGGCTTTATCAGTTATTTTTATCTGTGCGTACCTTTTAGGGGTTGTTTTCAAAACCTCCGCCGATCACCCCTACCACTTGGACAAAGGGAGTAACCCCCGGGGACAAGGTACAGCAAAGCACTAATCAAAATTCTAGAAACATCACGGTCACAGCAAGACACCCACACTGCACTGGACTTTTCACAGTCATACTAAATCTGCTCTAATGCATTTCACACATTGTCACTTCCTTTCCTGGGGCAGATCCAGAAATTTGACAAGGGGGGTGAACTTTAATATCCTTTTGGCGGATAATGGCAGACACAAGAGCTCAAAAATCGTAATGTCCCCGCTTTTCTTTGCTAAAATGGGACTTAACTGCAAAAAAGGGGGATAAAAAGTCACCCAGTTCACCCCCTCTCCGTCCACCCCTGGTTCTGTTGTACCCTAGACTTATGCTGCAGTGTAGCCACTGGTTATTAAACTGTTGTTTATCCAGGAACTCACACCAGATTTCACGCATGGAACTATACCCAGTACAGCAAGATAATCTATGCCGACCCCGACTACATGTTACTGAGTAGTGTCGATGAGCTGTTTGAAATTAAAGCAGACTTTGCTGCAGCACAATGCAATCGTCCTGGTATAGTTGATCCATGTTTCAATGCAGGACTATTGGTGTTCCGACCGTCTACTGCTGATTACCAAGCTATCATGGACATGTGGTGGTCTATGTCGAGGGAAGGAAAGTGTCCTAATGACCAACGTCTTCTATACTATCACTATGCTTTTGTGGGAAAATGGGAAGCTCTTTCTTTTGCATACAATGTCCGCCGGGTCATCCACTACCCAATGAAGGCATATCATTTTGTTTGTTGCCCTCCGGGTAAGCCATGGAGACTTAAATGCAGACCAAGCCGAGATGAAGCTAGAAGTTATGACGAAGGTATAAGGAATGTAAAAGATGTATCACTTGTTTACTGGAAGAAGTTCTATGCTGCTCTTAAGAAGTACCACATTGATGAGTGGTGGAGAAGTACAAAGTACTACAAAGCTAAAATGGAATTTGGTAAACATCTGTATAGTGACTGTTGGGATTATAATTTTAGTTGGCGTTGAAACACTTACTAATGTTGTATTTAAAATTCACCATATTGCAATAATATTATTGGAACAAGTGTTCCAATAGACCGCTTTACCTTCCATGTTTGTTGTCCCATTTCAGATCACGTGATGCTACCCTTGGGAATTGTTTCTTTCACATGTAAATGATATAACATGTTCATCATAAAAGAACAATTCTCAAGGGATGACATGTGGTCTGAAATGAGAAATTTGCATACAGATGTAAAGAGGTCTATTATGGTAGAATGATTTTCCTTCAGCCATGCAAGAATGAGTAGACTAAACACTAAACCTAATGTCTCTTTATCAACTACTACAAACTAAATAATCATATTTTTCTTGCAAAGGAAAATCACCTTAACATGCATACTTGCATGTTATTATATATCAAGTGTCAAAGTTCACTTTTCCTAGTATCTTATTGGTCGAGTGTATTTTGTTTTCAAAATTTTACTGTTTCAGCAGCGGTAAATAATATGTTGAACATTGGCCATCAATAAATAAACCGGAAGTCATTTTTTCAGTCTTTTATATCAATCCTAGAAGCTTTAATAGAAATACTTCATTTATTTACTTGTTTTGCTCTCTTTTACACTTGATATGATAATAAAGCACTTATTTACTGGAAACCTCGGGAAAGCAGTATGTTTTGTAGTCCCTCGACCGCCGTGTTTCGCTCATCCGGTCTCGGGACCACAAAACATACTGTTTCCCTCGGTTCCAGTAAATAATTACTATTAATTATTATTTGATTTGCAATAATTGTTTATTGCTAACATGCTCTTTATGAAATCTTAATTCATTATAACTTTAATTAAGAAAAAGGATGCACATAATGAATTAAAATTTTGCAAATTTTTTTTTTTAATTATTATAATTATATATATTTTAAAAGTATTAATTAATTTCAAAAACTTATGATTTTACTTAGTTGCTATTTAGACTCATCTTCAAGTCAAACTCAAGACACTCTAGAATTGTCAATAGCTTTTTACAGCGCGACACACCTTACCGTGGCCACCCAAATAAAGTTTTGTACAAGTTAGCTTAGCGTTCAAAAGTTTCTCTTTTCAAATTATTTGCTACACCTTTTCAAATTTAAACAACTTGAGAGGTTTTTAAGCCAATTATAAACTTCACTCTTGTCTTCGTTTTGAACATTTCAAAGTGTTTACTGTTTGACAGTCGGCGTGTTTATATTAAGGTCAAATTCTCGCTTTCTGATTGGTTAACTTGTACAAAACTTTAATTAGGTGGCCACAGTAAGGTGCATCATGCTGTAAAGGAATTCTCTGACATTAAACTTGGCCTATTTATGGAATTGGTTTATTGATATTAATATATGTCAAATACAATGTCAATGTACATTTTTTTGTGGTTACTCTATCTATAAGATAGGTAACCACTATGTCATCGTGCGGTGTAAGTCCGAGTGTAACCTTTTTTAACGGAACCAATGAATATATATCCAAAAACTTGGCATGACGTCACATGTTTACTACGATAGCACAACCGGTTAACCCCACCTGGGTTAACGCGATACACTGGAAGGGTTAAGAGTTTGAATCCAACTGACATCACTACTTTTTTTTCTTTTTTCTCTCTTTTTTTCTCCTTTTTTTATTGTTGCTTTGATAGTTTTTGATACTTATTTATTCGTTTCCGATAGAGAAACTTTTTTTTTTAACAATTTCATTATATTACTGGCTCTATCATTTATACCAAACACCGACGCAGCCCATACTAGTTTACTCGCTAGTTTCCATGTAATCTAATTTTAGAGTAGGTCTATAATTATTTTTCTAACTTCTACTCTAAATTCAAAAGCCACTCGAATAGCATTGCAGCATTTCACTACAGAAATGTTTAACTAAACAAGTGAGAGTAACCACATGAGCTCCTTTAATTTGTACTTAGTTTTATTGTACAACCAGTACAGGTGTAATATATAAGAGCCCCTCCCAGAGGTTTTAGGGATCAAGGGAGCATGGGCATTTATTTTTAGGGATTAAGGGAGCATGGGCATTTATTTTTAGGGATCAAGGGAGCATGGGCATTTATTTTTAGGGATCAAGGGAGCATGGGCATTTATTTTTAGGGATCAAGGGAGCATGGGCATTTATTTTTAGGGATCAAGGGAGCATCGGCATTTATTTTTAGGGAACAAGGGATCATGGGAGCATAAGGTAAAACATTTTAGGGAGACAGTTATTTTAGCCGGGACAGCTGTTGTAAAACCATGATCCTGATATCGATGTTTGCCGATAGTTGAGTACTTGTGCTCAACAATACGTTGGTGAAGATGTCGCTCAGTGTACCCAACATAGCTCGCATCGCACGAACCACATATAAATTGATAAGTGTATCATTCTTTAAATGCACTTTAATTCCACTGTGTTGTTATTTGACTATCACAGTTTAACTAATAGACCTTGTTTCACAGGTTAATAAGAACAACTCTAATGAAAACAAAGTAGTTACTTATAGTTCTATTTTGGTGACTATTATAGTGCGACTACTGAAACCGGGCCACCCAATCAAATTTCAAAATATATATTTTTTGAGATCAAACAAAAACCTTGTACAAGGTTCTCACAAGCTAAGATGTTTCTTATTCAATCTTGGTCTATTCCATTCACATATGATTCGCACTGTAAGTCAGTATCACTCAACCAGAAACATCAAATACAACAGAAAACAATACCTTAATTATTACAACTTTACTTGTCTTTGATAACTGATAGTAACTAAATAACTACTATTGCACAGTATATGATTTTATTATCCCACTAGTCATAGACGAGTAAAAATAACAAAAACCTTTTAATTGGATAATAAATAACTTATTAAACAGTTTAATGTGTAATATGGCTGAATATTTTACTTGTTAACTTGCATTTTGACTCGCCCGGAGGCTCGTCAAAATACAGCCATATTACACATCAAACTGTCTAATAAGATATATTTATTCTATTGGTAGTGTTATATAGATATATCTTTGATATTTCTTTTAAAAAAAATGTCTTTAGTTGCCAATCTCTTCAAGATGTAGTCACTACAAACAATCATATCACCTATGTTAGTTTTGTTACTGTTAGTATTGCATTGAAGCTTATCAAGTCATTCTGTAGGTGAAATAAAATGATCCGTAAGAAAGAGAAACTTAGTTGGAAAGAGAAACTTAGTTTTGGGCAATTGAGAGATCTCAAAGAATAGCTTAGTTTTGTACTTTATTCATCATACATTGCAAGTTCTTCTACAAAGGGGATAACTGTGTTTGACTTTTGTTAATGGGTATTCAGCTGGCAGCAAGTCTTTCAATAGTTTTAAGGTATCCTGACTCTACTTCCTCGTATAATTGTTCCAGGTGTTTTTGTCGTTCAGTTGTGGATTCAAGATGTACCATCGCATGCAGTTCATCAGAGGATATATACTTCTTCAGCCTTTCAAAGTCGGACTTTTCCTTCTGTAAAATAAACAAGAAAAAAAGCAATCTTTTTTGCTGGATCAAAAAGAAAAGAAGACTCATCAGGAATAACAAACTATATCCAGGGGCTGGTTGTTAGAAGTTTTTTATAGATTTTATCCGGTGGATAGTGCTATTCAGGCTTCGTACAACCGGCCCCAGATGATCAAAATATTCAATGCCAAACAGGCATTCTTGTGGGTTTTGAGGAAAGATCAGATTTTTGGGTTCCTGTGGTGTCTTGATACCTGCAAGAAACATGGGGCCTAGACAAAACCAAAACCTGTTTTTTCCAAAAACCTTCACAAAACACCTGTTTTGCAGGCTAATGAAATACCAGTAGGTGTGTTTAATACCTGGTATGATGTATTCAGTCTTCCTTTGACGTCCAGTCGGTAATCCTTGTACTCCTTGGGATTACTTCTATCTGTTGCTTTTAAACGCAGTATCTCATATACCCTCCGGCACTGAAGCTGATAATGAATAAGATAAAGGTAAAAATAAATGGCTTTTTTACAAAGTATAGTATACTTCATTTTTTAAATGCAGTGTTTTATACATTCACCAGCACTTAAATTAATTAAAAAAAAAAAAACAGAAAGAATCAGAATATGTTGAATTGATATTGTTTTTGACTGGCTAGCCTCTAATTGACGTTGTAATACAATATAATTTTTACATGTATGAGAGACTAGCCAATCAAGGACAATAGTTATTTAATTTCTCTGCATTTTTCAATTTGGTGCAAAATGTTGTGATGTAGTTTATGATCTCTTTCAAAGTATGTCTTTACCTTGTTAATTTTTCTTGCTTTTTGTGCTTCACTCACTAAGGCATTGGTAAAGCCTTTTTTCAGATTCTCAGGTGAAAAACAGTCAAGTTTACTGCATGCTAAGGAATCCACAAAGTCTCTCAGGCGAAGGAAATTGTCTGAAGGATCTTCAACTGGAAACAAATATACCACCATGTCAGATTGTGAATAATGACCTTGCCAATGGATATTTATACGATACATTAAACTCATTGTTTACAAGAACCTTAACACAGGAAGCCCAAGCCACTAGAACCATGTCACAGGGAACCCAAACCATGTTTTTGTCACATCAAAAATTATCAATGATAAAAGTTGCTCTATTTTAGCTCTTTGTTTGGCATTTTTCCCACTGCGATATCCCTAAAGATGTTTAAAGTGCATTCCAAAAGGTACCAGTTTATGGTACTAAGGTATAAGTGGTAGTTAAGAGGGATTCAGTACAGAGTGATAGAACCTCGCCTCACCAGTACGCCTCGTTGGCTATCAGCTCATGTACAACTCGATTTCATGGAATAACTGTTAATTATCTCTTATTAAAAGTAGATGTTGAAATAGAGTCAACTGTCATGATAGTTATGGTATTCATTTTCTTGTCCATGTGAACTAAATGGCAATATAATCCATTCTTACCAGTGATATCCAAGACTGTAGTATCTTTGATGTAATGTTCATCAACCACTCTCAGCAGCTCAGCTAGGAAGGCAATTGATAATAATATTAGCTTAAACAATCATAATTTTGCTACAGATGACTACACGCTACTACTATACCTACAGCTATAGTACACTTACTTCAGCACTTTTTCTATGGGATTTTGAATCCAATTAATTCATAGTTTGAAAATGCATACTAATGAGGTCTCAGTTTTACAGTCTAATTATTGAATCCTAAAAATAAAAAAAAACCTAAAAACCCAGAAAATCAGCCAAGAGTAGGTTTGAAGAGATTTATTGGTGAAAACAGTGTCAAAGTACAAAACAACATTTTTTTTCTACAAAAAGTACAAATTAGTTTTTCATGTGCAAAAATCATTACAATAAAACCACAAGTTACCAAACGAGAAATGTTAATGAAGAGAGCAAACAATAATCCCTTTTTTATACTACAAAATCCAGTTATTGTTTACGGGGCAGGTTGTGCAAAACAAAATAATGTAAAGCATGTTCAGTTCAGAATAAAGATTCCTAAAAAGCCTATAAACTCAGAAAATCAGCCAAGATTAGGTTTAAACAGATTTATTAGCCTAAACCGTTTAAAAGTACAAAACAACATTTTTTTTTTCCTAAAAAAAGTACGAAATTAGTATTACATTTGCAAAAGTATAAAAAGTACAGAAAAACACAAATGTTGTAACAAAAAAAAGTGTGATTCCAACTCAGAAAATCAGCCAAGAGTAGATTTTAAACAGATTTATTGGTCAAAACAGCAAGTACAAAACCATATTTTTTCAGTGTAAAAAGGGCACAAGTTTTTATGTTTTTAAATGAGTATATTTTACAAAAAAAAAGTCATTAGAACATAGTCACAAGTTGTGATGTACAATTATATATAAGTTATCTCTTTGTTTTAAGCAAACAAAAAGGTAATCCCTCTGTTATACTGCAAAGTCCTGTTATTGTTTAGAGCACGTTTTCCAAGCAATTTAGTTCATGGCATTATAAGGCATATTAGTTTTTCAGTTTTGTTTTCGCATCTGATACTAAACTTCTGCTAAAAAATAATTATTCTAATCTTCAAGTGCTAGGAGTTTCAAGTTTCCTATGCAACAAGAACGCTTTTCGTGCATTTGCAACTGGACTACTGAACCTTTCACCAGTCTCGACAATTTTGAACTGGTGTTTAGGAATTGAACCCATACCAAAGTTGCACATGATCAAAGGCAATTTGATGATAGTTTGTCCGACTTCGGGAATGTAGCAGCACCTCAATTTTGAACTCTGGAAAAATGCATCCCAGGATAACATATTGGGACGATTGTTGAACAGAGGATTGATGATTTGAGAAGCCAAGTCACTTGCTAACATTTGAAGGTAAACTTGTTTTTTCAACTCTATCTCTTCTTGATTTTGTTCGTTCATCAGTTGCAACATTTTGCTGCTATTGTTTTCGTAGTAAAGATCGTAAAGGTAGTTTCTCATCAGAGATTTTAGCCTGAAGCACTCAGAATTTTCTGCTTCGAGATCATGTTCATATTTCATGTAAAAGTTGAATGTTTCCAGTAGTGTTGATAAGTTGAATAACTCCGTACTTGTATTGGTGGAATCGCTGGTTGCATAGGTAATGTTTGTTATACGCGAACGGACAGATAGATAAAAACTACATTTTCCTTGAAATATCCTTCCTAACGAACGGGCCTTCCGAGCCATTAAAGGCCACAAATGACCTATTCGGGCCTCGACGGGCCTTTAGATAAATAAGGATACATATTTAGATTACTACCATTTACTATAAAACATTCATGGTCATGATCAAATAATAAACATCTAAGATTATGGGTCGCAAGCGAAGAGACTGTCCTGTTTTCGGCTGTACAAGTAGAAACCTTGTTCGACTAGCGAATCATTTCGATCAAATACACCATATGGATACAGAAGAACGTACTAAATGGTTAAAATGGAGCAAGCTTGGAATAAGTATGCCTTTACAGAACGAAGAAACTACAGCAAACAACAAAGAGTTACAACTAGAGAAAGCATTACAAAGAATTCTAAAGCGACAAGAAGATATGGAAACCAACTTTAATAATTATCTAACGGTAACAAGAATACAGCGTGAAGATACCAAACAAATGGCGAATTCTAAATACAATACTAAGAAAAAACGGTTTGACATTAAGAGAATTGATATGCGTACGAGAAGAAAAAAGAAAGATATATCTACCAAGTGGCTTCATTTTTAGTAAAATCAAGGCCGAGAAACTGAGATCTATTATACAATAAGTATCCAACACGTGATAGCAACTCATGATCTGCTGCTACATATTTATAAGGATAACAAACAAAACATAACCTTGTAGAGAGAAAATTGTCATTCGGCATCATCGATCATCATCGATCTCATCACTCATTCCATACAAAACAAAAGACCGGTAAATTAAAACTATGAAGCTAAGAAGTGGTCTAATTCTCAAGGCAAAATCTAAGGTCGAAAAGCTGGAAACTAAGCAAGAAACAGAGGTTGTGAAAGAGCTAAAAATATTACAAATCTCTGTTTTATCACTGTTGTAAGGATATTGGAAACAAAGAGAGGATAGACGATCTTGAACGAAGCAAGGGTAGAAGGGTTACAGTCGATGAACTGCTTAATTGGGAAGCAAACGAATCCTTTTGGATAACGAGCTTCCAAAAGAGCTGGTTTCGCATGCAAAAGGAACTTCCCTTATCAACACTACTGGAAACATTCAACTTTTACATGAAATATGAACATGATCTCGAAGCAGAAAATTCTGAGTGCTTCAGGCTAAAATCTCTGATGAGAAACTACCTTTACGATCTTTACTATGAAAACAATAGCAGCAAAATGTTGCAACTGATGAACGAACAAAATCAAGAAGAGATAGAGTTGAAAAAACAAGTTTACCTTCAAATGTTAGCAAGTGACTTGGCTTCTCAAACCATCAATCCTCTGTTCAACAATCGTCCCAATATGTTATCCTGGGATGCATTTTTCCAGAGTTCAAAATTGAGGTGCTGCTACATTCCCGAAGTCGGACAAACTATCATCAAATTGCCTTTGATCATGTGCAATTTTTGTATGGGTTCAATTCCTAAACACCAGTTCAAAATTGTCGAGACTGGTGAAAGGTTCAGTAGTCCAGTTGCAAATGCACGAAAAGCGTTCTTGTTGCATAGGAAACTTGAAACTCCTAGCACTTGAAGATTAGAATAATTATTTTTTAGCAGAAGTTTAGTATCAGATGCGAAAACAAAACTGAAAAACTAATATGCCTTATAATGCCATGAACTAAATTGCTTGGAAAACGTGCTCTAAACAATAACAGGACTTTGCAGTATAACAGAGGGATTACCTTTTTGTTTGCTTAAAACAAAGAGATAACTTATATATAATTGTACATCACAACTTGTGACTATGTTCTAATGACTTTTTTTTTGTAAAATAAACTCATTTAAAAACATAAAAACTTGTGCCCTTTTTACACTGAAAAAATATGGTTTTGTACCTGCTGTTTTGACCAATAAATCTGTTTAAAATCTACTCTTGGCTGATTTTCTGAGTTGGAATCACACTTTTTTTTGTTACAACATTTGTGTTTTTCTGTACTTTTTATACTTTTGCAAATGTAATACTAATTTCGTACTTTTTTAGGAAAAAAAAATGTTGTTTTGTACTTTTAAACGGTTTAGGCTAATAAATCTGTTTAAACCTAATCTTGGCTGATTTTCTGAGTTTATAGGCTTTTTAGGAATCTTTATTCTGAACTGAACATGCTTTACATTATTTTGTTTTGCACAACCTGCCCCGTAAACAATAACTGGATTTTGTAGTATAAAAAAGGGATTATTGTTTGCTCTCTTCATTAACATTTCTCGTTTGGTAACTTGTGGTTTTATTGTAATGATTTTTGCACATGAAAAACTAATTTGTACTTTTTGTAGAAAAAAAATGTTGTTTTGTACTTTGACACTGTTTTCACCAATAAATCTATTCAAACCTACTCTTGGCTGATTTTCTGGGTTTTTAGGTTTTTTTTTTTTTTTTAGGATTCAATAATTAGACTGTAAAACTGAGACCTCATTAGTATGCATTTTCAAACTATGAATTAATTGGATTCAAAATCCCATAGAAAAAGTGCTGACGTAAGTGTACTATAGCTGTAGGTATAGTAGTCACGCTTGCTAGCTTAGTACTCAAAGTAAAAGTCTTCATACAGTCATTGCAGTAAAAATATTCTATTAACAGGTTCCCATTTAAATCTGTACCCTGCGAGCAGAGTCTCCTTTGCCTTCCCCGCGAGAGAGAAAGGAAAGAGAGACTCTGCCGAAAGCCTGTCGTTTCTTTGATGTACCGCTAGCCCAAGACCCGGGGCTAGTCAACTAGCCCAAGACCCAGGGCTAGTCAAACTAGTTTTGCTTTCGGTCAAACTTGTTTTTGTGCACACAGCTGAATTAATGATTTATATGGATGACCAAAACTGCGCCCACAAGCATAATATGGCGGCGATCGTTCGTAAGGCTATAACTGACGTATAATTTCAATTATTGAATCATCAAGAGAGAGGAATAACAGAATTTATCTTGGGACAAGATACCTTTGTTTCTTTACCGACCGGGCACGGCAAATCGCTCATTTATCAGCTCGCTATTCCGATAGCCCACAAGTTGTCCGAGGTCGAAAGTTTCACGGAGAGAGTTTTCCCTAACAAACCACTACTCCTTGTGGTATTACCATTGCAGGCACTTGTTACTGATCAGATTAGATCGTGTGAAAGTTTGGAACTTTCATGTATAAAGCTTGAAGATGTTGGGGATGAACTGACAGAAGAACCTACGGCGCAGGAAACTTTTATTTTATACCAAGTAGGCGTGGAAATTATTCAGTTTCTAAGCAACCGGCGAGCATGCTCAAATGAAAAATGACAGGCTTTCGGCAGTCTCTCTTTCCTTTCTCTCTTGCGGGGAAGGCAAAGGAGACTCTGCTCGCAGGGTATTAAATCTGTACTTTCCCATTTAAATCTGTACTTAATATGCAAATTGTGTTGATGTATGCTAAACACACAGATCAACCAATCAGAGTATATTGTTTCTAAAGTGAACTTCTCTGATTGGTTGATCTGTGTGTTTAGCACACATCAACAAAATTTGCATAAGTACAGATTTAAATGGGAAAGTACAGATTTAAATGGGAACCTGTTTATTATAAATTAATATCCAAAACAAGCATTAAATACCTCCATGTCCTTTCCTTTGAAAAGGTGGAAGAAGAAGCATTTGGCTGAAAACAAACATATATTTGATTAGTTTAAAAAAAATAATAGCACTAAGAAACAAAGAAAATCTTGTTAGGATTGGGCTTCCTGTGTGAGCCTTAAGACTCCTTAAATCAATTATGTTTTACACCTACTTGCAGTAAGGTTGTCATACAAAATAGAACATTTGTCACAAAGAAAATAGAACATTCGTGATTTAGTGTGAAAGGAATTGATTAAAAGACAAAAGAGAGAGTTTAGCTTGAGTGATCTTCTTTTGTCTTTTAATCAATTCTTATCGTACTAAATCACAAATGTTCTATTTTCTTTATAACAAATGTATATTTTTGTATGACAACCTTGCTGCAAGTAGGTGTATATGTCCATGACAAGTAATATTGATTGATAAGAAACTCACCCTATTCTTGGTCGTATTTTGTTTGGGTAGGCATAGTAGTGATACACATTCACGTATCCTGCTATGTTATAATGAAGCTCGCCACAAATATTCTTCTTTTCAAACCTAAAGATATCAACCATTCAATTCTTTCAAAATGAGAAAGAAAATATTGCTAAATCATGTTAGATACTTACAATAGAAAGTAATGCCACCTTTCATCATCAATATCTGTGATGCAAAAAAAATTATTTAGCATTAAACATAAATAATAATAATAATAATAATTTATTTCTAGTGCATCCCAATAATTCTCGATGCCCTTACAATTGATATAAAAATACATGTTGATATAAATATAGGAAGATATAAATATATATATTAAATAGATATTTACAAATAAGTAATGCTCATACAGATGTACCAGTAATTAATTTAAATAACATTAATATTTGCGCATAAGTATCACATGTTTGATGTACAAATAGTTAGCGCGCTAGTAATGTTTTCCATTGTGACCCTGAAGATGGAGAATTTGTCCAAAAGCTTGATCATTTTTGTTTAATTAAAAACATAGTTGAAACCATAATCATCCAAAACATTAACATTATTTATCAACAGCAACATCATTATCATAGGCTATTATGTAACATAAAAAGTTCTGCCATCTAGTACACCACATTTTATACTAGTTACTCAACCATTGAATATCAGACAACAACCTATCAGGTCAGCAAAATCACCTATTGTCTTTTCCAAATATTACCCAACCCCCTCCCCCTTCCTTGTTGGCAACAATATCATAACCACCCCCCCATATTTTGGCAAGTTTTTACTATACCCCTATAAAACAGCATACAATTTGTAACTACCTCCTATATAGCTTTCAAAATTAATGTGACCCCCCCCCCCCCCCCTTAATATTGCCAAACCCACCGAAATCCCCCTAAAAGGCATATTTTAATAAATTAAAAATATAATTTCCATGTAGCTATTTGAACACCTGTGGTATTTGTAATTATGTAAGGTGCTGTACGACTCATACTAACCTATATATGATGCTCCATTAATAAACCATAGTGCAAACGTTTCAAGTCTACTGTGATATTCTTTGAATTTTGGAACAAAGGCATCAACCTGGTTTTAAAAAATAATTATATTTTAATAATAAATAAATATTTATTAACTTATAAAGCGCTAATATCAAAATGAATATACCGGTATACATTTTCATTACTCTGCGAACAGAGCCACCTTTCTCCCCCGCCCAAAAGCGAGAGAAAAATGGCTCTGCCAACTCCCGATAATTACATCCAAACTTCTGGATGTAAAAATTATGTGTTATCCATCAATTAAACTGGTTTAGAACCATTTTTCCCCGCCTACGTCACCAGCATTTGTGAATTTCACCCTCACGCATACTCAACAGGGTAATTATTGGGAGTCGGCAGAGCCATTTGTCTCTCATTTTTCGGCGGGGGAGAAAGGTAGCTCTGTTTGCAGAGTACATTTTCATCGGCGCATCAAATAAAACTAAAAAATTAAATCAGGTTACTTATGGGAAGAACTTACAGAGTATATTTCATAGTCAATGTCATTTCTTTTGTAGGAATGGATCATTTCTCCCATTGGTTTAAAACTGCTTTCTGATGGCAACTTGGCAATGAACTCATCCATGTTACTGAGAAAACCTGCAATTAATCAAACAAACATCAATTTCATCTCACTAAGCAAATACATCCAATCAGGAAATGTTGGATATCACGACAAGCTTAGGCCAAGAGAAAAATTCTAAGCAGGAGTCCTTAAATCCCTTTAAAAACGTGTGTCTATGGTGTGAAGATTAAATCATTAATGCAAGTGATGACTAAATACTCCTGTCAACAGCATATGTTTTTCCTAAATATATAAACTTGAGCAAAGTATAATAACGTTTTACAATATGACTGATTTATCAGTTTAAATACATTCGTGAATCAGTTATTTAACTAGTTATGTATAGTTGTTATTTTTCAACAACACTGAACTTGATTACTTAAATATATACTTATTTACAATTCTTCGGTATGTAATTAACGAATCTGCGACTTTTTGTGCGTTACCAATTCAATAGTATTATTTATTATGTATCTATAAGCAAGTAGAAATAATTCTGAGAGCAGATTTACGGGCGAGATACCTAGTAACTTCTACTACTCTGCTTTCGGGCGCGTCACCTTAAGGTGGCCCAGGGGTATTTATTTATGTAAAAACAATTTTTTTTTAATTTCTAATTTTGGCGCAAAAACTTTTTCGATTGCAGTAAAAATCGGGATTATAACTAATCATTGTCTCTAGTTTATATATATTTAAACGTTATTTTAAAAATACTGATGTCGTAAGAGCAATGCGCTTGCAAAAGCGAACTCGACTTTGAGATTTTATGGCTATTTCTAAAAATCTGAAAGACGAAACCACTCGATTTTGTGTCTATGGACTCATGTACTTCAATACTTTTACGTGATAAATGGCCGAATTAATCGAAACCTTACAAGCTTAGGAAATATGAATACTCAAAATAGAACACACAAATGTATAGCTTATAAAGAATCGAACAGAGATGCACAATAAAATCATTGCTTTCAAAATCGGTACTCACCACTATGTTGTACAATGCTTTCCCATTTTGAAGGCCAAATTTTAGTGAATTTGACGTACTGTGTGCAGCACTATCACGACTGATAAAAAACACATTTATCGATGCATTATTCAAAATAGCTAGATAATAATTTTTGCTCAGTATTAACTTAAATGGTAATTCTAGTGATTCTCAAAAACACAGGATGTAAACAAATCATTGTAAAAGTACCTTCCAAAGTTTGAGCGTGTTCCATTCATACGGTTTGGAGAAATGGAGAAGTAAAGTTGACCGTATATAAATCTTGGCGACAACGCCGAGTTGCAGTTGCAGTGAAAAGCCATCATATGCTTTTGTTGATGCATGAAAAATTTGCAATATATTTTTTTAAAGTCCCGCGAGGGATATCCCGTTGGGACCAATTACTGAACTAATATAAGTTGAGAAAATAATATTGCAAAATCGAGTGGTTTCGTCTTTCAGATTTTTAGAAATAGCCATAAAATCTCAAAGTCGAGTTCGCGTTTGCAAGCGCATTGCTCTTATGACATCAGTATTTTTAAAATAACGTTTAAATATATATAAACTAGAGACAATGATTAGTTATAATCCCGAATTTTAATGCAATCGAAGAAGTTTTTGGGCCAAAATTTGAAGTTCAAAAAAAATTGTTTTTACGTAAATAAATACCCCTGGGCCACCTTAAAAGCAGTCAGAATTTGAAATAGATAGAAAGAAAAGAAGCCTTCAATAGAATTATTTATTATGTATTTATAAGCAAGTAGAAATAATTCTGAGAGCAGATTTACGGGCGAGACACCTAGTAACTTCTACTACTCTGCTTTCGGGCGCGTCACCTTAAAAGCAGTCAGAATTTGAAATAGATAGAAAGAAAAGAAGCCTTCAATAGTATTATTCATTATGTATTTATAAGCAAGTAGAAGTAATTCTGAGAGCAGATTTACGGGCGAGACACCTAGTAACTTCTACTACTCTGCTTTCGGGCGCGTCACCTTAAAAGCAGTCAGAATTTGAAATAGATAGAAAGAAAAGAAGCCTTCAATACACCCTTCCCATAATGCGGGACGCCATTTTGAATTAATTACTTATGACGTCAATTGCGGGTAGGTTTCCCAAGGCATGTATATTTCACTGTACTTTTCACTCAGCGATTCAGGTCCTACAGGTGTATATGTACAATATTTAAAAAAGATTTTGAAGACATTCTTTAGATTTGTCCTTTTACTTTAAATTGTTTGAGTTCTAAAATCTAATGCATATTTTTATAACGCCTCGAATCGGCTGCAAAGAAGAAGAATTTGTAGCGGGGAGCTGTGAAGGTAATTTGAAAGCTGTCAGTCTCTAAATATCATTTTTTTCGTTTTCTTGAGCTAACAAGCGATTGTATTCCTGACTCAATGCATATTATAGCAGAAAAGTACAAACCGATCGAGCTATCTTTTTATCACTAGTTTATCAGTATTATTAGTCAATATATTTACATTGTAATAGATGTTTTAGTGTAAACTTTTCTATTGATGACATCTGAATCACCGATTTTTCGAGTATTCATCACCCGAGACGCACATTTTATAATATTTGGCCACTCTTTCGAAGTGTAATTCTTTATCTTTATTTAGTATTATGTCAAGCGACTCTAAAATCTGGTTTTGCAGTGATATCAAGTCAGTTTTCTTCAACCTGAACACATTGATTAATTCATTGAATAAATAAATAAGCTTAGTATTAAGTTCACGGGCACTGAAATATCTCTCTACATTTTTCTTTTAAACGTATACTTCGAAAGAATAGCGTTGGAATTTAATATGTCGAGACTCAGTCGTTATGATTTCTTCAAAAGTTATTGCATTTATATCGAACACAATTGTTTATATTAAACACAATTGTTTACACTACGTATCTTTAGTATGAAACTCGACGATTTTTTAGAGAAAGCATAGCTCGATTGTCTTGTAATTTCCAACTTTGCTACAGTGAGCACTGAGCTCGGGATATCTTTGCATATTAGCTCAAGAAAAAAAAAGGCATTATATTGAGAGTGTGAAAGCAGTAAATTACCTTAACATGTACAGCTCGGATCGACGGGAGCCGTTAAGAATCTTCTTTTTTGCGGCCGATTTATAACGTTTTAAAAATACGTGTTAAAATTTGGAACAAAGACAAATAAAAGTTAAAGGTCTAATCTAAAGAATGTCTTCAAAATCTTCTTTAAATATTGTATATATACACCTGTAGGACCTGAAGCGCTGAGTGAAAAGTTCAGTGAAATATACATGCCTTAGGAAACCTACCCGCAATTGACGTCACAAGTAATTAATTCAAAATGGCGTCCCGCATTATGGGAAGGGTGTATAGTAATATATTTATTATATATGTATTTATAAGCAAGTAGATATATGTTATTTAGTAGTAATATTATTAGTAGTAGTCAGTGCAGATATACAAAAATTAAGATTGTATTTCTTCGATCTTGCAAAACATACACCGCTTGAACACATAATAGTAATAATCTTTCAATATTTTCTGCATTGATAAAGCTTATTAATAGATTTTTAACTGACTAACTTACCCGGTCGCTCCGGCGACCAAGGTCGGAAAGGTATAATAATTAAAGTTTACCTGCTTCATCTGGTGCTTTTGCTTTTATCTTGAAGTATATTTATTTAGTACTGGACCGACGATTCCAAAGACCGTGGAAACGTACACCATAGCCTTGTTTATTTCTCCACCGGCATTAAATGGCGCCATTTTCTAAATCAGGTAAGCTCGACAAGGGAACATGTACGATTTCGCTAGTAAACCGTTCTCGGAAAGTCGAATTAACGCATTTCGTCTTTGGCCAGCCACAAAACTTAACTGTTAACGTGAACCAACGTTTTTCAGAGCTGAGACAACTAGAAAGAACTCTTCGTAACATTGTGTACTTAATAGCTCAGGATGAACTATTTAGTGACCTTTGAATAACAACGCGGGATACAGTCGATATTAATACTAAACTTTGACTATATGATAGCAGTTGACAGGATCGGACGTTAAACATGACCAATGTTTTTTTATAAATGGAAACCAGCGAGAAAACTAGTATAGTCTAAGTCGGTGTTTGATATATACGATAGGTAATATAATGAAATTTGTAACACCGTAAAATATTACTAAAAAATTTTGAGCAGGGTGAGCTGCAAACATAAGTGTTGAAGTACAACAACCACAAAGTAGTGTTAGGTTACAGCTCACCCCGAGAAGCTTGACGCCTTCAAAGCGACAAAATTCATTTTATTCCTGGCTTAAGCTTGTCGTGATCAAATGAATATTGTTTCCATTTTACAGTGAGGATACTCGAACTGTGAACACTTGAATTTTTTCATGTTATTCTTTTCTGAACTAGCCTTCTACTGCTTCAAAACCTCTAAAAATGAAGCAGTGAGTTCAACTACATTAAGTGTTCATAATAAATTGTATTTCTAATCTATTCGCTCATGGGATGTGGGTTAAAAAAGGAACGAAAAAAGTCAAAGTGTTCACGGTTCGAATGTTCTAGCTGTAAAAGACATCGTATTCTCAAGAAATAATATAATTTTACCTGGTGAGAGTTTTTCAGTGATAATTTTCAAAACTGGATCAGGCTGAAAATGAATAAAATAGTGCATCAATTCAAGCTTCGTTATTTCATGTTATATTACCTAATTGCTTTAACTGTGGTTTTCTGCTAACTGATATTATTCGAATGGCAATTGCCAATCTGTATTGTTAATGCAGATTTCGACTTTCTGCAAACCCAGACATACCAACTGTTAGTTGTGAAATACGTTTTTGACTGTTGTCAATCATACACATAAAAGGTGCCACTTGAGTAATTACTAAGTAGCAGCAGCCAAAAACGTATTTCACTGCTAGCAGTTGGAATGTCTGAGTTTGCAGAAAGACAAAAACCGCAGTAAGACTGACAACAATGATGAGAATAATTTTCACATTCAGTTAACTAAAACACAAGGTCGATACGGAATAACAACACACTTGACTTATGATTTATCCCTTGGATTAAGAGAGTACACCTATTTCAAAAATCGTTGTCACAAACAAAACCACAGTCCACACTCTAAAGTCTGCAAAGGATGTCAGTATTTCGTCTCTTGTTATCGATTTATTCATAGCATATTTTGAATGTACGTGTTTGTGTTATATGACCATAACAAGTTGTTGTTGTGTTAGATATAAATACAAATATTTATTTGAAAAAAGTGCAATAAATCAAAAATTAAGTCCATGGAACTGACATCCTTTGCAGGCTTTATAGTGTTGACTGTAGTTTCAGCTGCAACAACAATTTTTGAAATAGGTGTATATATATTGTTTATGTCAAACATGGATGCAGCCTTTATTAGTTTTATTAGCCGCTATTTACAAGATCATTGATCTTACCTCAATGCCATCCAGTACACCAGTAACATCTCCTTCACTAGTCATCCCTAAATATGTCAACAGGCTTCCTGCATGAAAGTACAGCTGAAAATAAACAAAATAACAACATATGGAACATACTTGGCTTTATTTTTCACTGCTAACATCACCATCACAACAAGCTTCATCACTGTAATCATTGCCATCACATCCTCGGGAACCCAGGGGTAATCTTCTGTCGCTTGTTTCTCGCTTCCAGAATAAATACCCCTGGGAATGTAGTCTGTTGGAGCTTGTTCTGGAAGTCAAAATTCAAACCTATTTAACGACTTTCTTTGAATGGTTATCTTGATTTTCATTGGTCGACCTAATAAGGTCGACCAATCAGGAAAGAGCTGAATTTTGACTTCCGGAACAAGCTCCAACAGACTACATTCCGAGGGGTATTTATTCTGGAAGCGAGAAACGAGCAACAAAAGATTACCCCTGGATTCCCGAGGATGTTGCCATCATCACCACTTCTTAAACCATTACCACAACTACCATCATTACTGTTGTCATCATCATCATTACTGTTATCATCATCATTACCACCATCATCACCACTTCTAACATCATCACCACAACTACCATCATTACTGTTGTCATCATCACCATTACCACCATCATCATTACCACCATCATCATTACCACCATCATTGCCACTTCTAACATCATCACCACAACTACCATCATTACTGTTGTCATCATCACCATTACCACCATCATCATTACCACCATCATCATTACCACCATCATTGCCACTTCTAACATCATCACCACAACTACCATCATTACTGTTGTCATCATCATCATTACCACCATCATCATTACCACCATCATTGCCACTTCTAACATCATCACCACAACTAGCTTCATCACTGTAATCATCATCATCACCATCATCATTGCCACTTCTAACATCATTACCACAACTACCATCATTACCACCATCATCATTACCACCATCATTGCCACTTCTAACATCATCACCACAACTAGCTTCATCACTGTAATCATCATCATCACCATCATCATTGCCACTTCTAACATCATCACCACAACTACCATCATTACTGTTGTCATCATCATCATTACCACCATCATCATTACCACCATCATTGCCACTTCTAACATCATCACCACAACTACCATCATTACTGTTATCATCATCACCATTACCACCATCATCATTACCACCATCATTGCCACTTCTAACATCATCACCACAACTACCATCATTACTGTTATCATCATCACCATTACCACCATCATCATTACTACCATCATTGCCACTTCTAACATCATCACCACAACTACCATCATCACTGTTATTGTCATCAACATTATCATCACCACCATCATCATCACTTCTAACATCATCATCACAACTACCATCATTACTGTTGTCATCATTATCATCATCATCACAATCATCATCGTCACTTCTAACATCATCATCACAACTACCATCATCACTGTTATTGTCATTGACATCATCATCTTTGCTGCGAATATGTCTCGTTATACCTGGACCTGTAACCCTTTGTAGCCAAAGATGGATTCACTGAGGAATAAAGAAAGAATAATATTTTAGCTGGTATATGGCAACAACTAAACAATATGGACAACATGCTAGCATTTGTATGCAATGATAGCAACATTTCTTCGAATTTGGTGATAATTAGTGTATGCATGTTTTTTAAATGATGTACATTTTAGAGTTGAACATTGTACAAAAATTTGTACGAGTTTTTTTTACCTGTCACCGAAGAACTGATGAGAAAACTCAGGATGAAACTCCTTTCCCTTGTCAAATATATCATTCTCTGCAGCCACTATTCCAAAGAAAATATTTTTAATATGTTGCAACAACTATAATTCTTGTAATTCTTCGAAATGTATTTAAACAACGCGAAAATGATTTGAACATTGCAACAATATTTTCACCCACCTAATTTAAAGCAAACTGCACTGATTGCTTCGCATTTATAAACAGAAACAAAGTCCTCCGCAGCTGCCATTTGTACTAGAAACAGATGGTTTAATAAAAATGTTAATAAAGTTGTTATTTATCATTGTAATTCAGTACGAAACTTCATGACTTACAATCAGCCATTTTGACTTGTTTCGCGCCAAATCCAAAGAGCGTGGGCAATCATTTGGGTCAGCGACCCTTCCACCACAGGGTACCCGCTATTAATAAGCAAAACAGTTTATCTTTTTCTTGCAAATCAGATTTTTATTGACAGGAGTCCTCTCAACTGACAAGAAACACAAACGCTCTTCCTCAAAGGTACATTTTAATTATCATTTTCATTTATACCCACATTCTATGATATTATTTACAAGATATTTTAATAATACAGTTTTAAAATACTTTCATTGATTTTCAATTTGCAAAATTTAATTCTACCCTTCTCTTGTATAAACATTATACTTCTAGACTGTCCGCCATAGTTCCTCTTTGAAGAATATCCAGGAATATAAGAATATCTTAGCGAGAAGTTGTAGAATATCTTGACGGACCCTTGTAAATGTAAAAGACTGAGACTGTCAGACTTCATATATCATTCCAGAAGTTCATAAACTCTCAGAAAATATTTGTTCACTCTCGCTCTCTCTACGTAAAAACTTTGTCTTCGTAAGTGCCACAGTTAAATACAAATATTGAAATGAAAGTTCGTCTATGAATACAATTTCTTTACTCTCATTCACGGCCCGACGCCATTTTAGTTTTGTTTTGGTTGTCACGCCATTTCACCCTCGTCAATTCAACCAATCAGATTACGCGTTAAAAATAGTTCGCTCGGACATCTGATAGGTCTACCCAAGATGGACACTTCTAGTTTATATGAACTTTTTATCATTCTTATTATGAACCCTCAATGCATGTGCAAGTTATCTAACTCTGATATCCCGTAAAAGGGGAATATATTTTAGTTACTATTCAAAATGCATACAGTTAAGTTACCGTACCGTACCGTACCTCTTTGCGGTATTTGAAAATAATGCTATTTATATTCTCCCCGTATGATAACCGCAAAAAGGAGAATATTTACAGGTTACAGGTAACTGTTTTTATCAACACTAGTTATTGTCATTCTTAAATTTCCCATCATGCACCAGATATGACTATTTTTCGTCTAATTTCATGACGCAACACTCAATCTCTTAATAAAATCACCAAGTCGTTTCTTGGGCACAAACTTCGTGTCTCCTCCCGTTACACGTTGGCTGTGGTGATGTTGAAAGCTTAAAAAGCTCAAACTACGACAATGATGTACGATGATCCTTAGCGCCGCCATTGTGCGAACTTCATCTTGTAAGATACCCAGCTCAACGTGATGAAGGTCTGGCACGCCTTGAACTAAAGCCTCAATGGCATCTATTGTTATATCCATCGTGTTCTTGAGAGAAATCTTTTTCAATGACTTTGAGTATTTTCCTAGTGTGTTGATAGTCGTGTCTGTTAATCTAGTACAACCTGGTATGTTCAGTTCTTGTAGACCGCAACACTTCTTTATTACCTTCGTTAAGCTCCTATCTGAGACTTTGAAACAGTAAGCAATAGATAGAGAAGTTAAACGCGAACATTTTGCTATTTCGGCGATTCCTTTATCACTGACTCTAAAGCAATTGTTCAGGGTGATTTCTTCCAGTGGACACGCACGGGCGATAGCTTTGATTCCACGATTACCTATCAAAACTCGACTTGATAAATTAATTTTTCTAAGTTGTGGGCAATGTTTAGAGAGATGGATAAGCGTTTGGTCAGTTATCAATTGACAATGAGTTCCTGAAAGATCAACAACTTGAATAGCTGTTGAGCATGAAACAACCGTTGCAACACTACTGTCACTAACAAGTTCTTTCTTTAAGATGTCAATTGAAACTTTAAAATCAACAAATCTCCAGAACATTGCGTCACGTGACAATCGATCCCATCGATGACATACATTACAAATGCGCATGCGTTCTTCAAAGAGGAGATATGAGAAGATTTTGAGCCATAAGTCGTCAGGCAGGTCTGGACAGCGGCTGACATCTGAAAATCTTCTGTACGAAGTCAGTGATATTTCCTTTCTGAAAAAATATAAATTAACGTATGTTAGAATATTTACATATGCATTTTATAACACTGATATGCTTACACATTTAGTTATGTACTTATTTACATCCGTCGGCCTCAAGCAGGGCCTTAGCACCCTCAAAATGATTGGGGGGGCACCCATTGATTTCTGAAAATAGCCCTGAAAATAACTACCATCCAATACACTCAAATCATGGGGTTTTTTTAGGGGGGCATGTCCCCCCTGCCCCTCCCCGTGCTACGGCCCTGTCAAGTTTGTCAGTCTATGACTGTCACGAGTTACCGACGTTAAATAAGGTTACTTTACTTTACTTATAGCTCTCTTACTTCAGTACGTAGTAAATCACTTTTAATTACTTACTTAGCTTGGCTTACTTTCCTGCTTACTTGCGCTTAATATAGCTAGTTTACTAATGATAAATCAGTAAGGAAAGGTGGACGCCATATAAATTAGCAGATGAGTTAAACATTTCTGTACTTGAATAGTCCCTTTCACAGTTCCCTGCACCATCTTGAAAGGTAGCCGAGCCTTTGCATCGAAGCGAGACGAACGTTGAGCTTGCAATGATATAGACACGTAAATAATTGTCCCGCAAGGTGTTAAAAGGTGGCTCTATCATTGAAATGGTAGAGACAGGAATAATTGTCCATGGTGTTAAAAAAGGTCTCTGTCGTTGCAACCTCACCGTTCGTCTCGTATTGATGCCAAGGCCCGGCTACCTTTCAAAATGGCGCAGTGAACTGTTAAAGGGACTGTTGCCAAAATATTGATATTAACCAATAAAGCATAAATACATATGTTCTCTTGCTTAAATGAATGATGTAAATACAGGTTTTGACAGGTTTATATCGCAAGGAATGTTGGCAATGTGTTGGACCAAAGCGATGAGTGTGTATTGCACCTTGAACTCTAGTAATAAAGAGGGATAATAACTGAATGGAGGACGTATTAAAATCCATTGATTGAAACTGGCCAAGCCAGTTCACCTCGTGCACGCACGACTTGTTGTCAAAACGATTAGCTAAACGATGCAGGTCGCCGGAGGTCTACAAATGTGTTCATTTTTTATAGGTTATCAAAAAAAATGGAAGAACGTTGTCCTGACTTTTGTAATTTAGTGGGAAATAATTAATTAAAAGACAAAAAAAGATCATTCAAGCTGAACTCTTTCCTTTGTTATCCCTTTCTTACTAACTGTTTATGACAACATTGGTATTTGTTTTCATGTAAACTTCAACGTTTGAACTTCAGCATCAAGTCTCACATTTCTAGGTTAAATATACAGGTGTTTTCCGTATGTTCATTTTTTTGATATTTCATGTCATTTATTTCGTAATCTGCTAAAAGTCCCAAGTTGCATAGAAACATCATAGAAACATTGTAAGATATTTAGAAGTCTCGACGCCCTATTTGAAATGAACGCGGATTGCTTCTTATCTGAAGTATTAAACACTTTAACCCGTTCAATTTGGATTAACTGTTAATTGGATAATCATCCGTTATCAGTAAAACACATCAACGATTTGTTTATATATAACTAAACGGTTTTGCTATGAAGCAAGAGCAAATGACATCTAAAAACTCATGAGTCAGCGAATTGCTTCTTTGTGCCTGTGTATGACCCAAGGTGACATTCAGGCCTTCTTGGTTTTCTTGTCAGTGCACATCCAAGCACATTGATGATTTAATTCCTACGCGTGTTCACTATCATCTTATCTTAAAGGGTCAAAACGGTGACACGTGTCCCTACCGATAATTACGTCAACAACAAGATTGCTGTTTAATATCAAAACTGGCTAATTGTACGTTATAATTTCATTGACTATTTTGGCTGAAAAGCGTTTCGTTGAGGGAAGGAATGACTGTGACCAAGGATTTATATATAGTGCATTGAGCGTGAACTTTTACAACTGACTCAATAATGATCGATAAATAAAGCTAAATTAAAATGCAAAATGCTCTTTGTCGCCCTGGCTTCTTTGCTTAGTTGTCAGAAGCTTTTTGTCACTGCAACCTTTTGAAATAGTTGTATACTGTGTGGTAAAATGTTGGCTGTATATCACAGGAATCCATAGTCTAGTTTGTTCTTTTAGTCTTTTAGTACTCCTTTATTTTGACCATATTGATGGCTAGTTGATTTAGATATTAAAAATCTAGCTCTATCCACAAGTTAACCTGAATGAAACAACCTGTTTAGTTTCATATGTATTCGGGATATGTATACAACAGCTTTAGAAATGTTGTCCTATCAATAAGCTATAACGGGGAACTGAATTAATGAAGTGATTCTTAGTGTGAATCAGTATTTCAAGTTCTCCTTATGTAAGCTATTGATCAGTTGTATTTTGTCGGAACATATTTGGTAAAACTTTGCGTTAATATAGTTTGTATATTTATACTTCAATTGTTGACCTTTCACCAGGTTTATAAAACCATTTCAATGTACAAAGTATTGTATATGAAAGAGGAAATTATCTCTGTTGGTGATGGACAAAGTTACATGCAAAGTGAGATCAGTGATGACTTGTTAAATGGCCCTACTTTGGTACCGTTGATTGAAATAGAAAAAAACTTGCCACAACATTTCAGCTTGCTCAGTGATGTTAAACTCACTGGAGGGGGCTCGAGACAAACTGAGTAAACTTTATTTTATCCGACACTGATTTTACTGCATATGACATTAGAAAAATGCTTTTGTTGTATAGTTAATTCATCCCTTAGTAGATCTTGCGGTGAATCTCGAATGTGTTTAAGACCACCGACAAATAAGGAATGAATAAGATTTGTTTTCAATTAAATAATGTAAACTATATGGTCAAAATTGTTTAAATTTACATCAAATTCTATTATTAAAACTGACTTTTGTATTAAGAATCATTGCAATTAACAACGTTTTCTTGTCGGTACTATTTCAACATCAACAGTTTATCGCATTGTCTTCACAGCTGCTTTAAGGTGGATCGCTATAGTTTTTGAAAAGCCACACCAGGCCGTTTTAAACGTCGTTTTGACAAACTTCCCAATTTTCGATTGACCTGAAACTTTTACAGATTATCAGTCTTAGACTGAAATTTAAAATAATATACTTTGTTTTTTGATTTGTATTTCAATAGCAGCGATATACAGGAAAAATGGAAATCAGTTGCGCTTAAATTGTAGACGAACGCGATGAGATCTCGAAAAGCGGCTACCACCACAGTAAACTACAACACTAGGCACCCAAAATATCAAAGAATTAGAGAAATCTGTATGTTTGATTTTGAGAAAATTACAGATATATTTTGTACTTTGTAGTTTTGAGTGTTAGAAGGAATCACTCAATGTGTGGCAATGTGACTTACAATAACTGAACAAATAGCGCTCAAAAACCGTCAAAACCTTCCCTGTACATATATGTCTTTAGTTACTAAGTTTGAGACAATAAATCGTTCACAGTATTGAGAAATTATTTTTTTCCTTAGAGATGTTAGAGCTTGACTTCAAGCGAAAACACATCACTGTTGCGCTTTTCTAGAAATATTCAAAACTGCCGTTTATATTTTTCTGTAAAATTCACAAACTCTTCTCCCAAGTACTAGAAATGTTATCCTGAAGCTTCATTTCAATTGAGGCATTTAAACGTGGTAAAAAAAAATTAAACTCGTTCGGATGTTCACGGCCGCTAATGATGCAAATCTGCGTTACATTCTGGAGTCACGACGCAAAACACCGTGACGGTTTTGGTTGAGTTATTACTTCCGGCGATAAAAATAAATTTCGCTAATTGCTTCATTCCATTGTTCTTTTGATTACTTCTGACTGCATGTAGTGATACATTCCTTTGTGCCAGTTGAATTTGTGAAATGAATTGCAAATTAGTTACCTTTTCTCTCAAAATACCTGCGAATAAAAAGTCACAACTAACAAAAGAACAATGGAATGAAGAAATTAGCGAAATTTATTATCATAAAGTGCTATATGTTTTGTGGATTTAGTACAAGCATTGTACAAATTAACTGAAGATTAGTTTTTGTGATTGCCACGTAATTCAAATATCTTAAGAAGAAAGAAGCATTAAAAACAAAATTAATCATCTTAAGTCGTTGCTTTTTTTTCCATTTATTTCTATGAGGGTAAACCAACTCAGCTTCAGCCCTCCCCTCCCTTCCCTGGCTCTTTCTTTTATCGCCGGAAGTAATAACTCAACCAAAACCGTCACGGTGTATTGCGTCGTGACTCCAGAATGTAGCGCAGATTTGCATCATTAGCGGCCGTGAACATCCGAACGGGTCGACTTCGTTAAGATATCCAAGTTTAATTTTTTTACGACGTTTAAATGCCTCAATTATTATGAAACTTCAGTATAGCATTTCTAGTACTTTGGAGAAGAGTTTGTGAATTTTACAGAAAAATGTAAACGGCAGTTTTGAATATTTCTAGAAAAGCGCAACAGTGATGTGTTTTCGCTTGAAGTCAAGCTCTAACATCTCTAAGGAAAAAAATAATTTCTCAATACTGTGAACGATTTATTGTCTCAAACTTAGTAACTAAAGACATATATGTACAGGGAAGGTTTTGACGGTTTTTGAGCGCTATTTGTTCAGTTATTGTAAGTCACATTGCCACACATTGAGTGATTCCTTCTAACACTCAAAACTACAAAGTACAAAATATATCTGTAATTTTCTCAAAATCAAACATACAGATTTCTCTAATTCTTTGATATTTTGGGTGCCTAGTGTTGTAGTTTACTGTGGTGGTAGCTGCTTTTCGAGATCTCATCGCGTTCGTCTACAATTTAAGCGCAACTGATTTCCGTTTTTCCTGTATATTGCTGCTATTAAAATACAAATCTAAAAACAAAGTATATTGTTTTAAATTTCAGTCTAAGACTGATAATCTGTAAAAGTTTCAGGTCAATCGAAAATTGGGAAGTTTGTCAAAACGACGTTTAAAACGGCCTGGTGTGGCTTTCCGAAAACTATAGTGATCCACCTTAAGCTAGCATTGAGGTGTCTTTTGAAGGTGTCTTCATGCTTCAGCGTTCTTTTATTTCTGAGCTAATTTCCCATGAAGCAATACGCGCGTCGTCGTCCGCTCGTTTTTTGTATATTTCTCCTTTTTGCAATCTAAATACATCAATCGATTAATTAAAATACGGAAAATGCGCATCTAAAATCTATCCGTATCAAACAAACTTATACGACTCAGTGAACGCTTTTCCCGAAAGCAAATATTATATATAAAAAAAACATATCTATTGATATCTTTCGGTCGACGGCAAAGAGGATATTCCCGAACAAAAATTCCTTTGTGAAACAATATAGAAATATTAGTACAATATTATCAAACTAATATAATATGTAAATGATCCTGTGTTAATCTAATTCAGTACGGTCAGTAATTCACATAGTACCTGTTACTTCCCATGATATATTTGAATTGTACACAAAAAAACGCGTCGGCTTTGAAGAATTTCTTATGACCTCCAAGTGCTACCTCGATTATAAGTTCACACTAAGATATTTTCTTTGAAACTCGATTTTTTCCCTGTTTTGTATGAACCAGCTTTAATTTTAATAAAGATAAAAGGTAGTGCAAGCTGTGGCAAAACCTCAACGCAAAGATAATTTTGTGGTTAATATTAACAGTGAATTTCATTTTCTAGCATATGCTAAAGATATGCATATTCAAATCAAGTCGTAAAAGGCATACTATTTTTCTAACATTTCAATACTTTTTTCTGGTCATTCTTAAAATCACTAAAATAATATTATTCCAAAGTTGTCAGCCACTACTTCGCTAGTTTTTATTTCATGTTATTCTATTTTGTTTTCATTTGTTTTGTTTTGTACCAAATTACACCGGTATTTTAGTCAGACTAGCTTACCGGTCTGGCTGATCACCACTTGTATTACCATCCAAAAGAGAATACTTTTCTCTTGATAAAAGTGCGCCCATGGCTTCTTTCCCTAATCCACTGAAATTATCACTCTTGAGTGATTATACCCAAGCTTGGTACAGCAGGAATCAAATATGATATTCTTAAAGTTTAGAGGAATATTAATGGCCGTAAAGTTTCATTTCCAAAGGATTCCACGGTAAGATCGGTAAAGGATTGTTTGTAGATGTCTTTGTTGTTTTTCTTGTAAGTTGGTATGAGCGGCGTAGAAATAGCGGTTTTATATACTGTCGGCACTAAGCTGTGTCCGTTCTTGTATGGTATTATGTTAATGATAGTTACAGGTGGTTGTAATGACAGTATTGGCAGCAGCCCAATCGTCACGTTTGTGGAAAGACGTTGTTTAGTCTTGTTGAGACAGGTCTGCACCAAGAATTACGATAACTTGAACTTACCACAATGACTATTTATCTGACAAAAAGGAACACAATTACGACTATTGAAAATAAACAAATCGCGTCCATTATCAAGGTTTCATGACTGTATAGACCCGACCATCTCTTTTTTCCAGTTATTTTAAGATTTACCATCACAATCATAGGCATCACAGGCACTATATACCAATTCTATCATGGCACTGGAGAGCATAACTAAGAGAGGGGAACCCTTGTATTGCCCGCGCGCCATGAGAATTCCCAGCTGTGCTATTTTTAGTAACCGGATGCAGTTTAATTTTTCGCCCTACCCTACTCCCGTGCGCCATGCTTTTAGTAACCGGATGCAGTTTAATTTTCGCCTTACCCTACTCCCCTGCGTCATGTTTTTTATTTGTCGATCGATGCCATCGTGTTTTTTGTTTTTAGTTTGAAATTGTGTATTTTGAAGCACGGTTGTTGGGTAAGGCGAAACCTTAAACCTCCGGTTACAAAAAATCATCCCGCACGGTACTTGGGTTAGGAGAAAATCAAACTGCATCCGGTTACTTAAAATAGCACAACAGGAAATTCACATGGCTCGCAGGGTATTACCAAGTTTCTTACTTTTATGCTCTCTTGATCACAGTCATCGTCATCAACGTAATTCTTCACCTCACAATTATCACCATCACACCATCACACCATCACACCATCATCAACATTTCCATCATCATCATAATCGTCGTCATCGCCATTTTCAACGTTTCCCCACCTCCTTATCACCATCATCACCTACTACTCATCATCATCATCATCACCTTTATCATCATAATCGCTATCACCACCACCATCATCACGTTAACTTCATCACATCATCCTTAATATAGTGTTATCTCATCTATTAAGATGACTCTTGCAGATTATGGCCATCACTACCACTATCATAGCCTGAGACACAACAGACGGCTTGCGCAGTTTCGCGGGGGGAAGAGGATCGAAAGAATGTCTGATTTCTCAGACTACCACTATCAGGGAAATGATAAAGATGAATAGAGCACTTTCCAAACTGTGAAAATGTTAAAATTTAATGCGGTTTACAAAGGATATTACTTCCTTCAGACGACCGCGTTTATAATTTTCACCTTTGATATTACTATCACCACTATTAACTGTGTGAACTAGAAGCGCGTGCCCTGCATCACCACTGCAAATTGATGCGTGACCGCTTTACAATCATACAACGCCTTAGAATGTGCGCGATGCGTTATTAATAAATTAAGTTCGTTTTGTTAAACACGACCGGGCAAGCGCGTCATGACTTGTACCAGCCATGTGGTCCCAGTGTTCGTGATGATACTGAGGGCATTATTTGGGTAAGCTAGTCGTATTTCTTAGGGGTTAAACTCATCGATTTGATATCTTTTAGGCTATCACAATTGAAATTAAGAATTTTAATACTTTTTATTATATTTTAGGGATGGGAAATCGCTCGGCTTTCAGCAAATTTTTGTTTTTCTCTTAGAAGCTAGATATCGTCAGGACTTTTGGTATCTTTTCCGAGGTGTTTTTGAAAGGCAACCAATACTTTTACCACCCACTAACTGTCTATTTATAAAGAGACTTGAAGTGGAAACATTACCACATAAGATTGCATTTTAGAATCGCCATAATTTGATAGGGTAGCTTGTATGGTGGTAATCGGGGGCTGGAAGGATGTGTTTTAACAGTCTTAAAGGGTCACTACATCACTCCACTAAACATGTTACGCAATTTGATATGTCATAAAAACCGTGCCAAGATTTAATGTGCAATTCATAACCACTCTAAAACCACTGAAAGATTGCTACTTACGCTACTTATTTAGAGCACAAGAAGGATTACGTCTGAAACTGCATGGTATAGTGCTGTTTCAAAAATGATTGACGGAGTGAACGGTGATTGCACGATGGAAAGGGACTGTGGGTCTTTCATATTGAAAAAGAATGCCTTTTTGTGGCAGAAGCTGACGAATTTACTGCGCAACGCCATCCCCGGCCATTTAGTAAAGAAGAGCTTAAAGTTGATGAAACTATGCTTGTCAATGCAGAAAAACTATTTGTTGTCTGCGTATCTACAACTCCTTTCGGTCGTGCAAGCACCGTTCACTCCGTCAACTTATATTGGAGTAAGTGTATTGCTGTTTCCTCTCTCTGAAGCCTGCAAAGGATGTCGGTAAAATTAAGAGGGTCCTGAAGGGGTAAAATGGGAGCCGGGATTGGCCTTATTTTTGACTGGGAAATTGGGATTGGATGCACTGGGACTGGGATTTACAAATAAACGAACAATAGAAAATGGGAATGGGACTGAAAACTTGAGCAAAACCGATGGGATTATCAGCGACTTTTGACAGGGATTTGGTCCAAATATAAACTTCCTTTGCAGGCTTCATAGTGTGGACCGTAACTTTGATTGCCACTACGATTATTGGTGTATAATGGCCTTATATCACACGGCGGCCATGTTTATTCCCCAAGAGAGCGAAATGTGTTCAGTTTGGAACGTTCTGAAACGCATGAAAGCGAGGGTATGTTTCAACCAATATGGCGGCCGGTGATAAAGGCAAATTGGGTATTCTCTACTTTCACAAGAACAATTCTGTTTTGTTTTTTGGGGGGGGGGGGGGGGGGGGGTAGCTACTGTAATTCAAATAAAAAAAGTTTGAATTACAAAACAAAAGGCATTATGGTTATGTAAAGTAGAGAACACAATAAACTCCACACAGATTAACACCATATCAAATTTTATATTCAAGAATGAGCCCAGAGTACAAAGTCCACCATATGAAAGCATCAATTTGAAAACATACATTCAGATTTTTGACAATTTGGTGAATCAAAGTTCTATAAAATTGCAAAAACGATATTCCACAGGAAGCCCAACTATTTCTTCTGAAGCACTTGTATAATAGCAGAACATGGCCTAGGCCTTTTCTTGCGAGTTCAATTCCTAAACTGACCAACACATATTGTGTGGCTTATTGTAGAAGTTTACCAAACCAGTTGATTTGGAGTCACAACCATTTTGATGTAAATAAGAGAAGATTCTGATAATTTTTTTGTTTGGTGTAAATCAACAAGACTGACTTATAATAAAAACTTCTTTGAGAGATAAAAAAGAAAGCTTAACAGCAACGTTGGTGTACAAACCAGTAAAAGACAGTGATTTTTACAAAGCATGATGAAAGTGGAAGAGTATGTAAAACAAACTTTTCCATTTTCCAAGGACAAATAGCTGGGCTTCGTGTTATCTTAATCAATTAAAAAAGGATGTACTGTTGGCGTAATTTTGATCAGCTACATTGCAGCCTCAGCTGCTTTCTTGGGAGGAACAACTGCAACAGGAATTGAAGTATGGTGCAGTACATAATCACTGACAGAGCCAAGTAGAGTACGTCGCAGGGTATTCATACCACGTGTACCAACTATGATCAATTCAGCTTTAACATGCTTTGCCTCTTCAACAATGGCAGGTCCAGGTTCACTGCTTGCTTTATGGACAAACTTGGAACTAAATGTCTGTGAAAGGAATAGAAAATATGACTTTATAACCAATGATGATGACAATGAAGATGGTGGTCACAATGATAGAATGATAGTAATGGATATGATGATGATGATAATGATGGTGGTGGTCACAATGATAGACAGATAGTAATAGTGATGGATATAATAATAATGATAGTGGTGATAGTCATGACGATAGACTGATAATGATGGTGATGGATATGATGATGATAATGGTGGTCACTACACAGATAATGATAGTGATGGATATGATGATGATAATGGTGGTCACTACACAGATAATGATAGTGATGGATATGATGATGATGGTGGTCGCAATGATACACAGATAATAATAGTGATGCATATGATGATGATGGTGTTCATGATAGACTGTAATAATAACAACAGAGAATTTGTAACTAACCTTGTCTTTATGTTTCAATTCTTTTTGCATATCCGAACAGTAGACTTCAATCTCTTCAACAGGCTCATTATGTTTTTTCATGATCTCAGCCCACTCTTCATGAGGTACATTCATACCACCTGAAAACCAAAGTATATTGTAGCCGATAATATGCTTATTTAACATAGAAATAATTGTAGAATCATAGAAATACTCTTATTGTCTGACCTCCATTGACCATTCAGAAGATGTCTTATGCTCAAATTGTCACTACTCTTTATTCTGCAGTTATTCCTCTTAGTGAACATTTAGCCATTATCTATATGTATCGTCTATATAATACCAATTTATTTCATATTATTGTTTGTATAACTTAAATATAGTTGTATGTAATTTATAATAATTTTATTCTTTTGTTTTTGTGTTGAGCAGGTAGGTTAGATAACTGTAAATGGTTATTGCGTCTCCCTCCTTAAATAAAGATATTGTATTAGCCACTTTCCTATCGAGTTTAGGGCCTGGGACGAGTGAGGTACGCAAAGGCGTCTGGGATCATTACTCGGTACGCATTCTTGTTTGATTACTGTAAACTTCCTCACTAAACAATCATGCCAAACTATAACTGCTGCATTCCAAGTTGTTCTAATAGCCATCGAAACAAATCTCTTGGCTTCAAGTTTTACTGCATCCCTAAAGATCCAGAACTGCGAAAAAAATACAATATTTTGTTAAGGAATGACCGGCCTTAAAGGCTGACTCGCGAATGACTCGTATCTGTTCAGACTGCGGTGTCCGGTCATTTCGATACTCCTTTCAGACCTTTCAAGATCGATTCAATACATATCTATCTTGAAGTAAGCAAAGCAAAATACCAAGTTCATAAAGACATGTTATGATGATTTACTGGAAAATTACGAAGTCTTGTGATAATATGCTAAAAAACTATGAAGTTTTCATTATAAATTATGGTGGTGATATTTGAAGTTGTCATTTGTATCGAAACGCCTTTACTCGTAATTATCGTCTTTGTTGCTTGATTTTTTTTCTCAATAAACCTAAAATACACAACTGTATTCTTAGAATAACTACATTTAAGTTCAAAATGTTTATTTTTATACTAAAAACTGGTTTATTATGCGCGGTTATTTGACATTCACTCCGTCGTTCGCTCGGTTAATTTGTCACGCATATTAAACTAATTGTGTATCGAATCGACTCTACTTGTATTAAATTATCGTTTTTATTGCTTGATTTTTCTCAATAAACCTATAAAACACAACTATATTCTCATTCTTGGAATAACTACATTTAAGACATTTATTTATCGGAAAATCACGAAGTTTTGTGATAATATGCTAAACAACTACCAGGTTTTCATTTAAAGATTACGGCGGTGTATCGAAACGACATTACTTGATCATCTTTATTACTTGATTTTTTCTGAATAAACCTAAAATACACTGCTATATTCTTAGAATAACCTTCATAAAACAGAACAAGTACATTGGTCAATTGGTTTCATAAGCTTTGCACCGGGAATACAGGGCTGCAAATAATTTTTTCTATAAGCCGGTCATTTGTCAGGCCAGGGGCAAGTTTGACCTGTCAAAAACCCAGTCTGGTCGGACAAAAATATTAATTTTAAGTGAACATAATAAAAAAGAAAGAAAGAAATACCTTATTCATACTATTTTAAGCGAAATTTGATTGGTCAAATGTCCGACCAGAAGCGGTCATTTACCAGTCAAATTCCGCTTTTTATCGGACATTTGTCCGATGACTGGCGCTTATTTGCAGCCCTGGGAATATCTTCTTCACTTAGCGAAAACATCGTTTGTCAGCCATATTTACTATAATCAAACAAGTAGGCGTACCGAGTAACGATCCCAGACGCCTTTGCGTACTTCACTCGTCCCAGGCCCCAAACTCGATAGGAAAGTGGCTAATTGTATTGTTGCCATTGAATGGTTTACAGACTCACCCTTAAAACTGAATACTGGCAGGCTTGGGGCACCAGTTGCAAAGATAAACTCAACAACATCTCCTTCCTTTCTGATTTTCTCATCATACCCTGTTTAGCAAATGAATGTAAAACACATTAATTAGAACACACAGTCTACTAAGATATCTAAAATACATACCTGGTGCCTAAAAGTCTTGGAATAAATAATTATAATAATAATGATAAGTATATACAGAGCTTGAAATTATTAGCCTGCTACCTTCAGATAAAGAAACAGGGAAAGATCTATATTATCCATTTGGCAGTTCATAATTAGGCCATTGGCAGGCAGCTATTTTGAGCTCTGATATATGCACATTTCCATAAAAATAAAATGAGGTACTTTATTATATTAAGGTGACTTGCTACATTTGGAAATAATGTTAAACTTTTCTTTAAACTACGATGTATGAATGTGAAATTTAATGCTGATTACAAATATGAAAAGAAAAATGGGGTATCCTGAGCTTGTTTTCGAGATAATCAGCATTTAATGGATGCCTACGCGTGAGATTTTAAAGAAAAGTGGAAGAGATATGAAAAAAATCACAACTCATAAGAAAATAGCTTTTTTTTCATACTATATCAAGCACAAATGCCGGGTAATGAATCATTCTAAAATACAACATGGATGGTTTTGAATAAAAGACAAAGAAATACCTTGATCTTTCATATTATGTCCTTTCAGTGCTTTCAAAACAAAAAATCAAAAAATCACACGAAAATCGATTTTTTTTGTACGTTCGAAAAATTAACTTTTTGAAAAACTTTGATATAACGTAGATTTTATTAGGTTCTTTCAACTAAGCATAAAGAATGTATAGAGTCCCGTGCAAAATTCGAGGGTTTTGCCCTGTTGAAGCTCAAAACGTGTATGATTCCTTAATAAAATTTAAATTTGTACTTTTTCCACGGTTTTTGTGCATGTGCACATCGTGGGTTTGAATCGAACGTTCAAAAGCGTTCAAAAGTAGCCAGTCACCTTAAGTTACTGTTCTGAATGCACAAATATGATGACTCTATAGGCCAGGTTACAGGGTAGTTACAGGTGCTTTTACATATCTTTTAACTAGATATTCCCATGTTCCAAAGTTTGCTGCGAACTTCAAACATTTGTTACAAATATCGAACTGAACTTGGGAAGTTCAAAACAAACTTCTGAACATTGTTTGTGGCTAAGTTTGTTATTTGAAGGTGCCTGTTCCTTTAAACTAGTAGTCTACTGCAAAAATGTTCCATCTGAAACATTGATTGGCTGTTGTCTATGAAATAATTCAGGATACTTGCACAAGAAGCTTGTGTTTTTAACTCAGTGTTGCACATCTTGGATCGAGTCATGCATCTAGAAAATTACTTGCCAACTAACTTTGGAACATGCACGAATGAGCATCGGAATATCTAGTCAAAATATGGAAGTGCCTGTAATATAAGTAAATACTACAGGGAATAATTTAATAGATACCGGTATATTTATTATATGAAGTTCAATATCTTAATTTACCATGGTGAAATGATGCACAGAATATTTTGTGATATTAAAATTCATATTATTGAGACATCTTTAAAAAAATGGACGCTATTATATCCCATGAGTAAATGCTTGAGTGGCTGTTACATTACAAGGCTTAGCTTAATTAACTCCAATTCTGTTGGTTGCAAAAAATAAATTGCTCGGACTACTCTTTCTAAAGTTTATCAAGAGGTGAATCTCATTTTTGGGATTTACAATCAATTCTAGTTTTACTTGAAGCTCTTGAGGATTTTTTATCCATAGGACAGGTCTTTATATTTTTTGATTTGTGTGCGCAGTTCATACTCATGCATTTATAATGATACACAGGGCAATCGAAAACATCGATTTTTTATTTTTCAAGCCAATTTTTCTCGTTTCAGAAGCTACAAGTAAACACTTTTCTGTTGTTGGAAAGTAATCAGATGTTTTAGAAACGAATTGGATCTGTTTCGAGTATTAAAATTGTAGTGTTTTATAATAACTCAAGGTGTTTATAGAGGTTTGTGCATTGGTTCATGTCGATAGTAGCGACGAATGCGCAATGGTATTAATCGAAGCAAAGCTGCCATTTTCAAAATACGAAGCTACATAACACCAAGATAAAGGTCGTGTATTTCTCAGTATTATATCAAGTTCAATCAATTTGGGCCAGGGTCCTAAAAATGATGGCTAAACTGAGTGTTACATATTTGTAAGCTTATAAATTTGAATAATATTTCGCCGCATGTATGTACTGTTTGTACAAGAACTACAAGCTTATGCTTTAAAGTTAAAGCATTTCTAACCCCCAAGATGGACTAATCATGTTCAAATAGGTATCTAATTTAGGTTAGAATTGGCCTTTGGATTGATTGAAGTGTTCTCGAATCCAAAGTTCGGGAGGGCCACCCGAATCATAGCCATAAATTGATACAGGATCACGCCTACAAATAACTCTATTATTATCTGAGCCTTTAATACTTACATGTTACTGCATCCTTGCTAAACTGACTGCCGTCAACAGCAATTAAAATCATTCTACTCGCAGACATTTTGAGAATTGTTTTCTAGTAAATCCTTCTAACTGTACGTAAACTCCTACGAGAAGAAGAAGCTAAGCAAGGTCCAAGCTATGATATAACAGCACCTTTGATTGGTCAAAATACACCAATGACGTACCTTGTTAGATCGCTTCACTAGATACCAGATTTCCCTCGGCTACCCACCAAACTGCTTAATTTCCGAGTATCCGAGTAGTGTTGACTTTGATCATTATGAATATGTAGGCCTCTCCAGGACACTCCTTTGTGTATAGTTAACGTAAGAAGATGGCCTCGGGTAACGCTAATGAAAAGAACACAATCCTTATTCCTGTTGACGGGAGTAAAAACAGCATCAGAGCTTTTACTTGTAAGTACAGATATTTAAAATTTTGTTCACAGTTTAGAGCTTTGGTGTGCATGTCCCAACCAAATTATGCTTTAACTTTCTACCGAAACATAATAAGCAATTTGTACTTTACAGTGTTGTTTATTGATTTTAAAGTGTTGTTTATGATTGTATATTCGTTATTATTTCGTACTGTAGTTTGTATTTTAATATTTTAGTCAGCAGATTTTTAATATGCGTACATTACACTATTAGTCAATGTACAACATTTACGTTTGATGTGTTGACATATAAGCTTACTGACCTCGCTTGTCCGATTATAAACTCCTCGGACTTTACAATCTATCTTACCAACAGTAGAAACTTCATAAGCCGAGAATATTTTCAATTCAGTTTACAATTTGTGTTAGTTACAGTGATTTCATAGTTACATCATTAGAAAATTCAATATCCGATCATATAAGCTTAATACCGTCTGGTTGTGCATGCTGCAAATCATGTAATCTTTTTTCACAAAATAACATAAAAATGAAGAACAAGTTGATCTGATAACCTAATGGCCCTTTACTTATGTTATTTTGATAGTAGTTTGTTCGCTAAATCAATAAAAGAGGAAGTTTATATATATAAATAAATATGGTACCGCCCTTAAAATATGGGACCAGTTGTGGTGTAATTTATACATCTTTCATCTGATTTATTTAAAGGATTTATCCTGTAGATAGTGCTATTCAACTTTCATAGTACAGCCAGTGATGAACTTTGAAATTATTCATTAATATGTCAATTACAATCAGGGTTCGTACAGAATTCTCAACAAACTTTTCCAAAACTTTTCCACAGCCCCTACTCTAATTTTCCAAAACAATAGATATTAGCAAAATGTGGCAAAGCATCACGTGATGTTACCGCGTGCGAAAATAACACGTGACACCACAGGAATCCCGTCTCGAGCTCCGGGCTCTCTGGTCCGAGGGACTTAGCAAAAAATTGCATTTACTAGTGGTAGATTTGTTACAAAAAATCTGCATTTTAATAAATTTGGAATATATAACAAAAACGAATATCTTCAAGGTAGGAGCTGATTACAACCAACAAAAAAATCATAACTTTTCCATAGCCCACTGGTCAAAAAGGAAAATTTCCAAAACTTTTCCAGGTCCTGGAAAAAAACTATCGATTTCCAAAACTTTTCCAAAACTTTCCAAAACCTGTACAATTCATAATTTGTGATCTATAAATAATCTGTAGTACAGCTGTTCATATTTGTGTGATTATTTTACTTGATATTGTATTTACTGTACATATAGATACAATATACACTGTTAATTACTTAATATGTTTATTTTCCCCAGGTTATTAGATATACTAGAGGCATATTTAATTTTAAAGCATATTTTCTTGCATTTTCAACCTTTTTTATTTTAAATGTTTTTTATTTGCCTTTGTCAGGTATTTCCTGTAGCCAAATTATGTTGCATATAACTCCAGCGCATAATCAGTCTCATTATTTTTGGCTTATTGGATATCACTTATAGGCTATTTCTATTAAATTGCCAAATTATATCTGGTTATATAAAAAGGAATCAAGTAAAATGGAATTTCATTCTATTTTCAAAGTTAAAATATATAGTATTTTTTTTTGTAATTTTGTATTATTTTTATACATCACTTTAATGTTCTTATACTCACCAAATGTATACACCTATTTCAATTAACGTTGTCCATCTGGAATGGTTGATCTGATACCGAAAGGAATTGTGGGAGTTCATTAAATTTCAAATACATTGTATTAATTACACTTGAATGGTGTTGAACTACAGATAACAGTATTTCAGAAGTAAACATTAATATTCAAGCGTGATTATAATAGTACAGTTGCAGTTTAATGAGCTCACACAATTCCTATCGGTCTCAGATCAACCATTCCAGATTGACAACGTTAATTGAAATAGGTGTACACTAAATATCAAACATTTTGTATTATAAATGTTCTCTTTCCCCCCCCCCCCCCCCCCCCCCCCCCCCCCCCCAAGGTATTTTAATACATTACACTTGTTTCATTTCTGTACTACAGGAAGCATATTTAATAAGATTCTGTTTTTAGGGTATTGTGATCACCTCTTAAACGACAAGGACAAGCTGGTCATTATACATGCGTATACTATTCCTCCAATGCAGGCTGGAAAACATTGTAAGTTAGCTGTAAAATTGATGTATTTATTATCAATATCTTGAAGTATGTTGAAGTTGTCTTTTAGGGTTATAAGCTATATGTTATATGCAATGATGAAATAAATAGAGGATATTACACAGTGGCATAAAGATATGAATTTTATTTTTCTGGTGGTGAAAACAATATTTTACGAGCGAGCACAGTGAGCAAAATAAAATGTTATTTTTAACACAAGAAAATAAAAATTCATATCTTCAAGCCAACATGTTCTTTTTATTGTATGGACAAAAAATTGTTTAGGGCGCGTGCATGTATATGAGACATTTGGTACATAACATGTTCATATCTTCACTAGTGAAAATATGGAAAATACGAGTGTTTTATAGTTTATTATCCATATAATAAAAGAAAACATGTACAGTTTTAATGTTTGAATTAATATATCATTTAGTGTGTTGTCTTATGTTATTAGCAAATTATGATGAAAAATAAGAAACATCAAACTTGAATATACGTTGTAATTATTCGAATTGAAATATCATTTTGTGTTAAAATTAAATCTTCTCTTGTCCATTTTAGCCAGTGTAGACTTCAAAAATGAACTCTTAGAATGGCAAATGCTTATACAAAAGGCTGAAGAAAAGGCTCGCAGTGTTCTCAAGCCATTTGAAGAAATTTCTAAAAAATTGAAGGTTGGTTGAGTACCATGACTGTGAATAGTTCCCTGAATAGAGTACCAAAGTGTGACGTCACAATTTTTTTTTATCTTTTCCTATTCAAATAATTTGCTAGTCAAAAAATAGGCTGCCCCAAAAATTTGGGATCATTTGAGTGTGAAACGGCTGAGATATGAACATGTGAGCTGTGTTGTGTGCAAAATAATTAATGTAGAGGTAGTGAGTGTGTGTCTGAGTCTCCCCAATTAGCCACTGGCTAAATACATTGAGACGTTAAAAAAGTGATTTATTTTTTTTATTTATTTTTATTGAATGTAAAATTTTTGTCCATACAAAGTCTCTTATTTTTGGCCTGGTTCTAACTGGTTGGAACCAGGGCAAAAATAAGAGACTTTGTATGGAGAAAATTTTACATTCAAAAAATCATATCTCAGCCGTTTCACACTCAAATGATCCCAAATTTTGGGCAGCCTATATTTTGACTAGCATTCTATGATGAAAGTAGTCTGAATACGATAAGATAAAAAAAAAAAAATTGTGAAGTCATCACTTCGGTACTCTATTGGTAACAAGTATAAGTACATATTAATACAGTGGTCAAACGACCACACATGCACGAAAAAAACAAGTAAAATGATCCAGCACACAAATCTGACATTCATACAGACTCAATAAAAAACGATGGAGTGTACGACTTTCATCACTTTTTTTTCAAAATATAAACAAAAATACAAAAGTATAGACTCATGGTAGCTTTAAAATAAAACAAAGGTTATGTATACAGAACTTCAACCTTATATATTCAGGGAATTTCTTATAAATCGACTTTACATTGTAGTCCAAAATTCCTAATGTTTACAATGGCAAATTTACCGCTGTGAAAATGTTGCCACGCATAGTCTTTTGACCGCTGTGTTGTATATCCCTAGGTGCCGGTATCTTCACGGTTCTTACAAGCAGGAGGAAATCCGGGTGAAGTTGTAGTGAAAACTGCCAAAGACGAAGGGGCAAGTCTCATTATCATAGGGAGCAGAGGCCTTGGTATTATAAGAAGAACAATATTAGGTAGTGTTAGTGATTATGTAGTGCACCATGCCAGTACACCAGTAATTGTTGTTCCTCCTTCATAACAGACGTTAATTAACACTACTTGAAATCACTTTGGAAGGCAAGAACTTTTAAAACAAATTTCAAGAAGAAAGGAAAAGGAAAAGAAAAAGAAAGAGTGAAAAGAAAAACAAGGATGAAAGAAGGAAACGAGGGTAAAAACAAACAAAAATTTATAAGAAAAGAGGGAGGAAGCAGTAAGGAAAAGAAGAAAGAAAGGTGGGGCCAAAAGAAATAAAGAAAAGAAGTAGAGAAAAACGAGGAAAGCTATTTTATATAAATTCTATGTACAGTAATTGTACAACATTATAGGACAATATTTTTTGCTGAAATTGCTGACTGATATCATGCATCTATTTAATATGCTCTTTTTAAATTGAATTTCTCTTTGTGGGACATTTCTGGGCGCAGGTGCCTAGTTTTAACTCTATATAGGGACAGCTGGCTTTACAGCGAGCATACTTGAACCCTTGACTTTTTTCATGTTATTATTCTCCAAACCTTCTACTGCTTCAAAACATCTAAAAATGAAGCAGTGAGTTCAAATACACTAAGTGTGTATAAGAAATCTTATTTCTAATCTATTTACTTGAGGGATGTGGGTTTAAAAAGCAACAAAAAAAACCCTCAAAATGTTCAAAGTTCAAGTGTCCTCACTGAAATATATTGTAGCCTGAAAAGCATTACATTTGCTGTTCAACATGTAGCTATGGATTAACATCCAATAAATAATCACAGTCAATAAATAAGTGGATTGATAAAAAGATCAGGTTTGGCCATCATGGGATTCATTCTTTATTTTTTCATTTTTGTTTTAAATGTAATTATTTTATTTTTGTTAATGAACATCATAAATTAAATACCAACAACTTAATACTTTTATTTTATTTACATTTTGCAAAGAACAGTTGAATAGGAAAAACTATAAAAACCTGACATTATATACACATTAAAATCACCATTATATCAATGACTTTATTGTGGTGGTGGTGGTGGTGGTTTGGTTTCTTTTGCTGCAGCAATTAGATCTTGGTTAACAAGGAACACAAACCGTAGTCCGCAAACCTGAAATAATAAATAGTATCACAATTTATTAAAGTTGGTCTTCAGGATACATGTAAATAATACATTATAAATGATGATAGAAATCACTAGAGGGGTAAATGTATGTTTAATATTTCGGCCTTGGAGTTTTTTGTTTTTTTTTGTACCACACTATTTTTGAGCAAAATGAAGTGATCACATGGTACAAAAACAAGACAGGGTTTCAAATGATCATTATTCTTACCACTCTAGTGATTTCCATAGTAGTAGTAAGTAATTATCAGGGTAAGGTCTATTCTATTTCAATACAATGCTGTGTAGCTTAGTAATGTACACTTTACTTAACAAATAAAAAGGTGCACTCAGTAGTCATGTAAACTCTTTTACTCTGACGAAGGGCTAAAGCTCGAAACGTCTGAAGGTAAAGTTAAGTCAACATTTTTCTACAGTGTTACAAATTTCATTATATTACCTATCGTTTATATCAAACACTGACGCAGCCAGTTTTAAACTTTCTGCGAACTCAGACATTACAATGGCTGTTTAATTTGTAATAAAGTTGATAACTAGAAGTTTAACTATCATTTTATGATATTTCGGATGACCTCCGTCATCCATCATCAGATTTTTTAATTTGGCTACCGTCAATCACAAACATAATAGGTGCCGAGTAATTAGCAGCAGCCAAAAAAAACGTATTTCACAACAAGACATTGAATTGTCTGAGTTCGCAGAAAGAAGAAAACCGCGGTAAGACCTAGGCAAAACCTATTGAAATTCATTTGCAGTAGATTTGGCACCTGTGAGAATCATGCGATGTTTGACATGTAATGATATGTCAGGAGTTAAAATCGTTTGATGTTGAAATTTACATTGTTACTCAAATGGAGATTTCTTATTGTGATATTCAAATAACAAGATTTTTCTGAAATATTGTTAATTGTAAGATATTGAAGTACTTACTTCAAAGGTTGAATTATGATGTAATCTTGCTTTAACTCCCATACCAATAGGTTTACCATCAATCAGCAGTGATCGTCGTCCTTCATTAAATACACAGTACTCGCCATCACTCTTTAGTCGTATCACAGCCTACACAAATATTCAAATTATCAGTCTCATAACATAGTAAGAAATTTACAGTTTAACATAGTTTACCATAACATAGTAAATTTACAGTTTAACATAGTTTACCATAACATAGTAAATTTACAGTTTAACTTAGTTTACCATAACATAGTAAATTTACAGTTTAACATAGTTTACCATAACATAGTAAATTTACAGTTTAACATAGTTTACCATAACATAGTAAATTTACAGTTTAACATAGTTTACCATAACATAGTAAATTTACAGTTTAACATAGTTTACCATAACTTAGTAAATTTACAGTTTAACATAGTTTACCATAACATAGTAAATTTACAGTTTAACATAGTTTACCATAACATAGTAAATTTACAGTTTAACATAGTTTACCATAACATAGTAAATTTACAGTTTAACATAGTTTACCATAACATAGTAAATTTACAGTTTAACATAGTATACCATAACATAGTAAATTTACAGTTTAACATAGGTTACCATAACATAGTAAATTTACAGTTTAACATAGTATACCATAACATAGTAAATTTACAGTTTAACATAGTTTACCATAACATAGTAAATTTACAGTTTAACATAGTATACCATAACATAGTAAATTTACAGTTTAACATAGGTTACCATAACATAGTAAATTTACAGTTTAACATAGTATACCATAACATAGTAAATTTACAGTTTAACATAGTTTACCATAACATAGTAAATTTACAGTTTAACATAGGTTACCATAACATAGTAAATTTACAGTTTAACATAGTATACCATAACATAGTAAATTTACAGTTTAACATAGGTTACCATAACATAGTAAATTTACAGTTTAACATAGGTTACCATAACATAGTAAATTTACAGTTTAACATAGTATACCATAACATAGTAAATTTACAGTTTAACATAGTTTACCATAACATAGTAAATTTACAGTTTAACATAGTATACCATAACATAGTAAATTTACAGTTTAACATAGGTTACCATAACATAGTAAATTTACAGTTTAACATAGTATACCATAACATAGTAAATTTACAGTTTAACATAGTTTACCATAACATAGTAAATTTACAGTTTAACATAGTATACCATAACATAGTAAATTTACAGTTTAACATAGTTTACCATAACATAGTAAATTTACAGTTTAACATAGTATACCATAACATAGTAAATTTACAGTTTAACATAGTTTACCATAACATAGTAAATTTACAGTTTAACATAGTTTACCATAACATAGTAAATTTACAGTTTAACATAGTTTACCATAACATAGTAAATTTACAGTTTAACATAGTTTACCATAACATAGTAAATTTACAGTTTAACATAGTATACCATAACATAGTAAATTTACAGTTTAACATAGTATACCATAACATAGTAAATTTACAGTTTAACATAGTTTACCATAACATAGTAAATTTACAGTTTAACATAGGTTACCATAACATAGTAAATTTACAGTTTAACATAGTATACCATAACATAGTAAATTTACAGTTTAACATAGTTTACCATAACATAGTAAATTTACAGTTTAACATAGTATACCATAACATAGTAAATTTACAGTTTAACATAGTTTACCATAACATAGTAAATTTACAGTTTAACATAGTTTACCATAACATAGTAAATTTACAGTTTAACATAGTTTACCATAACATAGTAAATTTACAGTTTAACATAGTATACCATAACATAGTAAATTTACAGTTTAACATAGTATACCATAACATAGTAAATTTACAGTTTAACTTAGTTTACCATAACATAGTAAATTTACAGTTTAACATAGTATACCATAACATAGTAAATTTACAGTTTAACATAGTTTACCACAACATAGTAAATTTACAGTTTAACATAGGTTACCATAACATAGTAAATTTACAGTTTAACATAGTATACCATAACATAGTAAATTTACAGTTTAACATAGGTTACCATAACATAGTAAATTTACAGTTTAACATAGGTTACCATAACATAGTAAATTTACAGTTTAACATAGTATACCATAACATAGTAAATTTACAGTTTAACATAGTTTACCATAACATAGTAAATTTACAGTTTAACATAGTATACCATAACATAGTAAATTTACAGTTTAACATAGGTTACCATAACATAGTAAATTTACAGTTTAACATAGTATACCATAACATAGTAAATTTACAGTTTAACATAGTTTACCATAACATAGTAAATTTACAGTTTAACATAGTATACCATAACATAGTAAATTTACAGTTTAACATAGTTTACCATAACATAGTAAATTTACAGTTTAACATAGTATACCATAACATAGTAAATTTACAGTTTAACATAGTTTACCATAACATAGTAAATTTACAGTTTAACATAGTTTACCATAACATAGTAAATTTACAGTTTAACATAGTTTACCATAACATAGTAAATTTACAGTTTAACATAGTTTACCATAACATAGTAAATTTACAGTTTAACATAGTATACCATAACATAGTAAATTTACAGTTTAACATAGTATACCATAACATAGTAAATTTACAGTTTAACATAGTTTACCATAACATAGTAAATTTACAGTTTAACATAGTTTACCATAACATAGTAAATTTACAGTTTAACATAGTTTACCATAACATAGTAAATTTACAGTTTAACATAGTATACCATAACATAGTAAATTTACAGTTTAACATAGTTTACCATAACATAGTAAATTTACAGTTTAACATAGTTTACCATAACATAGTAAATTTACAGTTTAACATAGTTTACCATAACATAGTAAATTTACAGTTTAACATAGTATACCATAACATAGTAAATTTACAGTTTAACATAGTATACCATAACATAGTAAATTTACAGTTTAACTTAGTTTACCATAACATAGTAAATTTACAGTTTAACATAGTATACCATAACATAGTAAATTTACAGTTTAACATAGTTTACCACAACATAGTAAATTTACAGTTTAACATACGTTAGAGTAGAAACACTTAATCTGTGAAACAAATACTAATTTTTAGTACTAAATAGTGATAATAAAACAATAGAAAACAAAGAATTTTTTTATGAAATAGTACTAATTAGTACTAATTATATGTCACGGATTTAGTGTGTCTACTCTACCATATACAACATAGTAAATAAACAGTTTTCACCTGTAAAAGTTTCCACTGAATTTGTCACAGTCACAGTTGAAATGTCATATTTATAAACTTTTGAGCATGAAAGTGCTTACTATGTTATAAATATCTCATGTCTACTATTATCACTCTCATGTTTAGAGTGTACAATAATCACACTGCCTCAGTGGTTTGGAAACTGCATAGTTACAAATGAACTTACTTGTCTTCTAGAGATTTTCCATGCAGGTCCTTCCAGCGATAAATCAACATCTACTTGATTATCTGCCGTTGCACGGCCTACAATAATCTGCAATACGCACCAATACGTACAATAAATGAATAATGCTTTAACTTGTGATTATCCTTTTTAACAGTACACTGTGTTTGCAAATGTATTTATGTCAAACAAAGTGTCAGTCAAAAAGTATTGTCTAGAAAGTTGACATTATTGCTGTTTATCTGTTGCAGTTTCTGTTTGATAAAAACAGTTCAGAATAAATTATTAGTTTTAATTACCTCTCTTGATCGCATTAAATATCGAACCAGTCGGCCTCGTAGCACAGCAAGGGTTTGGTTATCAAACTCGTTGTGAGATCCTGTTGACGTCTTGTCTGTGAAGAGAGATTAAATGATATAAACATTTTACATTGTTTCAGTGACTAAGGTGCTCTGCAAAACCAAAAGAGCCATAACATCCATAATAGTTAATTTTCTCACTTACTTGGTACACAGAAATCATCCACAATAACCTGCCATTTTGGTATCTCTTCCTCTAGTTTACATATCTCTCTCTTCTGTCTGCGGTCTGCGATGGACAGTTCTTGCTCCAAATTATCATCCTTTGGTTCTCTATAAAGAAAAGAATCACCCATTTACAAAGTGTAATGAATGTTTTCAAAATACTTATCAAATAAAACAATTAATACAGCAAATGATATTAAATATATAGTTTAGAGATTTCTGTTGAAAATGTAAAAAAATTGAGTCTGGTAATATACACTCAGACAAATGAAATATTTTCACACAATGAATTTTATATTCAAGTTGATTATTACTTACAATAGTTCATTATCGTTCAACTGATCTTCCACATCTGAGAAGTTCAATGCACCATCTCCTGTGGGGACTAAACAAAGGGAAACAAATACTTAGAAATCAAAGTTTCAGCAAGTGAACCAGTGCAAAAACCATTGTATTGTAGACGGATACATGGAGCTTTTTTGTGCACTGTTTGATAGTCTAAAAGCAAATTAATAAGGGAATCAAAAATGTAAGCTGAAGCAAATTTACATCCAATGATGTCACATGGCTGACAAAATTGTCCAAATTAAGCATGAAGCTACATAAACATGAAATAGCCGCTACACACTCCCTTGATCTAGATATGTACTAACAAACTAACTTAGTAAAAACTAACTTAGTATTTACAATCACCCACCAAGGCTCTTCGAGTCTTAACACACAATACCACAGTATTCACTAGACACAATATGTAATGCAATCTGTGTTGAGCAACCTACCTGATTGGTCAGTAAGCAGTTGATATTGTCTCATTAAAAGCCAGTGGTTTTTAAGAGTTACAGCTGTACGACATGGATGGAATATAGAAGGGTTTTTATCCAATAGATCTTCAAAGATGTCCAATGGAGATGAACTAGTCTAAAATAAAGGAATCACTGTCTAAATATCATCATTGACATAGATCTGAGATATCTCTTGATTGACAGGCCTGGCTTCAATAGACCTCTTTACCTTCTTTGTTTGTTGTCCCATTTCAGATCATGTAATGCTACCCTTGGGAATTGTTTCTTTCACATGTAAATGATATAACACGTTCATCATAAAAGAACAATTCTCAAGGGATTGACACATAGTCTGAAATGGGCAATTTTCATACAGAGGTAAAGAGGTCTTTTCCTTGCCTGTATGATTACATTGTCATTGGGCAAAACACTTTACAGCAATGAATTATGCTTACTGATGGAATATTGGCCAATAGACTTTCTTCTTCTTTATTCCACAAGGCATTGTTCTGTGCTGCTGCCACAACATCTGATGGAAGCTGCTTCATTGCAAGTGTTGCTAGCCTAAAAAACAAAATAAGACGAATTAGCTAATAGAATAACAAAAGATTACGGTAGAAATAATACAATAGAGTGCAAATAATATACCCATGAAATAGTTAGCTGACTATTTAGTGCAATTTTATGCTAATTCTATTGTTTCATGAGCACTAATTAGTACTGTTGTTTCACAGGTATATTATTTGCACTCTATAAAAAATTGCAATATAAAATTGATTTATTATTATAATGTGATAAACAAGAAATGTTTGTAACTGACCTTGAGACCACCGGGTCATATAGAAGTGCATACCATCTTTCTTGAATATCTTTTAGTGTAAAGCGACATGAAAACTTGACTCCAAGATAAACAGCAGTCAAGTCATTTGTCTGTGGTTAAAGAATATCACTGTTAGATTGATTGACATTATCATATTCACACATCATAAATATATCCCTTCTTAACATCTCAAACAGGTTCCCATTTAAATCTGTACTTTCCCATTTAAATCTGTACTTATGCAAATTGTGTTGATGTGTGCTAAACACACAGATCAATCAATCAGAGTATATTATTTCTGAAGAGAAATTCTCTGATTGGTTGATCGGTGTGTTTAGCACACATCAACAAAATTTGTATAAGTACAAATTTAAATGGGAAAGTACAGATTTAAATTGGAAACTGTTCTCAATGTATTTAGCATGCAGACACAAGTGCCCTACTAATTGGGGACACTCACTACCTCTACATTAAATATTCTGGCACAAACTGCTCATCCCCATTATCAACACAATCATTATTAATTCTAACAACAATGATTATTACCTGCTGGATGGCTGTGATAAGTGCAAGGTCATCTGTTGGTCTCCATCGTCCAAAGTCTTTACTGACTTGAGGTGTCTACAAGATAACAAATATAAAATGTATATGATAACATTATAAATGAGAAATGCCAAACTGATTGCTTTCACCATTTCATGCTATACAATTGTGCTGAGCATCAAATGCCTAGAACAGGTTCCCAATTAAATCTATACTTATGCAAATTGTGTTGATGTGTGCTAAACACACAGATCAACCAATCAGAGAAGTTCACTTCAGAAATAATATACTCTGGTTGGTTGATCTGTGTGTTTAAAGCACACATCAACAAAATTTACATAAGTACAGATTTAAATGGGAACCTGTTCTAGATGTTTGTCTATAATTTATAAACTCCTTAAACAACTGTTACACAAGCACTTTGCTATAGATTAGGTGATTATCTGTCAGTCAAAGTCTCTTGGCCATATTTTACAGATGGAGAAGAACAAACATGTAAATATTTAAATAATGTATGACTATTGTATTATATGGATCAAGAAGACTCCTGGGAGACCATGGACAGAGATCCTTTTCTCATTAAGTCCAGGAATAAACATTATTTTTCAAAGGATGGCATTGTAAATGTACCCAAGATTGAGTGAGCTGGAGACTTCTCTTAGTCAATTATTCAATAGCCAACCAATGCTGGATGACTTAGGTGAATTATGCACTGTTGTTTACCTTTGGTTTCTTTTGTTTTCTTCCTCCTGATCTGAGTGACACTGGCTGAAATCACAACAATATACAATGAATGCCATGTTTGTACTTAAAAAACTCAAGAATAATTAATGAGACATTTTCAAAAGAAACCATGACCATGTTGTAAATCTTCATTCAACACTAGTGTTGTCTATCCTGATTTGCATAAGTTATAACTTGTCATTTCACGGCAAAATTTATTGTAATCTTGAAAATTTTGGTAAAATATGAAAGAGCTATAAACCTAGACGTTTTTTTAAGTCGAGTCTGTGTTGTATTGGCTATACAATCTCGTGCCTTTGACTTGCGATTGTATCTGCCGATACAACACGGCCGCTCATGTTGTAAACATTACTTATATAGTATTATTATTATAAGTAATACCCTGGCACTAAGGGATACACCTAATTCAAAAAAGGTTGACGGGGCGAACGGCGATTGGTGATTGGTGATTGGCGATGGTTAATATGAATTCCTTCTTATTCGTTTCTAAATTACCCAAACAATGCCTCCACCGTTCAGCGAAACCTTCGAGACATCCATCTAAGGTCATCGCTTAACGATGTTTGGGTAATTTAGAATAGAATAAGAAGAAATTTGTATTATCCACAGTCCCGCAATCGCCAATCACCAATCGCCGTTCGCCCCGTCAACCTTTTTTGAATTAGGTGTATAAGTGACTAAATGTCCCTGAAGCCAAGTTGATCAATAAAGTCATATTGATAATCCATGAAAATGATTTGTGTGTTTATTGATTGCAATCGATAGCTTAACTGGCATCGAATGTTATTTGCTATCATTCTTATTGTTAATCGATGAGTATTGATTGTAAACGCCCTTGTGATTATCAATTGGTCATTGATTGGCCAATATCAATCAATATCATTGCAGTAATAATATCAATTCTTCAATTGAGTTTCTGATGATCAATTTCATCGATTGGTTAATACACTGATAAGTATTCTATTATGCTTTCTTATAAAATGTCCAACCCAATCAATTAACAAACGGATCCTACCATAGGTCTTTTCTCTTTCATAAACTCCTTCATTGGATCTTTCTCTAAAGGTTGTCCAATCTCAATGCCTTTCTTAGGCCCTTTCTTTAAACTGCTTTCTACAAGTTCGTCGTCAAACTTCTTTCTCTTAATGGAACGAGACGAGCTTCTTCGTGGTGTACTGTGTCGCTCTGTTCCTGGCGGTTTAGGCGCACCTTGGGGAATCATAGCTTCACGAGGCACAGACATGGCTTTTCCTGTTTGAAAACAACGAAAGTACGGTCATAAATGTCCTATTTACGCCCAGTTTTCAATGGAATGCGTTTGCATCATTTAGAATTCGAGCCATGTCGACCACGACTAAAGGCAGCACACTGCCTCGAATTATGACTTATAGCTTACCAATCAAAGACAGAATAACCACACAAAGATAAAATAACATGTTTTTGTATAACACTTACTGTTTTATGGCTTTGATCGGAGGATATAAGATGATATTAGTGGTATTATTTTCTCTACTCTGTATCCGCCATCTTGGATTAGTGAATCATGGGAAATGATGCATTGTGGGAGTCTTGAAATGCACAGGTAGCCCGAACTTAATCGAAATGTAATGGAACACACAAGTAGACCAAAATGATTTGGATATTTTAACCTTTATTACAACACTTAAGGCGATATTCAAAAGCTATTTAAAATACATTAAAAGGTGAACTAATTTTTATTTTTTTACAGTTGGCAAACAGCTTTGGTATTGGACTCGTAAAAAGGTATAAATTAAGTGAAACAAAACGATTTTGATAATATAAAAATAACATAATTAATTAATTAACTTATAATTAAGTATTTTAACAAAACAGATTTTCATTAAAAAACAGCAGCTTCAATTAAAAATATTCTTATTTTTTACAGGCAATTTTCTTATTCAATATATACAAGCCTGTTCAGTTCCATTCCTTCTTATTTTTATTCTTTTTCTTACTTTTTTTAATTGATTGATAAGCAATTATTTTTGTTGTTAAATTAGGAAAGTTGCTAGTAGTTATATATCAGGCAACAGTACTAAACAACATTGCATTTATTGGTTACTGTGTTTAGCAATACGAGACGATCTCCTCAAGTTCTCTACATAATTCATTTTTGTTTTCTTTACGGCCTTGGGCGTTTTGGGGGCTTTTGGCCTTTTCTCAGTTTTCGTGTTCTTTTTTCCTAAACAAAACAGATATGATTAATATTTAAACGAGACTGAACAGTCCCTTTGGAATTTTAATGCATTCACTTTTGATCATGAATTTGATGGGTGGAATTAATGATGCTGTTGTATAATTAGTGATGATGGTGATGACGATAATAAATGTGATGATAATGACAGTGTTGTTATGCACCTATCAATGTCTTAATTGTTCCAACGGGGGAGTGCGGGCATACCCAGGGGCTATTGACATTTTTCATATCATGTTGTCAATAGTCCCTATCCTGGGGACATCAAATTCATATACTTACTCATATATTTACTGTTGTGGACGCAGAACTTTGTGATGAAATTGTCAAAAAACATAGAGCAGCCCCAGGTATGGGCAAAGTTTATGTTCAATAGCCCCACTTTGCCCGCACTCCCCCTGTTGGGGCAAGACATTGATAGGTGCATTATGTTCACAGTAATTAAAAAATAATATGTTGCTGACAACAACAAAAATATGGTATTAATAATGATGATGATGATGATGGAATAATAATATTGAATATTATGATCATCATCATCATCATATCTACATGTATGATAAGAAATTGATGCAGATGATGTGGTCGACTGTAACAATAATTATGATAAACTTACATACTCCAGATAAAATAATAACAAACCTTTCTTGTTTTCTTGCTTTTCACACTGAGTTTCTTTCTTTTTCTTAGAAAGGACCTCCTAGAGCAAAGATTGACAAAAACATTTATTAATAGATATTTATCAGAGTTGCATGTATTAGCCTGTGATGCCAACTTAGGCTAAATTGCATGCTTTCCAACCTCTTTACTAAGTTTTTTTGACATCTGAAAAGATTTGATTGAATCATCATTGATATATCTGTATGAATTAAGTGGTTGGGGTTACTTTTACGTACTAGTAATAAAAATTATTGAGTTTTACTTTGACACATTAGTTAGAATATATACCAACAAACAAATATTCAGTATATACCGCTGGTTCACTTTTGATGTCGTTAAGTTCATCACTGGCTTGTCTTGAGCGCTTTCCTTGACCAGGTTTTGATCTTGATTTACCTCCTGAAAGGAAAATTATAACAGTTGACAATTTAACAAGCTAATAAAGTAAGTAAGTAAGTAAGTAAGTAAGTAAGTAAGAAACTTTATTTATAGAGGGTAGCACTAAATAGCTAAAAGCTAATAAACTTGTGGCCCTCAAAATAGCTAATAAGTTTCAATGTTACTGGTATACTTTTTACCTTTTGGTGCAAGTGGGCCGGCTGGACCCTGTAAAGAATAGGCTTTAGTTAGATCGATTTAAAAAGTAGAATAATAAAGTCGATATCAAACTGCAAAACAGTTCCTACTTTTACTCAAAAACTCTGAGGAAACGAGTTGAAGTTCAATCCACTACGTATCATCATCACCAACAACCTCAACCATCAACAAACACTTTGAACTCATAATCATATTATCATGCATCCTGTTATTATCACCAACCCAGTTGTCCCTATCAGTTTATGAGCATGCCAGCATCATTATCTACATTAATTGTTAATCTTATTGCTGTCATCATCATTTCCCTGATAATCGTAACAACAGCTGGTGTCATCTTCATCATTGTGCCATTATTATCATCAACAATGACATAGCTGTCTGTTACCTTAAACCACATAGTTCTACCATCATGGTCGACAAGATTGGTCATTGTAGGATTACTGTAACACTGCAACCAATTCATAAATGCAGAGTAGTCTGAGTGCTTTCCTGATGGATCATAACCTGCTCCTGCTGCAATGTATACACAATAAACAAATAAATGAGTGAATGGATGGATGAATGGATGAATGAGGGTGTAAATGAACAGATAACAGGTTCCCATTTAAATCTGTACTTTCCCACTTAAATCTGTACTGATGCAAATTTTGTTGATGTGTGCTAAACACACAGATCAACCAATCAGAGAAGTTCACTTCAGAAATAATATACTCTGATTGGTTGATCTGTGTGTTTAGCACACATCAACACAATTTGCATAAGTACAGATTTAAATGGGAAAGTACAGATTTAAATGGGAACCTGTTAGATGTATAAATGAATGAACAGGTGAATGAATGAATGAACAAACGAATTGAAAAGAAAAAAAGAAAAGTATATAAATGAGTGGATGAATGAATGAACTAATTCATCAAAGAAAAGGTTTGACATATTTACACAGCATCTATACTTACGTAGTTGAAGAACTTCATTTGGAACAATATTACACAGTTGGAGAATATCTTGATTACATGGTTCATTCATCTCTTTGTTTTCTTTCTTGATTTTTAAACTTGACAACACATCTCTAGCAAGAGTGAATGGTGGAATTCCTGCCCTGTAAACAAACAGGATGTCAGAAAGTCATTACTTCCTCAATTCAATAACATCAGGCCTACATTTTATATTTTCATTTCACTCATATTCTTATTCGTATCCGAAAGAACTTATGATTTTGAACAGTATAAAATAGTGATAAAGTCTATTTCTAATATTTAAGCATAAGGAAATGGGTATATAATTAATAATACAATACTATAGCATCTTCATTTTCTTACCTGTAGATAATTTCAGCTCTTAAGTAGTTTCCAATGCCATTGAAGTATTTCTGGTTGTGCATTACTTCACATAGTGGCTTTTTGAAGTCATTGTTGTCTAGACTGTTCAAAATGTTTTCTCTGAATGCAGGATATTCTAAAACTGGATCAGGACCACGGTTAGGTGACCAGCTATCATTCACTTCCCATCGACCAAACCTACAAACAAATTTAAATATCATAATTTTATTTTCTCTAGAATAGACCAGGTTTTTATGAAGGTGGGAGTAAGAAACATTGTGTGTCCATCTGTTGGAATGACGATCAAGAACTTTCTGGTATTCTGGTCATCCTGGGGTGGTGATCAGACTTTATGGGTTAAAATGACTAGTCAGGTCAAACTGCACCTGGAAGGTTGTATTCTCACTGGGCAAGAATATAATAATATTTAACTTCAGGGGTGGCGAAGTGTCAGGTCTAGTACAACAATTTTGCCTCATAACTTTTTGAAAAAGCTGGGGGGGATACAAAACCCCTAGCCACCATCCCCCCCCAACCCCCCCCATCCCCATCCCCTAGCCACCATCGACGCCCCCCCCCCCCCCCCCTGCGCCGCCCCTGATTCTTCTATGCAGGAAACTGTATCCCACATGTTATGAAACAGTTGAATGCATGCAATCACTAGTTTGTCTTATGTGTCGTTTTGTCCTGGCCTCATGAGCTAAGACTTCTGAGCAGTTTACATATTAGTTACATTAATCTTGATATTCAATGGCGAATACATACCTTCTGACATCAACAAAGCTCAGTACCATAACTGGCTTATCTTTTGTAAAGAAACTCAAATGCGCATGCTTATGTTTATCTTCAGGGGAGGTAAACTGAAATTTGCCGCTCATACCAAATCGAAACAAAATTCGTGACTTTTCGTCCATCTTTTTGTTATCTTTCTTGTCTTCTTGATGGTAGGGGGATAATATTAATGCCATTTCCTTTCCTCTGGACTCTGCTTGAATGGTGTAATCTATGTGAAAACATCTTTCATTTATTTGGATGGCATATCGCCCGGAGTATCCAATCGATGAAATCGATAATCGATATCAATCGATATCAATTTATCGATTGATATTGAAAATCGATGAACAATCGATGGCAAAAATCTTTGTGACTTTCATCGATTGAGCGATGACAATTTAGCCAGTATCGATTGACATTCGATGACAATTTAGATATCGATTGATAATCAATAACAATTTAGTATATCGATTATCAATCGATGACAAAAATCTTTGTGACCTATCGATTAATCATCGATTGACCAATATCAATCGATATCAATTACCTAATTATATTGATTGATATCGATTGATTTTCCGATGATCGATTATCATCGATTGGATACTCCGGGCATATCGAGGCACTTTATTCCGACCCTTTTCTACCTTTGAAGTTGTGTGGAATCTCTGGGTTCTTGTGATTAACGGTCGATTTTACAATCTTCCCATGGAAGATCTTTTCTTTACAGACAGCATTTACCAATCTTGCAGCTTTGTTAAGTTCAGGACCTTCTGGCATTTTGAGAACAAACACGATGCTTTACCAAACAGCAATAAACGTCAGGCGTTCCTTGCGTGATTACATAACCTGAATTATTTAACACAGGGAACCCAAAGAATGACACATGCGCATAACTCGGTGACAAACAACATTGAAGAGAAAATCGTACACGCTCTTGTTGTTTATAGTCGATTTGAACGTCTGCGTTTAATAAAAAGCTCGTTTTCCTCGGAATCGGTGGAGGGAAAAGTAGAGACTGCTCGCAAACTATCAACATCAACCCGGGACATAAAGAATTTAAACACTCAAGACAAGTAGGTATTACAGCGCAACGCGTAAAAGTATGGTCACTGATAATGTATTCGCATACTTCTGTCTCGCCATCGATCCAATCAGCGTTGTAGGATTGTGTTATCTTGTCGCTGATTGGATCGATTGCGAGACAGAAGTATGCGAATACATTATCAGTGGCCATACTTTTACGCGTTGCGCTGTAAAAGACAAGAGCCTAATGAGGATATTATGTATTTGGTCTTATTAATCAGCATCATGCAACCATGGATAATAAAACAGCTTACAAAACTTACATGCACACATAAATTAAAGAGGGGAAAATAAGGAATTTCCAGTAGCCTTGGTAAAAGCACCTTGGCATATAGGGGCGAGAGAGAGTGGAGGGGTGGTTCGTAAACTTAGTCGGCCTCCGTTTTTAGTGTCGTCAAGCAACGTTTGGGGTAGGGAGCGTTGCGTGACGACACAAAAAATGGCTGCGAAGAAGACTAACGCATGAATCTAGTTGGCATCAGTCTCAGTTCCCCCTTCCCCACAAATGATCACATTAAAATACAGGAATTAAAGTCGTATGGGATGATTGGCGGTCGATTATGAGATTGACCCATAAAAGGTGCGCATAAATTACAAGTAAAAGTTTTGTTGGTTTTCTTGGCAGCTAAGCTCAGTAACAAAAATTAAATGACAATTTTTTTTTATTTGCACCTTAATGTTCAAAAAGTTATTACATATATAATTGCTTATCTTTTAATACATGATGAAGGTGCAGCAGGATAATGGGCTCCTGGGTGCAGTGATCAACTAAAAAGCTATACAAGGCCAGTTGGCTAAAATGACACTAGAGCCTGGTTCACACGGTGTAATAATCATAATCATAACCACGTTTACGACTAAGATTGTACGGTTCACACGTGCGACATGTCATAATCATAGTCATAATCATAAGAAAATGGAAACTTCTCCATTTATTATGACTGTATTTATGATTATGATTATGATGCATGCCGTGTGAACCAGGCTTTAAGTGTACGGAGTCACGTTGCATCGAGAACCCTGAGGATCAAACACACAGCTGCAATATATGTTCAATCCTAAAAGGGTCACCAATCACCCCTACCACTTGGACACTAAGGGACTCCCCATCCCCCAGGGCTCGAAAAATGGCCCTTTTTAATACGAAGTCTATAAAATATTTATCATTGATTCTTGAATATTATTATTATTGTAAATATTTTCTTCCTATTTTTACTGATTTATTTATTAACTAAATGCACACACCATGTCAATGACTTCTTGGCGGGTCATTTAATTTTCGCGGAATTATGCAGACTAATCATGCAGGACGATAGTAAATTGATATATCAGCGGTATAATCCAGCATTTCCTTTGTACCTCATGGATCTTTGCCACATAGTCATAGCGGTAAAAACCTTAGAAATAGTCAGAGAGTTACACATACGAGGAATTACAAAAGGTATGTATATATAATTGCTTCGCTTTTAATAATAAGTTGTGTCACTGTAGCTGTTCGTGCTCTCGATGGTTGCCTACGGTAATTGCCAACTGTGTGCACGTAATATATACAATATTTGCGTCCGATCTGTATGGCAAATACAACGGTGAGTCGAAGACAAGCCGTTGTATATCTCTTGTAAAAGTCCAACGTTAAAATTGTCAGATAAAAGTAATAAATCTGGTCGAGAAAATTCAACTTTTTATCTAAAATACAACCTTCGTCACGAACGTGATTTCTTTAGTCAAATTCTCATTCATTATTCATGAATCTTATAAGTATTTATTACTGAATCGCTTAAACTGGCCACAAATAAAGAAAAAGACTGCTACCTAACTAAATAGTGCGGCGAAATTAAGTTTTAGTTTCTGGATACATTAATTTTGTCTTGATTTAATTCCATTTGTTTTGTTGCGTGATCTAAAAATCTGCATGATAATACAGTGCCAAATTATTGTTTATCAGCCTTCCACGATAATATTGTAATGATCAAACGGTTTTGGCTCAACAATGCGTACGGCGCATTTTCTATGAAAAAAATTCATTTATCAATATCAAAATTTTTGCCTGATTTCTCAATCTAGAGCGCAAACACTTAATCCGTGAAATAAAATCAAAATTGTTACTAACAAATAGTTCTTATTTAGTGGTTATCACTCAACCAGAACAGTCTTAGAAAAGGCAAATACAAAGGAGACAATACTTCATTACAGCTTTACTTGTTTAAAATAGTCACTAAATAAGAACTATTAGACAGTAAAAAATAGATTTTATTTCACGGATTAAGTGTTTGCTCTCTATTATATTTATAACAAATAATGATATAAGAGTAGAACAAGTAATAACAACAAATAAACAATAGTTTCTTTTGAAAACCACAATTTTTCTTCGACATCCCCAAAATGCGTCAGATACATTATGTTATGTTTCTGTTTTTATATTTCGATTATTTGTTCTGTCATTGTATTTTGGGTGATGTTCTGCGTGAGACGTCAGAAAGTAAGTTTAAGGTCCAGCTGAGTGGGGGAGAATCAAATGGGGTTACATGACGGTGGGCGGCTGATGATTGTCATTATCCATACATGCGCGTTATCGGGGTCATAGTTGAAAACCATCATAAAGATAAAAGAAAAACATTTTTCATTTGATAATTGTCAATTTGAATTAACTTCGATTCATTTGAGCATGATTTGAACAGAAAAGAGTGTCATATATGCATTTTGCTAAACATTTTACATAAATTAACACAGGGCATACATTTCGATTTTACACTGCTGGTGATGAATTACATAATATTTTTACCCTATAGCCCGATTTGTTGTAAATAATATAGAAAATATTCGCAAGATAGTTATTTGTTCAATTTCGCTGTATTTGCTAATTCAACACAAAGCGGAATTTCGACGTGATTGAGTACTCGCATTTTAAACTGAGTACTCGCGTTTTAGATTGAGTACTCGCGTTTTAGATTGAGTACTCGCGTTTTGAATTGAGTACTCGCGTTTTGAATTGAGTACTCGCGTTTTAGATTGAGTACTCGCGTTTTAGATTGAGTACTAGCTTTAAAAATTGCGTACTCGCGTTTTAGATTGAGTACTCGCGTTTCATATTGAGTACTCGCGTTTAAGATTGAGTACTCGCGTTTTAATACGCGCGTTTTAAAATGAGTACGCGCGTTTTAAATTGAGTACTCGCGTTTTAAATTAGCGTGCACCGTCACATCTACATCTACCATCTACCATCACATCGGAAGTATCGATTATGCTCGTCGGAACATTTCCTACAAGATATAAGAAGTGTTTTTAACAGGGCGTGACACGGGCTTTTTTTTTTTTACCCCTAAGAGATATGACATGAAAACTAATAAAACAAAGCACAGCAAGCTGTGGATATGACAAGCTTCCCTTTTGGATACCCTAAAGGCCGATTAAATGTCAAAATTCTACATTACACTTTAAACCCCTTAAAGATACCAAATCACTGATTTTTAGAAGAGGGTGGCCAAGGGAGGTCGTCATCACGTTTCACGAATCGATATTTATGATATTCACACATCACGTACAAATTTAAAGTCACGTTCTACATAGTATTTACGTATAACAACTAAATTGTTTGTTATTTTCACAAATCGCACACTTATTTTAGCCTAAATCACGCGTCACACGTTACCCATTGGCCACCCTCTTAGAAATAAGAGCACGGCGAGCATACTCGATTCAATAGTTTTACACCGGTGTCACCCTCCCAATTAAAATGACAATTAAAATGCAATTTTTGCTGCTAATGTACAAGGCCAATGTACAATTAACAAAGTCTTTTTATTTTGACCTTTTTAACGCACTGTTTTAGTAATATTTCAAAAACGAGTACGAGTGTTTCATTAGGGTTTCTAAACACGATAAAACATTTGAAAGCACGAGGCCGTAGGCCGAGTGCTTTTATTGTTTTTGAGTGTTTGGAAACCCTAATGAAACACGAAGCACGAGCTTTTTGGAATTACTTCTCAGTCGAATAAATAATTCATTATGCAGGAATGTGACTAGTTCTTTATAATATAATAGGTCACTCATTATATTGCCTGGGATTATGAGAGTTATTTGGAATTCCTCTCGTGCGGAATTTATTGGATTTCGAAATACTGTAGGGTTTATAAGGAGTGTTACGGGATTCGTACTTGAAGTTGTACAAATAGGCTTAGAAATTGTTCAGTTGAGCAATATTTCAAATTGTACTCTAAATATAACCGTGTAACTACCTACATAAGTAGTTTTTTTTTTCATTTTCTTTAGAAAATAATCCAAACTGTCATTTAAATATAAGTTATAACTTCAGTAGGGATCATTAAAGATGCGAATAAAGTTCATTTATGTGAGGACTTGACGTCAGTGTAATTTCTTATAATATATACAGAGTATTTGATGGCGTGGGAAATAAGACTCTACTTTGCCAACCAAATCACCAATAGCTCAGCTGGTGTGAAGAGGGAATTCAACTCCAAGGGTTGCAGGTTCGAGACTCGGACACGCCAATAAAAAAAGGGGAAAAAAATAATGTAAAAATAATAATAATGTAAATTAGGTAGAAAGGTTAAGGTAATAAAGGATAGTAAGGTAGGTAGTAACTAATAGAATACTAATTCTTTTCAGATTTCCCACCACTATGTAGATTTAGAAATATTTTCATCACTAGTGATGAAAATATTTCAAACACCGGTCAACCTATAATCGTGTTTCATCGGGGTTTCAAACCCATGCACGTGGTACAAATGGTGTGCTCACATTGGTTGATTAGCTCATGAATTATTAATGAGTTTGAGAAGCACTGTTCAATATCAATTTCTAGTTCACGTTGTGACAGGCTTGCGTTACATGATTATATAGCCTGCAGAAGCGTAGTGACATTGTAGATATGCATGCAAATCTATAGCATCATGCACTTAAAGATTCAGTTAAAATTAATGGCCATGCAAATCTTTCACGCATGTTATGGAGGTTTAAAGCCAGTACCCGGCGAAGACATCACTTGACAGAAGCTGCCTGTTCTATACCTCACATACATTAAATTTTACACACACATACATACATACAATTACTTGCCCCATATATTTACACACACACTCACATACATATAAACCCTCAAATATACCTCAGGCATTTGATACCTTCGAAGACATCGATAAAGAACGGCTGATATTAATAATGCGATCGTTTTTGTACACAACTGCTTCATAGCATGTTTTGATACACCTCGGTGACTTCAAATTTAATCATTGTGCTTGTTCATGGCGGAAAATATATATTTTTAATGGAGATGAAGTTGTTTTTCAGTCGTTTCTTCGACTGTGAGCGGCCACCAGTATAAACAAGTAAGTAATAATAATTGCTATATTATAATGTTAAGTTTCAGGAATAAAGATAAATAGTGTTTTTATTTTTCGAGCGCTTGTTGCATTAAGCCAAGCGACAAAAGTTGATGCTTTTGAAAAAAAAAAGAAAAAAAATTCACAAATATATATTTCTATTTTTATAAAATATTTATATATTTATGGGAGCTATAAATATTTCCAGGTTTAAATCTAATTTACTTAAATTGCTTTATCATCATAAAGTGACAAGAGATTTGTTTGTAAAAAGGCAGTTCTATTCGATGTGCAACCATGTGTAACAAAGGGTATATAAAGGGAGAAACAATGATAACTCAACAATCGTCGGTCGAGTAGTGAAACTCAGGAAGACGGGGATAAACACATCTGAATTGGAAATTAGCTTAGGATTGGGGATGGCTCAACAATAGCCCGACAGGCATTCTTTCTGTTTCCCTCCTCTCCCACCCTAGCTCACGATTATGCGCTTCATGCTTCATATCCTGCGGACTCGTACACTTCCCATAACTCTTTTGTCCGTAAGCCTTTGTGAAGTATTGTTGCGCATTGAATATATTACTATTTGCGAAAATCGTTTTCCCTCGTTGCTCACGGAAAAAGGCCTTGGGAACGAGGTTTGGTTATGCTGGTACCTACTCTCACGCGGCCAGCAGGTAACGCGCGTTAACTAGACTGAGTTAGTTGGTAATTTTATACCCACTATAGTAGAGTACAAACACTAAAAGTGTGCAACATAAATACCACTAAATACTGCTAAATTATGCAAATTCTTTTGTTCTCTATTGTTTAATCAACACTATTTAGTGATAAATAGTACAAAGTATCGCACACTTTTAGTGTTGTACTCTAGATTTTGTATTGAGTAACAATGGATGCAAAAAGTTATTTGTTAAAATCAGGTTTGTAACCGAGAAAGTTAGACAACCCTTGCAACTGGTACAAGTCACAGTTTAGCACTGATCTCAGTTGACGCTCTGTCACGGAGCAGAGTTAATATTAACTCTGGTCAGAGATCACGATACGCGCGTGACTAAAGTGTTGAATACTATGAATTATAAATAACTTGCAACAGGTGACTTATAGAAAAAGTAAATCTGCGCATAAGCTTAAGGCTGGTGCCTAGTAATTGCAACCCATTTTTATTTCATTGAAACTATACCAGTTATTTCAAACACCCAATAGACTATCTAAAAGTGAAAAAATATTGGGGGGTCACCTCGCATCGAAGCGAGATAATTATTGTTAAATACCCGATGACGTAGGTGTATTTTTACGAATTTTAAAGAAATACTATTTCATACTGTTAAGAGTTACTCAAAAAATAAACGTGAAATAATAATCTAAGACATATATATTTTCGACTTTAAGTCAAAAATGTTATTTATCACGCAGACAGCTATGTTTTATAATAGCTTTTTGGCCAAAATCACGAAAAAAACATTTTGTGTGTATACCGTATTATTGACTAAATGTCAAACCAAAACCATTTTTATTTTTAAAATATCAACTTAGAAAAAAACTTCGATATCACTATAACATTTCTAGCGAAGTCAAATGAGGGTTATCCAAGCGTTTTTGAAAGATATGAATTTTTAGATTTCATTTTTAGGAAAAAACGCGCGAAAATTCGTGCACACGTGACATTGTGTCACGTCACCGCGTGACAAAATTTCTAGCTGGCGCGTTTGCAAACGCCAATGAACCTTCAAATTCGCTTCTCAAACTCATTAATAATTCATGAGCTAATCAACCAATGTGAGCACACCATTTGTACCACGTGCATGGGTTTGAAACCCCGATGAAACACGATTATAGGTTGACCGGTGTTTGAAATATTTTCATCACTAGTGATGAAAATATTTCTAAATCTACATAGTGGTGGGAAATCTGAAAAGAATTAGTATTCTATTAGTTACTACCTACCTTACTATCCTTTATTACCTTAACCTTTCTACCTAATTTACATTATTATTATTTTTACATTATTTTTTTCCCCTTTTTTTATTGGCGTGTCCGAGTCTCGAACCTGCAACCCTTGGAGTTGAATTCCCTCTTCACACCAGCTGAGCTATTGGTGATTTGGTTGGCAAAGTAGAGTCTTATTTCCCACGCCATCAAATACTCTGTATATATTATAAGAAATTACACTGACGTCAAGTCCTCACATAAATGAACTTTATTCGCATCTTTAATGATCCCTACTGAAGTTATAACTTATATTTAAATGACAATTTGGATTATTTTCTAAAGAAAATGAAAAAAAAAACTACTTATGTAGGTAGTTACACGGTTATATTTAGAGTACAATTTGAAATATTGCTCAACTGAACAATTTCTAAGCCTATTTGTACAACTTCAAGTACGAATCCCGTAACACTCCTTATAAACCCTACAGTATTTCGAAATCCAATAAATTCCGCACGAGAGGAATTCCAAATAACTCTCATAATCCCAGGCAATATAATGAGTGACCTATTATATTATAAAGAACTAGTCACATTCCTGCATAATGAATTATTTATTCGACTGAGAAGTAATTCCAAAAAGCTCGTGCTTCGTGTTTCATTAGGGTTTCCAAACACTCAAAAACAATAAAAGCACTCGGCCTACGGCCTCGTGCTTTCAAATGTTTTATCGTGTTTAGAAACCCTAATGAAACACTCGTACTCGTTTTTGAAATATTACTTCAAATTCCACTAAACTATAAAATCTAGCATTCAATACACGCCCGATTTATTATTGTACTTTATGTGAAACTTGTACACTTGGTCTTCCTGTGGACTAAGCGTGCATAGAGGAATTTAAGACTGTTCGCTGCATGTTAATCAGCCACTGAAATAAACACACGATGTCACGCTCGATGCAGTAACTTTTCACTCGGCGGGCGCTACTTTCGTACCTCAACTTCGGCGCTACTTTTAAAAATGTTCTTTCATATGGATTTGGCTGAAAATTTGCAATATTATTGACTATATATCTAAAATTGTACTGCGAAGATATCCCTCATTTTCGTTAGTTCTTTTGTGAGTTATAGGTAATTGTGATCGTAGTTATGCAAGAGTAAAAACGTCAAGCAAAATGTCATTTTAATAAAAAGCTTGATCTCTGCATTGCCTACATACTAACCAGAGCTGTCCACAGGGAGTTTAAATGAAAGTCCAAGGAAACATTCTACAGTATTAAGATGATAATTTGTGCATCTTATGAAATGTTTTGACCACTTATATTTACACGCGAACAAAATACACATTTAAATGTTTTCGTGATTTATTCGTTATCAAACAGATAACTTTTCTTCTAACTTTTCCAATTGATGTGCTAAACGTAGCAGTTTACAGCACATTTATTGTTTTTTCGCAATCAGCTCAAATTCAAAAGATATTAAAGAAAAACCATTTTACAAACAAGTTGTTTATCGTTGCTATGGAAACTTTGATTAACATAATTAAAACATCATTCAAAACGTTCATCCAAGACTGTCATTTGGTAAAAAATTCACATTCATGGGGCGAAGGTAAGATCATGTAATTGCGAATTCAAAAAGGGATGTGTGCGCCATTCAAAACTACCTCGAGCCACCTTAAAAACCCTGTGGTGCATGACAAGCCTTCAGTGAATCTCTGTATACATGTATTATTTATTTCGAATCAATGAGACCCACAATGCCCTTTGGTCTTGGAATATACTATTCAGTATATTCAACGTTTTTTTCAAATAGCTGTATAATCAAATGCGCAATGAATAAATTATATTTAGATCGGTATTGAACCCTGAACACAAAAGCTACAATATTTTAAGGTTTTGATTCGTTCACTATTAAAGAGGAGGATATAATATGCTCAAATGGAACCCGAAGTTCTTGGGCGTGGCGGGTATGGATATATGATATATCACAAAAAAACTATGCCCTTGAGTCGCAGATCAAGCAGATTCTGAGACGGAGTTGCATTCAATTATACACGCTCTGCTGTGCTTCGCAGCGGCAAATTAATGTATTCGTGATTTATGTATAAGCCACGGCCAAGGGCTCTTGATCAGGACAAGGTTCGGCAAAAAAACTCTCAAAAGGTTAATACTAGAACGTTATTTAATGTCTTTAATTTCTACCAGCGCAACACCTCCTAAAGATATCAAACTATAGCAATATATAACAACCGTTTGAATAACTACAGTATTATTATGTTGTGATGCCTTCTAGCAACGTGCGTGTGATGTAGATTATTCATATAATATATCTATGATAGCAATATAAAGTGGTTTTCATTAACTCGTGAAACACACTTTAGTGTATCACTCTTTAATGCACTCTAATTCTATTGTGTTCTTTTGTTGTTATTTGACTATTACACTTTAACTAATACACTTTGTTTCACGGGTTAATGAAAACCACTCTATAACAACCTTTTAAATTATTATTATGTTGTGTTGCTTTCTAGTCCATTGTGATGTATATTATTTCATATAGTGTATATAGCTTGACTAACTCAATTGGTTTTGATTCAGTTAGGAACACGAGGCCCTTGACGCCGACATGCACGCCGGTTTGGCCCTTGAAGATGTTGAGGTATATATACATATCAATCCACATTTTCAAATCATTAAGAATATAGATATATCCATACTTGAAGACGCACAAATCTTCTTATGACGGACAAGTAGCCTGGTGTGAAAACGGGAGGAACACAATTTGAGACGATAAAATCGTCTGATTTTATTGAATGCAGAGATAGACGAATTTAGGTCCGTCCTCAAATATGGAAAGGGTCAATATTGTAACAGATCCACATGCCGTTTCGCTACTTCGGACTTTCGCTACTAATTATAGTACATTCGCTACTGAAACAGTTATTTCGATACTTGGTTCGTTCGCTACTTACTCAAAGTATGACTAAGTATCTCAAAGTTTAAGAATATTAAAGTTGTCCTTCAGTAGCATTGTGAAAAATATTATAAGAGTAGATTTAAGGCCATATATACTACTGTTTTTTTATGTTCAAATCTTTAGCTTTCGTCGGGCACCGACATCATCAGAAGATCGAATGAAAAAGATTGTACGAAACTTGCATAGTTATGCAAGTGTAGAATAAAAGCGTCAAAACAATAGTTCTTTCAATTCAGCGCATTAATTCGTCACGGGAATTTATCGAAAGAAAGAAACACCGCAACAACGAAACATCAAAGACCTGCTTACAGTCACCCTAAAGAACATGAACTTCACCTTCCAAGGCAAAATCTACCTACAAATCGACGGTCTACCAGGGGAACCAGCACCTCTGCTATCCTCGCCATCCTATTCATGGATAGGTTAGAGACCATAGCGCTTGCATCCACACGATCCGTCTCTTATAATATCTCAAAGTTTGTTATAAGAATGTGATATTTTGGAGTGGTTTTGTTTTGCCATGTTTTCGGAAAAAGGTGCAATTTAATACTTGTAGACAGCATCATCGTAATACCAGTAGAAGACCGGGGTAGAAGATCACTTTAACTTGTCTTGTGTTGTCATTTTCGTTTTGTAAAACTGGTGTGGTCTCCATTTATTTGCTTTGTGTTTTTCATGAATTTAGTTTAGCGTGCGTAATGTATTTTATACTTGATTATCATATCACGGTTCAGTTGTTTTCTATGAAACATATTAGAGTTTCTAAACCAAGTTTTTCATACGTGATTTCAAGTGTACCTTAGATGCATGAGATGCCGTATCAAATACATAGTAATATAACCTGAAAATCATAGGACTGTGTATACCGTTGCTAAAATGGCTCAGTGTGCGATTCGACGTACTTTCAAGAGTAAAGAATGGCTAAGCGAATTTTCGTGTACTTTTCTAAAAGTAAAAAAAACTTATGACATACCATGCGTACATCTGTATATTAAGAAACTTAAGAGCTTAACGGTATATTAACTATAGTAATGTACACCAAGTTTCAATAGACCCTTTTAGTTCTGTATGCAAATTGCACATTTCAGACCACATGGCATTACGCTGAGAGTTGTTCTTTTATGTCAAGTATATAAATATTTATACATAAAAAATGATTAGCTCCAAATGAACACGTGGTTTGAAATGGGAAAATAAACATTGAAGCTGAATGGGTATATTAAGTTCTTCACGGTCGAAGATATGGTTTAATGATGCAGAACAAAAGCCTAAAAGATGCAAATGAGAATTCTAATGGATGATATCTCTGCAAATGACTCACAATTACTATAACCATGAAGATTGTAAGCAAGTAAACTGAATATCGTGTAGTAAAATCGATGTTTTTCGAGCTCAGTTCAAAGTTTAAACCTCTCCCATGCATTAGAGTACATGCAGATAGTCAAGAAGCTTTCAAAACAACATGTACTTCGTATGTATCACTGCACATTTTTAATGCGTTTTGTTTATACACCCTTTCCGAGAACGTTTGTCACATGTGAAAAGCACACAAGCTAGTGGCGCAAGGGATCATGGATCAGTTTAGAAACTAAATGTGCATTCGGAACGCCTTTCTTGTTGTTTGAAAAGTCAAAATGGACATTTCTCAATAACATATTGACAAGTGTAGCAATGTGGCCATGAATTCCCTGCGTTCTAAAAAGGTAACCCATAATCCCCTGCGCTACTAGCTTGTAGGCTTTTCACTTCACGGGTGACAAAGTTTCTCGGAAAGGGTGTATATTTTATATATAATGTTCCTAAAGCAGTAACATGGCTCGGTTTTCAGCTGTTGTAAGATTGTAGATTCCACAACAAAATTGACTTTGGAAGAGGGTCTTGAAGGGGTTTAATGGGACCTGGGATTGGCCTTATTTTTGACTGGGAAAATGGGATTGGATGCACAGGGACTGGGATTTACAAATAAAAGAACAATAGAAAATGGGAATGGGATTGAAAATGTGAGCAAAACTGATGGGATTATGTGATTTTTGACTGGGATTTGGTCCAAATATAATCTGGGAAATGGGATTCGGACGACCCCCCCTTCAGGACTCTCTTGGAATATGAAGGAATCTGGTCACATGGAAAGTGGAATCCAGGATTCTGGTTTCCGTTACATGAGGTAAAGCGTAATTATAAAGTCAGTGCCGTAGGATATTTTTGCCTATTTGAACTCACTCTACGATACTTTATATATATTATTTTGTAATGAACTATGTCGTACTTATTTAACATTATCATTAACATTGCAATATCCTTATAGTTTATAAAATTTAAAAGCTAGTTTAATATCCAACAATTCTTTAAAAGAACCTTTTTTTTGTACCTAAAAAAAATTACTACTTACAGGATGGCAACAATGGCAACGATGCCAAGAAGGACACCAAGTTGGCATCAAAAGCAAGGCGTAAGGCCCTGGGGTTAGCATACGCGATCGACGAAAACCCCCCATGGTACATATGCGTTACACTTGGATTTCAGGTACACTGGCAAGCATCTACGTACTATATGGATTAAAGGATAAATGAATGAATGAATGAATGAATGAATGAATGCAGGGATGGATGAATAGAGGGATGAATGGATTGATGGATGGATGAATAGAGGGATGAAGGTATGGATGAATGAATGGATGGATGAATGAATGGATGGATGAATGAATGCAGGGATGGATGAATGAATGGATGGATGAATAGAGGGATGAATGGATTGATGGATGGATGAATAGAGGGATGAAGGTATGGATGAATGAATGAATGGATGGATGAATGAATGGACGGATGAATGAATGGATGGATGAATGAATGGATGGATGAATGAATGGATGGATGAATGAATGGACGGATGAATGAATGAATGGATGGATGAATAGAGGGATGAAGGTATGGATGAATGAATGGATGAATGGATGGATGAATGGATGAATGAATGAATGAATGGATGGATGAATAGAGGGATGAATGGATTGATGGATGGATGAATAGAGGGATGAATGGATTGATGGATGGATAAATAGAGGGATGAAGGTATGGATGAATGAATGGATGGATGAATGGATGGATGAATGCAGGGATGGATGAACAGAGGGATGAATGGATTGATGGATGGATAAATAGAGGGATGAAGGTATGGATGAATGAATGGATGGATGAATGGATGGAGGAATGCAGGGATGGATGAACAGAGGGATGAATGGATTGATGGATGGATGAATAGAGGGATGAAGGTATGGATGAATAAATGGATGGATGAATGGATGGATGAATGGATGGATGAATGGATGGATGAATAGAGGGATGAAGGTATGGATGAATAAATGGATGGATGAATGGATGGATGAATGAATGGATGAATGAATGGATGGATGAATAGAGGGATGAATGGATTGATGGATGGATAAATAGAGGGATGAAGGTATGGATGAATAAATGAATGAATGAATGAATGAATGGATGGATGAATGAATGGATGAATGATGAATGAATGAATGAATGAATGGATGGATGAATGGATGAATGAATGAATGAATGAGTAAAGTTGATCATGAGTTCTCTAAAACCATGAATAAACAAAAAGATAGATGGACGGATCAATAAATGAATGGATGGATGAATAGATGGATGATGAGATGAATAAATCGATGAGCTCATAATCAGCCTTAAGGTTAATGGAGTAACTGAATAACCGCTGGATCGACCGACAGACTAACCACACTGCATTAATAAACCATCCTTTGTTACAGCATTACCTAATGATGATTGGCGGTACCATATCCATTCCCATGATCCTTAGTGGTCCGATGTGTTTTGCAGACAAACCTCTAGTAATAGCTGAAGTTCTCAACACTGTTCTGTTCTGTTCGGGGATTGTCACTCTCCTTCAAACAACTTTTGGTGTAAGGTAATTAAAGTTATACCATAATACGTAATGCAATTACGGGATTTTTTCGTTTCGTTTGCGTATCACTTGCGTTTTTTCGTGTGCGCCAATTTTAAAGGGGAATTATGCTTGCCAACTCCACTAGATTTCGTTTACGTTGACTTAACAGTTGAACTGATTCACTTTGCCCTCAGGTTGTGTTTGTTTGTACCTATTACATCGATTCTATTAGTTATATTTGTGTACTGCCACAGATTGCCTGTTTTGCAAGGAGGGACATTCGCATTCCTGGCACCAACGTTTGCAATTCTTTCCCTTCCAAAGTTCCAGTGTCCAGGAACTGGTAACGTGGGTGAGTCATCAGTTAATATTCTTATCATTCTCTTTTATTCATTCATCAATTCAGTCATTCATTAATTCATTGGTCATATTTAATGATTCATCGAACTGGTCAATTCATTTATATTTATTTACCTACTCATTCATTCATTCATTCATTCATCCATTCATTCATTCATCCATTCATTCATTCATTCATTCATTCATTCATTCCTGATTCAATCTCTTAATATTTAAATAATTCAAACATTCAGGCTCTTCTTATATTAAAACCAAACTGTAATTAAAAACTGTAAATCATTTTAGTATTACTAATTCTATGTATAAATTGTAAATTCAAAGAGAGCAAATAAACTAAACTAAACTAAACTAAACTTTATTCAATCAATCAATCAATCAATCAATCAATCAATCAATCAATCAATTTATTTGTTTTATTCTTCCTTAGTTCAATCTAATGCTACCAGTAATGCTAGTTCGGCGATAGACGATGATGGTGAAATCTGGAAAATCCGAATGAGAGAGGTAAAACGCTTTGCACTACTCAATACAATCCATCGTATCGCATCCTAAACCCATCTGATCTAAACCCTACCCCATAGCATCCAAAAAAACAATCTCTAAACCCCACCCCAGAAAAACAATCATCACACTGTTCACTGACAAATGTTAATTTTTGTGGTATCAATTAAGTTGGTTTTCTTTCAAACTTTAAATCTTATTTATTATCTTAGTATAGCGAAATTGATATGTTTGAAATTAATAAATTTGATGATCGACATGAGTAGTATGGATACCAGCCCAAGGGCGGATCCAGGATTTTTCAAAAGGGGGGATCCCGGGTGCAAAATATTAAAAAAAATATTTGAACTTAAATTTGACAGGGGGGTCCTGACCCCTCGACCCTCCCCCTTAATCCGCCCTTGAAGCCTATGGCTGAATGGGTTACCCTGTATAAATAAAGTGAACTTCAACTTATAAGATTGTAATTTATCCAACTTTTCCCTTAAGGTACAAGGAGCTATTTTGGTGTCCTCGTTTTTCCAAATCTTCATTGGCTTCTCTGGTTTGATAGGATTTCTGCTTCGTTTCATTGGTCCAATCACCGTCGCTCCTACCATCAGCCTGATTGGTCTAGCACTCTTTCATGTAGCCGCACAGCATGCTGGTTAGTATTAACCCAGGAAGCCCGAGTAAAAAAAAAAGAATAGTGCTAGCACAGGAAGCCACTGATTGGAAATAAAGTTGTATTACCACAGGCAGCCCAAGCTCTGGGTTACGTCATTGAATATGCTTGTATATTGGTGAATAAAGACTCGAATTACAACAGTTTCAGTGTCTTCACTTTATTCTTCAATATGTTTACTTCATAATTTGAATATTATACAAACTTTGTGGCATGCCGTTCTATGAATGTTATATTGTCTATGTGTGTCGTTTTTTACGCGAAAAACGACTTATTTAGGGGGAAAATTGAAGTTTTAGTTTGACCTACCTCACCTCTTACTAATAAGTAAGAGGTGAGGTAGGTCAAACTAAAACTTCAATTTCCCCCCTAAATAAGTCGTTTTTCGCGTAAAAAACGACACACATAGACAATATAACATTCATAGAACAGCATGCCACAAAGTTTGTATATTATTCAAATTATGAAGTAAACATATTGAAGAATAAAGTGAAGACACTGAAACTGTTGTAATTCGAGTCTTTATTCACCAATATACAAGCATATTCAATGACGTAACCCAGAGCTTGGGCTGCCTGTGGTATTACAAGGGAAGCCCAAGCAAAAAGAAAATAATATTACACAGGAAGACCAATGAATAGAAATAAGTATTACACAGGAAGCCCATGTCTTTTCCCTTTTCCCTATCAATTTAACTTTCTCTATTATTTATTAACAACACTCTGTTTTGTCTTGCAGGAAGTCACTGGGGGATATCTATTTTGTAAGTAGAAATTAGTTTGAGAAAACACTATGATGTTGTAGTCTCCTCCGCAGCTGTGATTAGTCACTCACACGGCTGTGGGAGATACTAGTAAAGATGAGGACAATTAGCCTGTGTTACAGCCGGAATTTTTCTCTCGAAAGTCCGTCTGTGAATCAGAGCAACGAACCGTGTTCTGGCCCCCGGCGAACTACACGATTATATATGCTAGATGCTGATTGGCTTTCGATGATGCTCTTTCTTACACGAACTCCCATTGGACAAATCAACATAACCGGAAGTATTGAATTGTCCAATGAGAGTTCGTGTAAGAAAGAGCATCATCGAAAGCCAATAAGCATCTAGTATATAATCATGTAGTTCGCTGGGGGCCAGAACACGGTTCGTTGCTCTGATTCACAGACGGACTTTCGAGAGAAAAATTCCGGCTGTAACACAGCTAGAGGACAATCAGAATTATAAATTCTTTTTGTCGATATTATCAAATAGTTACTATTCACCACCCTACCCCATTGTTCTCTCTCTGCACTAAATCACTGATTGCTGAGTACCCGCGTCTGAAAGCAAAGGTATCTAGTTATGTTGCAGTTCGCACTCTGCAATATCAAACATATTGCAGTTCGCACTCTGCAATATCAAACATATTGCAGTGTGTTCTGTTAAGTGTGTATAACTAATAATTTCCATTCTAGTAAGCATCATCAGACTTTTGGTGAAAAAAGTCTTTGAGTACCAATGCCAGGATTCGAACCGAGACCTTCTGCATTGCTGTATCCGCGCTTTTAGCCATTATACTACCCAGGCAACCGATGGAAAATTTGCAACAAAAACACGTTTAATGTCATAAAGTTCATTAGCATTCCTCTAAATAGAATTGATGAAATTATAACTAATTAAAGTTTGGTAAGCCTATTGTTATTATATTTAAAGAGACAAGAAACCGCTGATTATTATGCAACAAAGAGAACAATAATGGGGCAGGCTACTGAATGATAAATACACTTTCATTGGCTGATAACTAGTTAAAGTTTGGTAAGCCTATTGTTATTATATTCAAAAACACAAGAAACCGCCGATTACTGTGCAAGAGAGAGAACAATGGGGCAGGGTAGTGAATAGTAACTATATACGATAGTCACTTCGGCCGGCAGCAATATTAGATATATTGCTGCCGGCCTCAGTAACTATCTAATACTTATTTACATTAACATAATCATCCGCACCATCATCATCATCACCATCATCACCTTAGCTCATTACTTTCATCAACACTATCATCATTATAATCAATTCCATATATATTTACGGCTTATAGAGTGCTTACACTATGTCCATGAAATAAAATCTAAATAGTTACTAACTAATAGTTTTTATTTAGTAATTTATTCAATGTGCAACAATGCTTCACAAAGGCTTACGGACAAAAGAGTTATGGGAAGGGTACGAGTCCGCAGGATATGAAGCATGAAGCGCATAATCATGAGTTAGGGTGGGAGAGGAGGGAAACATGAAAGAATGCCTGTTGGGATATTGTTGAGCCATCCCCAATCCTAATTTCCAATTCAGATACCCATCGATGGATGTGTTTATCCCAGTCTTCCTTAGTTTCACTACTCGACCGACGATTGTTGAGTTATCATTGTTTCTCCCTTTATATACCCGTTGTTACGCATGGTTGCACATCGAATAGTAATTTATTCAATGTGCAACAATGCTTCACAAAGGCTTACGGACAAAAGAGTTATGGGAAGGGTACGAGTCCTTGGTGACGCTGACTCGATATGTCATCAGCGACCCTTGACAAATCTTACATATCATATACCCGTAACTTATTATACTAAAACCCCTTTCTTAAACCCCATAACTTAGAAATAGAGTTGAACCATCAATGCAGGAGTAACACGTATTAACATATTTCTCTCTTTAAACTCTGTACTGAGCTTTTTACGAGCTCCTATTTGTCTAGTTTAACGCCACAAGAGATTCTCTGGTTGGTTGTGGACCATCCCAAAACTTTATTTACTTTGGTGTATAATAATGCACGTGTAGACTCTCATCCAGTATGGCAAACCATAAAGAAGCTCTATAAAACAGAGGCGGTATTAAAACTCCTAAAGCTATAAGCTGTCGGGCCATCGTACATTCGCTGTCTATAGCCAGGTATAGGAATGAAACCTAGATAAGACTGCTTGATGCAAAAACTGTTCAACCTTCATACCACTACGCGAGTAAGGACGAGCAGAACAAACAACCGAATCAGACATAGTATAGCAAATCCTTAAGGCATTGGAGAGAGAAAAGTAATCAGTAATACACGTTCTCGACTAGACTGAAAACTGGGTTGGACTTGCGATGGACAGGGATTACTATTCTATTCTTGCAACGGAAAGTTACTGAAACGCAAATTTCAACAATTCTGCATGATTTTTAAGCCTTACAACGGAGAAAAACAGGAAAACAATCATTAATAGAGTGCAGAGTCGTAGAATAGAGCAAGCAAAAATGTCTACAAACAAGGAGTTTGCCTGATTTAATTTTTTTGATAAACCGTGATTGAGTGATGCACTACCGGGTTACCTTGATAGCCTGAAATTTCTAGTTGCAATCTATTTGTATATAATTCAAAGAAACGAAGCATATTATGTAGGGCATAAGTGTTTACTGTTTTTGGTATGAAAAATAGGAAATTCTGAATCGCACTCCACAACACGAGAATCTTTTAACAAATCTTTACGGTTTTGAAACAAGAGTTAAAGCTTTAAATTTTTGCATGCTTTAATTTTTAAAGCAAATTTATTTGTTTAATAGTTAATCATCTAGTGCGATATTTAATATTTTAAACTGACTAGAAATGGTTGCCGATCTTTTTAAACTCTAACATATTTATATGTGATATTTTGTCATAAATTCAATAGTCTAACGGAATTAAACAGTGTATCGAGATTGTTGTAATTTTACTTTTTATCTCTAGTTTTTGGATCAAACTATAGAAGGATAACCTTAATAGAATATTATCAAAGAGCAGGTTGAAATTGCTCGGTAATTTTATGTCAAAACTGTATCGAGACATCTTGAAGGACATGTTCTTAAGGAAAGTGTGGTTAAAGGAAAAAGAAACGAAAGAGACCTAACATTATATTTATTATGTCATAAAGGGCTATGTGACCAAAAAGCAAACAATGACACCAATGATCTGCATATTTCAAATACACTTCTGGATAGAAGATAACTTCATATAACTTTATTTTAACTTTACAGAACGATACACTTTCGTACACCAGTGAAACACAAGAATCAGTGTATGAAACTAAGACACGGTTCCAAAGCCTGAATGTCCATATGTTTTAAAGAAGTAGTAGCCTCAGGAATGATCGTAGAAACACGTCTAAATGAAGCATGTAGCAATTTGATAGAGTTCTGTTGTCAGATTATAGTGGAGCACCATACTAAATACACGAATCCCAAGCGTACGTCAGGCGTCCGTGCCAATCGCGATGCTGATTGGCTGTTACATTTCGGCGGGAACGAAAGGGACGCTCGCGCCTTAGATGAACATTTTTTCTTTTATATCGACAAAAAAAAGTCAAACAACAAAATACTACTTGCTAATTAATAGCAGAGCTTTCATTAATTCGAAATATCAACGGAGAAAGATGAAAATCGAAGAAAACAAAAAGAGGTTTGACTAAAGAAGAAAATAAACTTGAAGGACCCAAACACGAAGACATTTTACTAAAGAAAAGCTAAAGACTGATTCCAAAAGATCGAGAAAACGTGACTTGAATAAATTCGTGGATCAATGAAGACTACAGCAATTTAAAAGAATTGAAAAAGAAGCGACTTTAGTCGTTATGCAAACTGTGTTCAAATCGCTTCCCTCAGTACAGTTTATTTATCTGATTTATGGATTTTCAACCTTGACTATTGTTGCAGTTGACTATGTTTGATTCATCAAAACTCAAGTATATACATGTGTACTCATCAAAATATTATTCATGTCATTGAAACGAAGAAAACCTCAGGGAAATAAACACCGATAACTAAGTTCAAGATTATCTATTTAAAGTTTATTGAGAGACAGTTTTTGGATCGAATTTAAAATTTTAAGCTTTCTTTGCACATAAAGTAAAAATAATTTAATAAAATCAAAAGTCCGCTCCATCTATCTGTGATTTTGTAGTTGTCTTTTGCGGTTACATAATTAAAATAATTGCATTTTAGATTGGGCATGGCCCGTGGACAAAAACTATTTACATGCACATATTGATGTTGTAAGAAATTTAAACTGGGAGCTCCGCTATTAGGTATTACCTAATTTGTATATTATAAATCACTGCAGAGTAATCAGCATTTGAAATGTACCAAAAGCGAGGCTCGAAGGGCAAAAGTGCAAATTTTTAGTCGAATCTTTCTATTTCCAAAGCTTTTTATAATTTTTAGTTACTTTACTTAAATTTCACTAATTTCGCTGCATTTTCTAACGAAGCAATGGTGTTTTGCAAAAATGATTAAACAAGGTATCTTTAATGTCACGCCTTTTGAATAGGGCGCATAGGCTGCCAGAAATACCGCGACGTTATGACTGTCCAAGAAGTACACGTGCGTCAATTAGGGTTACTGTAACCCTTCGCGGGGTCAAACTGGGTCTCTCATTTAAAAAGAAAAATCACTAGCGCATCGAATCGAATTGAAATTTTTTATTTCTTTCACACATATTATACATCATTTTAAAGCTAAATAACGATAGAATACGGATATATAGCTTTTGTAGTCTCAATATTGTATCCAATGGGTTTGAGAACTCTGAACTCAAAAGTTGGTAGACTGACAAATACTAAAAGTGTGCAACATAAATACCACTAAATACTGCTAAATTATGCAAATTCTTTTGTTCTCTATTGTTTAATCAACACTATTTACTGCTAAATAGTACAAAGTATTGCACACTTTTAGTGTTTGTACTCTATCTCCGATTATAAAAATAACTCTAACTTTTACGTGTAATTGAAACTTTCTGTCATAAATCAAAAACTAAGAGCATCGAAGCTATATTGTACTGGATTTATAGACCAATCGAATGACCTAAGAGATCCTTAGCGTTAGCTCTTGCCCCCGGACGCTTTCACGTATATGGGGGGTATATATACCATCATTAAAACCAAAGCAAATACCCGTGTCAGTATGTATATGGTATTCTGTTCCTTTGCAAAACCCTCTCATGGGACGCTATTAGGAATTAAGTTGTCGTTTCGATGTTGTAATTTTGTAGTATTTTCAAATTGATCTTCTCTTGCATTTCTACCCTTTTAGACGGGGACTTATATATTTGTACATGTCTACTGAGGGTAAAACGAACACCCTTAGCCGTGAATAACTGATATACCCTTGTATATGTAACCTTACGAAGATGAATTGGAAAGATTAGGATGTGGGTGACAATATATGCTGTAACTTCGACTTTTAGACAACTGACACCCAGGCAGTGTCCCAAAATGGCCGAAATACTGATAGTCAAAATATTGGCTAGACTACCAAGAACGCCCGATAAACGTATGTAGTTAGTTGCGAGAAGACCAGCAGAATGATATTTATAAGCACTCACTTTCCATCCGAAGGGTAGGGTAAATAGCATCCTTTTTAGGCCAGAACAAACAATGGCTGACTTTTTCCAGCTGCCCTTAGTACCAGAGGACAAAGATGTCCAAAGAATAACAAATACGAGACCAAGAAACCCTCCTGTTTACAGGGTATTCCTCAGTGAAAACTATGTGGTCAAGGTCGCTATTATCATCGCACAAGCTTTAAAAAAAAAACAACAATGAAACTTTACGAAGTAACCCGGCAAATCCGAGGGGTAGTCAGGAAAAAGGGATGAGACTTTCTATCCACAAATTAACAATTTAGGCGGTTTAACACGTGGCAAGGATATAGTTCCACAGTAATAAACATTACCAAATGTGGCAGTTCAACTCCTCTAGGGGTGCTAAACGTAATTAACGCTTGTTGTTGTTCTATTTTTATTTTTCGCTTCTGTTTACATCACTAAAGTTCACCTAGCACAATAATGTAGTAGATTGCAACAAATTGCCATACTCGCAAGACTGAGCAAGCTGACGGGGGCCTGGGGCCGAGAAACTCGATGGGCTCGCCTTTCCAGTTACGATCTTTCACTGGCTTATTAACAAATTCAGGGAAATCAAGCTTAACACACTTGACATGAGGTGCCTTAAGTAAACTGAAATATCCCAAGAAAAGTATTTTATATTAAGATGGATAATTGCGCAATATATGCATTAAAGAATATTTTTATTAAGACAAAAAGAAAAAGGCGTAGCCCACCGAGAATGTCGGCCCTAGGCAACCCCGAGGGGCATAAAAGGCATTAGACGCCCGCACCTATAGACACGACAAACCGGTGAGAAAAAACACGGTTGAAAACCAAAACAACACTACAAAAAAGTATAGATAACTTTATGATACAAATGTTTTTATGTTTATTTTTTCCCTTTTTATAAACGCTTAACAGAGAGATAGTTAACCTTCTTTGAACTCAATCAACAGGGTTTTGAACTCCAATCAAGCATATGTTAATTTGTAAGAAATGAGACTGAAAACAACAACAAAGGAATGGAAAGATATTAGTTGAACTTTAAACCTTTATAGCTGTAGAGCGTCTTTCATTCTATATACACTTACAGCCGACCTCACGTGTAAGTTGACAAACTTTTGACAATATTTACGGAAGTTAGGTTGAAATTGGCCACTTTTTTACACGAAAGCTATTACAGTCTTACACAGGAAGTCCAAAAAAAAAAAAAAAGTTAATTGAAATGAATTTGCAACAAGGGATAAGAAAAAATCGTCTAATAGTGTTACCCACCCAACAAACAAACAAAAAGCTAAGAGTGAGTATAATTGTCCCTTAGACTCAAGGCTATTGAAATGAAACGTGCAAAGAAAAAGAAAAATACTTAAGAACTGAAAAGAATCAAACCGTGAAAACCTTGAAATGCAAGCCTTCTGTATAACAAGGCCGATATGCAAGAACAGATTCACAAAAGGCTATTAATTAATGTATTATGAATGTTAAAAAGCTAAATCCCAAGTGAATACGAGACGATAACGAACAACGGACAATAAAATAGGAGGGTCATCCACAACAAAAGAAAGAATACTAGACCAACTCTATTGCTTTGACTCTTTTATTCTACACTCGCATAACTATGCAAATTTCGTACAATCCTTTCCACTCGATCTTCTGATGATGTCGGTGCCCGACGAAAGCTAAAGATTTGAACATAAAAAATAGTAGTATATGGCCTCAAACCTACTCTTATAATACTCGATGAACTGAGAACAAATTAAATAATTTTTTTAAAAAGTTAAAAATACAACAAAGGCTAAAATATGCAAATACATCGCTAATTTGGGACAATAATACAACAAAATGACCTATTTTACAGAATGAAGGTGGCCGACCGAACCTAAAATAAAGAAAATCAAGTATACAATGCAGAAGTAATCCCACAGATTCATACCCAACGTCCCGAAACTTTCCTGGCCATCGTTATTTCTGCGGCCATGCACTAGCTACTGCTATTTTTACAGTTATTTCTGCAGCCACAACCGCTATTTTTTATCGTTATTTCTGCGGCCACAATCGCTATTTTTTATCGTTATTTCTGCGGCCACAACCGCTATTTTTTATCGTTATTTCTGCGGCCACAACCGCTATTTTTTATCGTTATTTCTGCGGCCACAACCGCTATTTTTTATCGTTATTTCTGCGGCCACAACCGCTATTTTTATCGTTATTTCTGCGGCCACTACCGCGGATTAATATCTGTAACTGAGCAAACTACCGCTATTTTATAATGCTAAACTTGTAGCTTGACAACTTTAAATGATCAAAACTATACTTTTTGGTTTAAAAACCAGAAAACGCATTTGGATAAAGTAACTCATCACACAAAGCAGTGGGCGAAAATAAAAGCAGCTTGTTAATAAGACGACCAAAAGGAATCACTTTTAAGACACGAATTTAAATTGTCCCGGCCACTACCGAGCCACGTGGGGCGCTCCTATATATACAAGGAAAAGCTAAAAGTTGAAGGGCAAACTATACCTTTTCGTTTTCTAAGCCGTCTAAAAGTAATTGTAGAAGAGCTTGTGAAGCTTGTGGAACTTGTACTTGAAACTTGAGGAGTCAGTTCTTGAAGCTTGAGTATGCTACGCGGTTGATACCAAGACAGAGTGTGTAACTGCTCGACCGACGATTGTTGAGTTATCATTGTTTCTCCCTTTATATACCCGTTGTTACGCATGGTTGCACATCGAATAGTGACTATTAGTCACTATCACTCAACTGGAACAGCTTTAGTAACAATACACAATGAATAAAGTATTAACTTTCTATGGTTTTGAGTATTTGATTTCCCTTGTGTATTGTTACTAAAACTGTTCCAGTTGAGTGATAGTGACTAATAGTCACTAAATAAAAACTATTAGGTAGGAACTATTTAGATTCTATTTCATGGACATAGTGTAAGCACTCTACTACTCAGTGATATGTTAATCCAGGGTCTGAATGGGGTTAACCGTTAACTGAGAAACGGCTTAAAAATTAACTGTTAACTGAGAATTCCGTGTCTTTTTAGGATAACTGTTAGCTGATATTTCTTTGTTTTTAATTAATACATTTAAAAATAAATATTTCTTTGTTTTTAAAAGACCGAAACATTTAACTGATAACTGAGAAAATTGTTAAAATTTAGCTGTTAACTGATATCGGGACCTCCCATTCAGACCCTGTTAATCGTTTTTTTTTTTTTAATTCCAGGACGATTGCTTTAATAACACTATTTTCTCAGTTCCTGCCGGACAAAAAACCACCTTTTCCAAGTTGGAATAAAAGCAAGGGAGGATTGTACATAGCTCACTTTCCTTTCTTTAGGCTATTCCCGGTAAATATTAACTACTTTGTCTGTCTGTCCTCAATTAAGAGGACACTTGTGTCTGCGAGTAATAAATACATTGTGACGTTAAAAAAGGGATGTATTTTTCTGTGGTGATGTGAAAAATTTGCCTATTTTTTGTAAATTTGTTTTGCACTACCTACGTTTTATTTCAAAAAGTGATTTTGTGATCATTTCAGGTTATCATTGCCATAGTGATAACATGGATTGTTTGTGCAATCATCACAGTGGCAGGCGGGTTTCCCGACGATCCTAAACATCCTAGTTACTTGGCTCGTACTGATGCAAGGACTATAGTACTCAAAGAAGCCAAATGGTTTCGATTCCCATACCCCGGTAAGAAACTCACACTGCTTAATATGTCGTGTCATAAGTACCATTGCATACAGGCACACAACGTCCTTCATAAACTATGGGTGTCTGATAAAAGTGCATGAATAAAAAGTGGTTTGGATCAAATTTTAAATCATGAAAAGAAACTGAAGAAATTCGATTCCCAAACCCTGGTAAGATGCAAGCACTTAACGTTCTTCATAAACTATCGCAGTCTGATAAAGGATGTATATGAATAAAAAGTGGCTTTAGATTGTGAGCAGAGTTGTGTGCTATAGAATATTTTACATAGAGGTAGTGTGAGTGTGAGTCTCCCCAATTCACCAAAAGCTAAATACATTGAGACAAAGCACATTAAAATAGTGATATATATAATTTTCTATTTATCACATTATAATTCATAAAAAGAAAAAAGTAATTTGAATATCGGTTGAATCATTATTCCTTCTCAGGTCAATGGGGTCTGCCAACCGTCAGCGCCGCGGGTGTTTTTGGGATGCTTGCTGGAGTATTAGCGTCTATTATCGAATCTGTTGGTGACTACTACGCATGCGCGAGGCTTTCAGGTGCACCTCCACCTCCCAAGCATGCGATTAATCGTGGTATTGGTATTGAAGGTATAGGCTGCTTTATTACTGGTATCTGGGGATCTGGAAATGGTACTACATCTTATAGTGAAAACATTGGAGCTATTAGTATTACTAAGGTGATTATCTGTAAAAACAATATTCCCTTTCACGAGGGTGACCAAGGGGTAACGCGTGACGCGTGATTTGAAAATAACGAACGATTTAGTTGTTATACGTGAATGCTATCTTGATCGTGACTTTGTAGGTGAAGCGTGAATATCATAAATATCAATTCGTGAAACGTGATGACGACCCCCCCCCCCCCACCCCCCCTTGGTCACACTCTTTCACTGTTTGGTTTCTTTGCGCCACTTGTAAAGGTAGCCGTGCCTTTGCATAGAAGCAAAACGAACGATGAAAAAGGGACTATGTTTTTGTTACTGAACAACTCATTATTACATGAATCAACGATGACCAAAATATCCCGTTTAAACAACTATGATGTAGATTCGACATTTTAATCATACATTTTCAAATATAAACATTTTTATTTTCTACAAGCTAATTAGGCCTAGTTCAAACGTCGCAAATGAATTCAAACAATAAGTTTTGCTCATTTGCATTAGATACGGCACATACGGTAAGAAGCGACGTTTGATCTAGGCCTAAGATATATCTTATTCAGCTCATATACTGGATTTTCTATAGTTTTATATTTATTATAAATAGAGTCTATAGCTTTTAACCGTATTTTATAGATATACTATATAATAATTATTTAGTTTTGTCAGTGGCGGACCAATGGGTGGTGAATAGGGTGGCTAGCCACCCCACATTTTTGCTCCGTTTTCTGCTTTTTATTGTGTTTTATTTGATGATCATATGAACAATGCACAAATACCAAACTATGATAAACGCTTCACATTCACCCCCCCCCCCCCTAAAATATTCCTAGATCCGCTACTGTTTGTATATATTGTTATTATTTTAGGTCCTGTTAATAACAGAATACCCTGTAATCTGAATAGATTACCCTGCCGGATTAAATAAAGGTTTATCTATCTCTAATATCCGTATTGTAGGTTGGCAGCCTCCGTGTGTTACAATATGGTGGTTTAGTGATGATAGTCGCCGGGGTTCTTGGTAAAGTAGGAGCTTTATTCACCACCATTCCTGACCCAATAGTCGGGGGTGTCTTTATTGCTTTATTTGGTATCATCACAGCCGTAGGCATATCGAACCTTCAATTCGTTGATCTTAATTCTTCAAGGAATATTTTTATCATCGGCGTGTCGTTGCTGATGGGACTTGCTTTACCTAATTACATGGAAAAAAGCGAGAATGCTATAGACACAGGTCAGTGTTAGAATATTCCCTGCGCCATCTTGAAAGGTAGCTGGGCCTTTGCGGGATCGAAGCGAGACGAACGTCGAGCGTGCAATGATAGAGAACTTTTGACACCTTGCAGGACAATCATTCACGTGTCTCTATCATTGCAAGCTCAATGTTTGTCTAGCTTCAATGCAAAGGCCTGGCTACCTTTCAAGTTGGCGCAGGGAACTGTGGAGAGGACTATTAACATGGTATGTTTTCCTCTTTCATCTCACTTTTTCATGGTCCACGAGATTCAGTCTTTCATCAAAGAGAATAAACTCAAGTTTCTTGCGGAGTTGTTTTCTATGTACCATGATTTTTATTTATGAAGGAGAGCTATATTAAATGAAACTGGTTTTTTTTTCAGGTAGTCGTGAAATCGACCAGATAATTATGGTACTTTGTAAGACAGGGATGGCTGTTGGTGGCTTTTTGGCTTTTTTCCTGGACAACATCATACCAGGAACACCAGAAGAACGTGGGCTCAGTATCTGGCGTAAACTGACAGGTAAAGATGAGAACAATCATACGGGGGAATCTGACAGGGGGAATATATGATTGAGCATATGTGCCACTTTCACCCGTGAGTGACCCCCCACCGGTCGAGAAAATCTATCGAAAGGACATAAAACACAAGAAAGGGATTTATTTTAATTTATTTTAATTCAATTTAATTTAATTTAATTTAATTACATTAAATTAAATTTTATTACATTTAATTTAATTTATTTTATTTTATTTTACTTTATTTAATTTAATTTTACTTTGCTTTTATTTATTTTATTTTGTTTTATTTTATTTTAATTTTATTTATTTTATGTTTCTGTCTATAGACGATAAAGAAGACGACAGTATAGCAGTAGAAAGCAAGTACGCATCTTTCCGTATCTATGACCTACCATTTGGACTAAACCGTCTAAGCTCGTTCAAGTTTGCAAAGTATGTTCCTTTCCTGCCATACTATCCTGCGAAAGAACACGATGACCCTAAAGAATCGAGTAAAATGGTTCCCAATGATGATGGACAGGAAAAACAAGAAGATTGCTGAAGATGAATCATGATGGATGCTAAACTGATGTCAGGGTCGTGACAAAGGATGTTTTCTCGTGATTGATCCACAAAAGTTTGATCCCTGATCCCAAAAGATCACGTATTTTGATCCCTGATTCCACAAGAAAATGTTCTGATCCCTGATTTTAGCCACCCTCTTCTATGATCCGTGATTCCAGCTGATTCGGACTATGTGATCCCTGATCCCTGACATGTGGTCCCTGATCCCACATCCCTCATCACGACCCTGTAATGTGGGATTCAAAAGAACACACATTGTCAGCCCTACAGAGACAGGATTTAATTTTTCACAAAAAATATTTTCATCGATGACACAATTATATTTATAACTATTGTTAAATGTTTTTATATTTTATAACTTAAAACAGCTGCGGGGGAAATAAAGATAATCTGGATGTCAAAAGTGCATTGTCATATTTTCCTTTTTACTCCGACGAAGGACACGAAGGGCTAAAGCTTGAAACGTCAGTAAAGCTAAGTCAACATTTTTTTTACGGTGTTACAAATTTCATTGTATTACCTATTGTTTATATCAAATTAACACCGACGCAGCCTATACTAGTTTACTCGCTAGTTTCCATTTATATTTTGTGAAGCTGGCTACTATACAAAACAATTATCTTTAAAACACAAAATACTTTGATAAACCGCTACATCGTGACTCTTGTACCCGGTGTAGATACCCTGGATGCCAGAGGTTTGAGAAGTTTTTACGATTTAAAGTAGTTTCGAGGACTATTTTGAATGTATTGTGTTTGCTCCGCGACTCGTATTATTTCCCTATAAAAGAAAGCCCCTCTGGAACCAGGGTACGGTGTAGACAGAGACAGGTCTTTTTCCATCAACAGTTGACACAAATTATTTACATTCTGATTATTACTGCCATTGTTTAATATATATAGCTTTGGTCTATTTCTATACTTTAATTCTTTTCGATTCAAATCCCGAGAACTTTTTTGGAGGTTTTCCACGACTTCACCTTGCTGTGGAATAGAAAGAAATTTAGATGGCATACTGACGAAGTAAATATTTATCTTTAGATTTCTTTCTTGTTTATATTTTTATTTTTATCTTGTTACTTTGTAATGGATAAAATAATAATGAATAAAAAAGTGCATGATAAATAATGCGGATTTTATGTACATCGTTGTTGTTTTCTTTCAAAGAAACTTTGTGTTTGTGTTTAATCAGTTATTTTTATCTTTTTATAAAACACTGAGGGGTGGTGGACAGAAGATGGGAAGGAAGAGCTCTCCCTTCTTCCCTCTTCCCTCCCCTTCTCTCCCCTCTTCCGCCACGCAGGCTAACTGCAGCCGTTTTTAGCGTCGTCACGCAGTGGTGAGAGAAGCGTTGCTCGACGACACTTAACACGGCTGTGGGCAAGACTAGCTATAGCTGACTGTATTAAAAGCCAAATAAAAAGGTTTCAGATCCAATATAATAAGTTTTATTCCAGATGCACAACTCGCTCATGTCACTGAAGAGTAACAATACCTTTTTGTTCCTTTGTAAATATTTTCTCATTTAATAGATATTCATATTTGCTTTTTGCCCTTCGAAGTCGATGATATTTGACAATTCCGTCCAGATAATTTTGAAAACAAAGCTTAGCCATCCGGACCGCACTAAACCCCACGTATCCAAATAATTTGAGATTTTTTTAGTACGGTCTCCAAAGTGAATACAATTTAAACGTCTGTCTAATTATCCGGGGTAGTGACGTAGATATTTTTTTATAAACAAATAAAACCGATTTTTTTTTGGAAAACAGTTTTATTTGAAAACGCTTGCAAACTGGTGCAGTGTGCACAGGCAGCTCAAGTTCTGAATTACGTCATTGAATATGCTTGTAGAATAAAGACTCGAATTACAACAGTTTCAGTATCTTCACATTATTCTTCATTATGTTAACTTCATAATTTGAATAAAATACAAACTTTGTGGCATGCTGTTCTATGAATGTTATATTGTCTATGTGTGTCATTTTTTTTACGCGAAAAACGACTTATTTAGGGGTGAAATTGAAGTTTTAGTTATTAGTAAGTGGTGGGGTAGGTCAAACTAAAACTTCAATTTCACCCCTAAATAAGTCGTTTTTCGCGTAAAAAAAAAGGACACACATAGACAGTATAACATTCATAAAACAGCATTGTGGAGCCACAGTTCATACGTTTTTCAGTTTCTGTTTCGAATTTATCCTGCGTAGAGTGGACAGGGCATCAGAATCATCTATGTTGTGTTGTTTTTCCCTTTGTTGTTAATTTTGTATCTTCTATTGTCTTTCTCAAGCGGTCCTGCATGCAAAAATACATACATTTTCAAAAGCGAAAGAAGCATTTCAGTATTAATTAATTCATGTATAGTTTAACTCCATAAAGAGGTTAAACAAACTGTCACATAAATGACACATGACAGTCCAATATCATACGTCATCTTTATAATGTGCGAAAACGCTGAAAAGCTAAGCTTATTCGTTTCCTGCCGCTGAGGTCAAGTTTATTCAAGTAACAACGGCAGAAAGGTCTTGCAAAGTCTCTCTGCAGATATTGAGTTAAAATGGCAGATGATTCCAGCAACGTTGAGGTACGTAAATACATTATTTCATATAATATTTCAATACTTTTGGAATGTTGTCAATATCTCAGCATCTGAAAGAGTCGTTACGCTTCAGAGTTCGACTCCTTCAGGCCAACATGACCTATATAAACGTAACCAATTACATTTTGTAAACTCCTGCAGTCTACTAGAAATTGGTAAGACGAGTCTCTAAAAGAAACAAACTAGCTTGTTGTTAATATATGCCGAAAACTATGACTGTATATGATTATTCTTTGTTTATTCAAGATATTGTTTACAAATACTATGCACGAGCAAGCAAGCATGCATGTTCTTTCAGTATTACCTACCCAAAGACCTCTAAATCTAGCTAATCACCTAGCTTAATATAGTGTCCTGCAAACCATAGGAGTTCTTGTGCAAAAAATGTCATCTACTAAGAACAAGTATGCAAGCTTTTTCTGTGAGAATGCTGTGAGTTGTATGACCTTGTAAGGCCAATTTTTGTCGAAATTCAAAATGTTTTTGATTAATTGAATTTACCTTATTTCAATCGACATTATTAGATAGTTTAAGTTATTTACCAGGTTTAAATATAGCAATTAAATTTTTTTCATTTAAACTGATTAAATATATCATGGATAATTTGCTTTTATACTATATATCCATGAATGGAATATATTGTTTTATATATTTTGGCAAAAACTAATTGACTAATTAATATGAAATTAAACGCGCGCGATTTTCAACAACATAAACCATTCGAATGCCTTGAATCTGATTGGCCAGAATCCGCCTAATTTGACAACTGACATGAAACTGTTTGTTCAGTACACATTCACACAATGCCGATAAAAAAAAGTTTATCAAGTTGGGATTTTTCAGTTGAAATTATGTTCTTAAATGGCAAACAACCGGTGCTTTTAAAAGAGATGTGCTAGCCAAGGATATAAACAGGTGAACCTTCGAAGAGGGTAAAAAAGTAAAACTCATCGCCGTATATGTGACCAAGGGAAGATTTGTGTCATGTATCGTGAAGCTTTGCTAATTCAAAAGGTATTTTTCAACGAGAAAGAAATGAAGAAAATGGGAAACTATATTGTTTTGGAGCGCTTTGAACTTGGCAAAAAAGTCTGCGAATTCAGTTGAAGACTTCAAAATGGAGACTAAATTTGTTTTCGCTTTTCATGGCTAAATTTGTTTTTCGCTTTTTACTAATTTTTCGTCTTAGTTATTTTGATTTTACCGACGGAGTTCTAACCATTCTCGTACCCAGGCCCTTCTCAGCTTTCTAACGAAAAATCGAAGGCCTAGCTGGTAAGAGACAACATCGTCGCAAAGTGAAAATGTTTTTGATTTAAACTATAGTTATATTAACGAAGTCTAAACTTTGCAATTGAATTTATTTTAATCGATTTATTGTGCAAAAAATAAGATACAACTCAGAATAAGAATGAAAATGTTTTCGGAGAATATATTAGCCTGCGTTGCCGGCGGTCTGCGGTTTTCTCCCGAAACCGCAGACCGCCGGCAACGCAGGCTAAGGATATATATATAATATAATTAGTGTAACCTGAGTTGTATGTTAATTATTAAATCAGTTCTATAATGTTGTATGCAATTATTCATTTCTAGGTCTCCAATACTAATAGACAGAAGAAAAAGAATCGCATCGGAGGGCTGACATATTTGATTAACGAGAATCCCCCATGGTATTTGTGTATCATTCTGGGATTTCAGGTATCTGAAGATATTCATTGATTGATTAATTGATTGTTTGATTGACAGATTGATTGTATGATTAGCTGCTTGGTTGATTTATTGATTTATTGATTGAATAATTGATTGTCTGACTGACTGATTGATTGATTGATCAAGTGATTTTCTGATTAATTGTTTTGTTGATTTATTGATTGACTGATTGATTGATTAATTGACAGATTGATTGTCTGATTAATTGCTTGGTTGATTTATTGATTGACTGATTGATAGGTTGATTGATTGATTGATTGACTGATTGATAGATAGATTGAATGATTGATAGTCTGACTGACTGATTGATTGATTGATCGATTGATAGAGCGATTGATTGATTGATTTGTTGATTGATTACTGACTGACTGGTTGATTGATTGATACTAAATTAGTAGATAGATATATTCATATTGATTGATTGATTGATTGATTGATTGATTGATTGAAATTGAGTGTTTGTCTCTAATTCTCTACATTGTCATTGATTCCAGCACTACCTAACAATGCTTGGTGCCAACTTAGCTGTCCCTCTTGCTTTGGCCGAGAAGATGTGCTTTGCTAATAACTATCTAGCAATTAGTGAAGTCATGAGCACAGTCTTCTTCACGTCAGGTCTGGCAACAGTTTTACAGACAACGCTTGGGTTGAGGTACGAACATTAACATACGTTATCATAACTTATCTCATTTCATTTCAATTTCAATTCCTGTGCTTTCTCATAATAACTCGTAAAAGACTGGAAGAAAATCGGTCTGTTAAATCGTAAAGAAAGGAGCCATGTTTATACAAGTAAAAACGATACCACAAGAACTAGAGATCATTTTTCGAGTATTTTGATTAAAATTGTAAAAACTTAGCTCAGTTATTTCTTTATGAATGACTAAAAGTGAGAACAACTCCAAAGCGAAGACTAAGGGCCTGTTAATATGCAGGCGAGTTGTCCCTGCTAGCCGAGATATTGTCTTGAATATTCTATTGTCTTGAATTCCCCGGGGAACACAAAACAATAGAGTTTTCCCGGCTAGCAGAGACAACTCGCATCATATAAACAGCCCCTAAGTTCATATATATGTAGTGTACAGTCGGCCATGTTATAGCTTCGTGTCTTGTTTGAACCAGTGTAGAATTGTCAAATTTCGATAAATCAATAAAGTTATGTTGACAAATATTCTATAGAGATAGTTATTCATATAATAATGATTTACATTGTGTTTTCCTGTTTTCCAGGTTACCAATCGTGCAGGGCTCGACGTTCACGTTCCTTGCTCCAGCAATATCAATACTTAACCAGGACAAATGGAAATGTACAGGTAAAGGAGTAATAGAGGGTCACTTGTTTGTTAGTTTGCTATTTAGTGTTACCCTCGTTAAACAAAGTCATACATTCATCCATCTATTCATTCATTCATTGATTCATTCATTGATTCATCCATTCATTGATTCATTGATTCATCCATCCATCCATTCATTCACTCATCAATCCATTCATTCAAGTATAACGGCCATGATGAATACAATAATTAGAAGGAAATAAGTTATTCATCGTGGAATGTGAAATTAAAAGGATACTTAATCAATTGTCTCACGATTGAGGTCATTGGTAGAAATACCGCGACGTTTCGACTGCAATCTGCTAGTCTTCATCAGGCGATGGTGTAGACTGGATGATGGTTGTCTTATATACTTTTCGTCAGATTATCGGCGCTGTGATTGGCTGACGCGTGATGTCCCAGCATGCTTCTTGATTGTTGGTATCCACGCTTCCGGTAGATCGATGCCGCAATCCCTATTGAAGACTGAAAGAACACCAAAGGGATGTAAGACTGGCCCGTACCGAGACCTCAGCCGTAGCCGAACATGCCCACAAGACCGGACACATTCTGAGCTGGAAAGACGTCAAATACATCGACCAAGACGTACATTGGCACACACGCAGAGTCAAGGAAGCCATTCAGATCCGACTACACCCTAACAACATCAATAGGAAAGTATATAAGACAACCATCATCCAGTCTACACCATCGCCTGATGAAGACTAGCAGATTGCAGTCGAAACGTCGCGGTATTTCTACCAATGACCTCAATCGTGAGACAATTGATTAAGTATCCTTTTAATACAATAATTGTTGCAATGATGTTATAGACAATAAGAACAACATCACTATAAAACAATATCGGAACAAGTATGACCAATAAACAACAACATCATCATCAAACAACAAAAACAGCACCAGCTATTATGTAACGACTGAAATAAATGATTCAAAAGGAGTATATCATTTATGGAAACGAGTCTAATACCGGCAATTTTATTTTATTTTTCTTGCAGCAGTCAACTCAACAAGTAATATAGACATGGATGAGTGGAAACCGCGCATGCGTGAGGTATGTATATAGAGCTTTGAAATGCGCTTGCTTATACAGTCATTTGGAAAAACGTTGTCGCCGACCGGCTTCGCGACTACGCGACTAGACCTAAAAGGAGTATGGGTAGAAATCACTGAAACAGTTAGCTGCATATATTTTCAACATCTTGAGCTCTCAGTGCCTTGTTTCTATTATAGATTTACGCTGGCGATTGATTTGGGTGACACAAATCCTCTGCATGAAAACTGAAGAAATAGCTATTTACTTGATCCAGTAAATGTTTGTAAGCCGTGTTTAAATTCATAATTGTGTTGTTGCATCAGCTTATTTTAATATTATTTATTTGTCGATATCTCCACGCTCTATACAACGGTTTATTTCTTTGCACAGAACGCGAAGGCACACATTCATTCTTGTACTCGCCATATTCAGCATATTCTATAGCGCATGCTAAAAATATTATTATTGCTTAATTGATTTTTACCCATGCTCCCGCTTGGGCTAGTCGCGTAGTCTATGCCAGCGACAATGTTTTTTCAAATGACTGTATATAGAGGTTAATGTAGTCAGGAGCAGCAATCTGGGCGTACACTACAGCCATGTGGCTCACATCTATCGTGTGTTATATTTTCAAATACCTATATCTATAGACAGATAGTTTTATTGTACATTTTACTATTTTTATATTGTGTCTGAATGGTTTGGTAAAGGAATTTAAAATAAACTCCGTATATATATATGAAGCCACGCTTGAAAAGTGGTCAGTATTTCATTATACACCTATTCCTGCCCCACCCAAAAGCGAAGGGAGAGGGCCCTGGGAACGAGGTTGACAGTCCACACTATGAAGCCTGCAAAGGATGTCGGTATTTCTACCCTTGTCATCGATTTATTCATAGTATATTTTAATTGTACGTGTTTGTGTTATATGACCATAACAAGTTGTTGCAGTGGTAAATATAAATACAAATATTTCTTTAAAAAACGTGCAATAAATCACAAATTAAGTCCATGTAACCGACATCCTTTGCAGGCTTTAGAGTGTAGACTGTAGCTTCGCCTGCGACAACGATTATTGAAATAGGTGTATTAAAATAAAACAATTTTGTCTCTTACCATGGTGAGTTCATTTTATCATTTCAGATTCAAGGTGCGATTATCGTGTCATCTCTGTTTCAAATCGTTGTTGGATTCTCTGGACTAATGGGTGTTCTAATGAGGTTTATTGGTCCCGTTTCTATAGCACCAACCATCATCCTCATTGGACTATCTCTCTTTGAAGTCGCCGCTTTCAAAGCAGGTAAAGCATACACTTGGTAAATGGAAACTATAGTTTACGATAGGTAATAGAGCGGTTTTCGTATGACCGTGAAACGGACGTGACTGCGTCACTGCCGTGGTTTCTATAAAAAAGTTCAAATTTTCTGCCGTATCCGTGCCGTGCGGTGACCGTGCCTTTTTCAAAGTCATACGAAAACCGCTCCATTAAAAAAATTACTTACGATAGGTAATATAATGAAATTTGTAATGAAAACTAGCGAGTAAACTAATATAGGCTGCGTCGGTGTTTAATATAAACGATAGGTAATATAATAAAATTAGTTATGGAAACTAGCGTGTAAACTAGTATAGGCTGCGTCGGTGTTTGATATAAACGATAGGCAATATAATGAAGTTTGTAATGGAAGCTAGGGAGTAAACTAGCATAGGCTGCGTCGGTGTTTGATATAAACAATAGGTAATATAATGAAACTAGCGAGTAAACTAGTATATGCTGTGTCGGTTTTTGATATAAACATGAAATTAGTAATGGAAACTAGCGAGTAAACTAGTATAGGCTGCTTCGGTGTTTGATATAAACAATAGGTAATATAATGAAATTTGTAATGGAAACTAGCGAGTAAACTAGTATAGGCTGCGTCAGTGTTTGATATAAACGATAGGCAATATAATGAAATTTTTAACACCGTAAAAAGGTTGACTTAACTTTACTGACGTTTCAAGCTTTAGCCCTTCGTCTGAGTAACACACTAGGTAGCTTGCGTCACTTTTGATTCCTTGAATTTATGTTATTATAGTAACGAGGAAAAGGTAGGGTGTTGCGCTTGGAGATACGAATGAATTTTATCTCAGTTCTCTTGTCAGTTGAAATGTAGCTGCTTTCAGTCGTGGGAGATCTTCAACACAACACAACATTCGAATATAATATTATAATATAGTATATTATATATCTCTGCGCTCCCAGGTAATAACCTCTTATTGACGTACTTACTTCTATCACAGGTACACACTGGGGAATTTCTATGATGTAAGTATCGTGTGATTATTTCAATAATAATATTTCTCGAATAGCTCATAGCGCTTTACAATCTACTAATGTGTATATAGAGGACTTATCGGACTGCTGAAAACCAGCAGTTTACAATCATGAGTGTTGTTAGTGAATGCCTCCGAGGCCTGGCTGCTGTACCGGGAGACAATGATGACAAGGATTATAGAATTGAAAACATGTATTTTGTCGAGTCGAGTCGAGCTGTAGAAGTTTCTGCGGAGACGTTTACGGTAAAAATGTCAAGTTGCGCGCAACAACAAAAAATGCAAACATATCGAGGCTATACCACGGTGAACAGATTTATGTTTAACCGATGTCACCAAGGTAATTTGTTTTCAACGGTAATTTGACCTACAACTTTGACAAAAGTGTTGGTGCGACTGTGATAAAATCATTTTAGCAAAAATCCTGCTACTCCCCCATCCCCCTGGCAATGTTGAGGAGGGCGTCACTGTGATGTGGCCCGGTTGACCTATCAATGTGCTATCATTGCACACCAACATTGATGCGGGGGGAAGGGGGTGGGGGTGGGGGGTAATAAAGTAGTCACTATGCGATAACATACTTACATCGTGCCAACTACTTTTGACAAAGATTGTAGGTAGATTTTAGATTTTAGGACCTCTCATCGACAATTATCCAAAACAAATTGTTCTACTGTAGAAAACAAAACCTATATTTGCATTTTCCAGGACGATCGTGTTGATACTGATATTCTCTCAGTACATGCAAAAGATAAGAATGCCAATACCAGCATACAGCAAAGGACGAGGTCTCTACCTTGGAAAATACCCGATATTCAGACTATTTCCAGTAAGTGGTATATAGACATCTTTATATCCGTATGCAAATTGCCCATTTCAGACCACGTGGCATTCTCTTGAGAACTGTTCTTTTATGATGAACGTTTTATAACATTTACATGTGAAAGAATCAACTCCCAAGGGTAGCATCACGTGATTTGAAATGGGTAAACAAACAAGGAAGGTAAAGAGGTCTATTATTGAGCATGACAATAGTAAGAAGGGGCGGTCAGCGGTTATAGTGGCTGCTCTGGGGGATTGGGCAGGAGGGCAGAGCCGCCACGCAGCTATATAATACCAGTATCAGAATGCTTTGCCTACTTTCTTTTGTTAAATAATTAGTGTCAATTAATCTAGTATTTTCAAGAGGGAATACAAATCTGAATAAGAAAGAAAATTCGTAAAGCATTCTGGTACTTGTAGAAAAATGACGTCATCGTCATCGTCATCGTCATCGTGCAAATGGCCTGTTAACGATATGTTGAATGATGTATTGTTGTTCTATTGCGATCTATTAGATCATCCTGGCTATCTGTGTTTCATGGATTGTCTCACTTATCATCACTGCGGCTGGTGGATTCACTGATGACGTCAATAACCCACAATACAATGCACGGACAGATAGTCGTATTCAGGTGTTACAGCAAGCTAAATGGGTCAGGGTACCATACCCAGGTAAGCGGGTATTTCTCTTATTTCCTTCTACAATGCCAAACAGTCTCTATTGTTACGCGAAACCTCGGAACGAGGTGAAACATCGGAAAACATAGCTCCGTGATTTTGAACATTTGATCTTTCCAAGTAGAAACCCTCTTTTAAAAACAATTAATGCATCCAGAGAAGCCTTTCACAGCACAATATGATTATATATACTCAGACGACTTATAACCGGCGACCAAATAGCTGACCAAATGTTAACACGTGTTTTCTGAAAATGAGATGAAAGACGCGCGTCAATTCCTTCTTCATTTGTTGCTCGTCAAAATAGATACAACATCAACTCGTTTCCACGGAGTTTTGTCGTAAAAAGGAAGTGTTTTGCAGTCTTATTTCTGTTTCTGTTCATAATGTTTTAATTTCTGTTTTCGTTTTTTTAATTCCAATTTCTTTTTCCCCCACTCTTATCGAGTCATGTTTCTTATACTAAATTTCCTTTCTACCTTCCTATTCCTATTCCCAACCGTCTCCAATATTCTTGCTGCATCTTTAGTTTCCTTACCTCGGTTTTCTTTTCTTCCTTTCTTGTACTTCTCTCTGTAATTGCGTTAGTGTATCTTTACTTCTCTGCTGAATTATCACATTGAATTTCTTATTATCACCATGATTTACAAATACAGTGAAACCCTTTTACACCGGACAGTGCTGGGACAACAAAAAGTATCCGGTTTTGAGAAAATTTGGACTAAAATTTATGTTTGATTTAGAGAGCCTCTTTTTTTGATCGTTCGATATATAAGGTTTTAATCGTTTCTTTTATCCCCTAGGTCAATGGGGACTGCCTACTGTCAGTACTGCTGCAGTATTCGGTATGTTGTCTGGAGTGATCGCTTCCATTGTTGAATCTATCGGAGACTACTTTGCCTGTGCGCGCATGTCAGGAGCACCACCACCGCCGACCCATGCTATCAACCGTGGTATAGGAATGGAAGGCATTGGGTGTATCATAACCGGATGTTGGGGGACCGGAAGTGGAACGACTTCTTATAGTGAAAATATCGGCGCTATAGGTAACGACGATGATGATGATGATGATGATGATGATGATGATGATGATGATGATGATGATGATGATGATGATGATGATGATGATGGTGATGATGATTATTGATCATGATGATGATGACGAAGATGATGATATGATGATGTTAGTATTGATGATGATAACACTGATGAAGATAGTGATTGTGACAATGATAATGTAAAGGATGATGTTATCGATAATAACGACGATGACAATGACTACGATGTTGAAGATGATTTATAACAATGGTGGTGTTGATCATGAAAATATATGACTATGATAATAATGACAATGAAGATAACATTATTGGTGATGATAATGATGATGGTGGTATAGGTATAATAATTATACTACCCAGTTTAATACACTTCACAAACCTGACAGTTTTCATCACAATCTTATCCCAGGTATTACCAAGGTCGGCAGTCTTCGCGTTATCCAAGTAGCAGGATGTGTGGCTATATTGATGGGTGTAGTCGGTAAAATAGGCGCTCTATTTACTACTATTCCTGACCCCATCGTAGGTGGTGTGTTTATGGTCATGTTCGGTATGATAACAGCTGTTGGTATATCAAACTTACAGTATGTAGACATGAACAGTGCAAGGAATATGTTTATTGTTGGAGTATCACTAGTGTTTGGTATGGCTTTACCGTTTTATATGAAGAGTCATCCTAAAGCTATACAGACAGGTATGAAGCAGACTTGTCTATCGTAGTACCTTGAGGTTGTTTCATATTACACATTCCATTACACATCTAAGAAAGGGAAGCTCCTCTAGTATTAATGGTACTCAGTATCAGACTAGTTGATATCAGTTGATTGATTGATTGGTTATTTGATTGATTGGTTGGTTGATTGATTATTTGATTGATTGATTATTTGATTGATTGGTTGATTGATTAATTGATTGATTGATTATTTGATTGATTGATGATTGATTGAATGTCTGACTGATTGACTTGTCTGACTGACTGACAGACGGATTGACTGATTGACTGACTGACTGATAGACTGACTGACGATTGACTTGGCTGACGGATTGACTTGGCTGACTGATTGTTTGCATATTGATTGATTGACTGACGGACTGACTGACTGAATGATTTATTGACTGGCTGATTGATTGATTTATTGACTGATTGATTGATTGATTGATTGATTATTTAACTGACTGATTGATTGATCTCCTACATTGGTGCTTTGGTTAAATAGGGGACGACGAAGTGAACCAAATTTTGAATATACTGCTGACCACTAACATAGCAGTTGGGGGATTGCTGGCTCTTCTACTTGATAACACTATTCCTGGAACAGAGAAAGAACGTGGTCTGATTGGCTGGAAACAACACCCTAAATGTGGTGATGATGATGAAGAAGGTATGATTGTCTTTAAAGTTAGTATATGACATTGTGGTCATGATAATGATGGTGACGATGGTGATAATGGTGATGATGATGGTGGTGGTGGTGGTGATGATGATGATGGTGACGATGATGATAGTGATGACCATGATAATTATGGTGATGGTGGTGATGGTGATGATGATGATGATGATGATGGTGATGATGGTGACGATGGTGGTGGTGGTGATAATGATAGTGATGATGATGGTGACGATGATGATGGTGACGATGATGGTGGTGGTGATAATGATGGTGATGATGATGGTGACGATGATGATGGTGACGATGATGGTGGTGGTGATAATGATGATGATAATGATGGTGACGATGATGATAATGATGGTGATGATGATGATGATGATGGTGATGATGATGGTGACGATGATGGTGGTGGTGATAATGATGGTGATGACCATGATAATGATGGTGATGGTGATGATGGTGGTGATGGTGATGATGGTGGTAATGGTGACGATAATGATGATGGTGATGATGATAATGATGGTGATGATGATGATGATGGTGGTGATAAAAATGATGGTGATGATGATGATGATGGTGGTGATGTTAATGATGTGATTATGGGGATGACGGTGGTGGTGATGGTGATGATGATGATGATGATGATGTTGATGATGATGGTGATAATGGTGATGGTGATAACGATGATGGTCATGATAATGATAGTCATGATGATGATGGCCATGATATGTCGATGGTGGATGGTGATAATGATAATGATGATAGTGATGATAATGATTAAAATAATGGCTATGATAAGATAATAATTAACGTTCTTGTTGCAGGCAACGAGTTCGAGACTGCTAGTATCCATGTTTATGATCTGCCATTTTGTCTCAAGCGATTGGGTAATTGGCATATATCTAGGTATATACCATTCCTGCCCTACCATGACGTCAATACTAGTCATGATATGGAACAATCTGCTACGAACGGTGCCGTTGAGATGAGTGTCCCAGGTAATAATTCAAACAAAATATAATTCATTCATTTATTCATTCATTAATCCATCCATCCATTAATCTTTCGTTTATTCATCCATCCATTCGTTCGTTCGCCCGTTCATTCATTCATTTATTGATTAATTCATTTATTTATCCATCTATACATTCATTTATTTATTTATTCATTCATCCATTCATCCATTCATTCATTCATTCATCCATCCATCCATCCATTCATTGAGTATTTATTCATTCATTCATCCACCAACCTATCCATCCATTCTTTCATTCATTCATTGACATTTCGTATGCTAATCCTTTGTAAAATCACTTGAACTTTATCTCCAGGAACTAAACAACAAACCAATGAAATTGCAGCATCTTCAATAGAGGACGAAAATAAGCCAAAGGAGCAACAAGAACACGAAGAAACCGATTGCAGGCTGTAGTTGTGTTCAACGTTAAGCGGTGGTCAAACGGCTATGATAGTTGATGATAGTTGAAGGCGTCTCAACTATCATCAACTATCATCTATTATCATTCGCGCGGTCAAACGGTGAAAACTATCATGTGAAACTTGAACATGCTCAAACTCTATGATAGTCCATGATAGTCGATGATAGTGCATGATAGTTGGTGGTCAAACGCACATGATAGTTGGAACTATCATTAATTATCATTGCCGTTTGACCGGGGCATTATACATATAGGTTCCAAGTTAAGCCTAATGCATATAGCTGTGACAAAGGTAATAAAAAAAAACATTTACGCACGCCTTACGTGTTGCACACTTCGCCTGAACAATATTAATTGTCGATGTAGTCTTTCTCTTTTTTCATTCCGACGAAGGATTGACGTTGGAAAAGAAAGTGAGCTCTTAAATATTTTTACACGGTGTTCATATAAGATTACATGCATTTGTTGTTTGAATGATTGGTTTTCTAAAACTATCGATGCAAATAATATTTTATACGTATCCAAGTTAACATTAAAAAAAAAAAAATTCACATTCCAAGTACTTGACGAATAATCAAGTTGTTTATAGTCATTATTTTTTGTCAAGAACAAGGAATTATATTCTATGTATTCGAGCTGCTCTCGTTGACCTGTGCAACAAAATGTATTATTGAAATGTGATAAAAAAGAACACAATGGAAAATAATAAGGTACATCAAAGAGTTGTACCCTAAAGAGTGTTTCACGGGTTAATTAGAACAGCTCTACATTGGTACGATATATATAGCCTGATAGACCAGTTCCGAGTTCTTCCTAAATAATCAGCTTTAGTATATCGCTTGTAGGTAAAATAGTACAAAAACAGAGACAAAACCCGTGGTATTTTTATTGTTTGTTGTTGTTTGCATTCCTTGCCTTACCAAGGGCTGTACTGAATGCAAAAGCACATGATATATATCGAGTTAATGCTGCACTATATGAAGAACTCGAAACTGGTCGACTATGGATTACGTTTTTTAAATAAAAGGTGCATTATATCAACGTTAAATACATCGTCATCATTTCCCTTACAATTTTCTTTATTCTCTATATTTAAGTAAAGCTTCTGTAACCGAGCCTGCACGATACACCACAAAACTTGTAAGCATTGAGCCCGTGCATATCTGCAATGCGGTGACGCGAAATAACTCTGCCCTAAAAACGGAGTAATTTTTGAAGTTTGTGGAATTTTATTCACAAGCGATAAACAAGGCAATAATTTTCGAACTCACAGTTTTAATTACCAATATAAATTTTAGCGAACTTCTTTCGAACAAACAAATTAATTACGAAATTAGAATTACTGTTGAAAACAAATAAAATAGTTTTAAATGATTAAGACGATATTTGCATTAAGTCGTTATTATTTTGTTTGTTAAACAATGAAGTGAATAATATCACGATATTATCTGATTATGATGAAAATATTCGCTTCAACAATCTCCTTCGAAAGAACGACTCGTAGAAAGAGTTCACAAATTAAACCCGTTTTGTGCAAATGTTTTAACAGGGAGGGGTACCTTGTACTAATTATCAAATCTGTTTTTAAGCCTCAAGTTTCAAGATCAGAATATTAGTTTTTAACTTTTAAAACTCATAAATCAGTCTTATTTGTTTTTGGTGTAACTTTTAAAGAGTTTTTTTTCTACTTTTTATGCGGTTTTCGATGGATTACACAAACATTGAAAGCTCCCTATCCCGGTCCGGGCTAGCATTAACGCACTAATTTTCCCCCTCGGGGTCACAAGTTGTGCACGTTCACCTCGCGCTGACTGGCGAGTTCCCTCTGAAGTATTTACTTAGATTTTATAGCGCTTGCATGCCTAGAACAAAAGATACAAAAAATACTTAAATAAACCCTTATCAAAACATCTTTTGTTGTATAATAGCACTAAGCTCATTAAGGTTTGTATTCCCTCTCCTCCTCTTTTGTATTTATGATAATATCTTGCTTAATCTTTGGCCGGTAGAATTTATGAAAGTGTATAGTTTATGTCCGCGTGTAAGTATATTTCGTTCTTGTCTTTATTTGCTTTATTAAATCGAACAGTTCAAAGTACGTTGGTTTTACAAGTAAGAATAGTGGTGCAACCTCGTTGCAACGGCTTTTCCCTTGTATGCTTGTATGCACAGTAGCTCGTACAAATCGCGATTCTGTGCATGCAAAGAGCCGTCTTTATTTGAGCTTGTCATGAGTGCAGGAGCCGTACATATCAGAAATGACGACATTCTGCGGAAGGGTGATTGTCTATGCAGTATATTGGTACGGAAATGCTCTACCAACTGAGCTATGAAGCGACATACGTTAGCATGTAGTACGTCATTTTAATTGGCTTTTTCTGCCACGAAAGATGCATAAATAATTGATATTAAAGACCCACAGTTTCTTTCGGTCGCGTTTGGATTTGGATTCGACATTTCTGTCGGAAAACACCAATCTACAGCGTTTTTGACCGTTCGTCATCTCTCCTCGACCTCACTACTTTCTCTGTATGTCTTTTTCATCACAATCAAAGTTTGTAGCGTTGCCAAAACAGGAAACTGCATCCAGTAACATGGCGATCGGACTATCAAAGAATGCCCCAGTTTTAATTAATCTCTCTGTTTGGGGACATTAAATTTTCAAAAGAATTATTCAACTTGTTATTGACTCCGATTGCAGCATCTTTAGTAAACATAAGGATGAGTTAATCTTTACCAAATATAAAATTACTTATTTCGCGTCTTTTACAAAGAATCGAGTGAATCTCAAAATAATGTTTTATCGGTTATTCATTTTCGAGGTATTTAGTATTCTCATAGTTGAGTTTGTTTTCGAATAATATTTTGAAGTTTTAATAATACATAGTGATGTTCATGACGTCATTAATATCGATAACAGCGAAGCCTCTGATTGGCTGATTATGTTTCTCTTTTGTCTTATCGATTAGTGCAAACTTGCACGAAAACAAGGAAACTTGATATTTTGCTGTTGTTCCAGTTTTTTTTTTTTTATTAAAAACCTTAGTGGACGTTTTTAAAAAGAAGCTAAACAATTATTTATTTGAACAATGTTTACGAACGATGTCTTAAAATATTTTATTTTTCTGTAATTGATATTTAAAGAGCATTGAGATATGGAATGCGCAGAAGAAATAAATTGTTATTATTATTATTATCATCATCATCATCATCATCATCATCATCATTATTATTATAGAAATTGTCTAACTTTCAACATTTTATTTCAAATCAGAAACTCAGAATACATTGTCATTGTAAGGAAATGCCACTAAGTTCTCGAAGAATAAAAAAGGAAATATATCATTTGCATTCGTTGAAACTGTGGAATTTCGCGTGGTTTGATGTTTTGTTTACTCGGGCTTCTCGAACGGTGTCCTAATCTGATCAGAAAACAGATATCATCATCATCATCATTATTATAACTGATCACTATTAACACCATCATAATTTTCATTTTAATCATCATCATCTTTATCGTTTTAATCAAAATTATTATCATCATCCAAGTAAATCCTTCAGAGGGAACTAACCAATCAGTCCGAAGTGAACATGCACAACTTGTTAGCGTAACCCCGAGGGAAAAATATAAGTGCGTTAATATAGTGCTCGCTTGACCAAGGGCGCCAAAACGAAAAGTTCAGTGCATTGTGAAATGTTTGGAGCTAGTAATATAAATTAAGTTTTACTTATCTCGAATATTGTCCAGAAAATGTGTAATTGTCCACTTTTAATCATGATAATGTGGTGTATTCCACCACACCGATAGCCTGTGTTAAAGCCGGAATTTTTCTCTCGACAGTCCGTCTGTGAATCAGAGCAACGAACCGTGTTCTGGCCTCCAGCGAACTACACGATTATATATACTAGATGCTGATTGGCTTTCAATGATGCTCTTTCTTACACGAACTCTCATTGGACAATTCAACATAACCGGAAGTATTGAATTGTCCAATGAGAGTTCGTGTAAGAAAGAGCATCATCGAAAGCCAATCAGCATCTAGTATATATAATCGTGTAGTTCGCTGGGGGGCAGAACACGGTTCGTTGCTCTGATTCACAGACGGACTTTCGAGAGAAAAATTCCGGCTGTAACACAGGCTACCACACTGACGATATCACCAACAATCGTTTGAACGCTAAGATTGTGTGCCGCTGTACTGGCCGTTCAACGTAGTGCTGTCGCGAATATTCGTTATTTATTAGCCAGACACTAATTGTTTGCAGTAACGTTACCGTTAGTTAATCCTTCATACTAAAACAACTCTATTGATATCTAGAGATTAATCGTCTAATAAAAGGTATTGATATATGAAGCAGTTTTTGTATGAGGGATGAACTGGCCACGTGACAGTAATGTTATTTGGATAGAAATGTTTGCAGTAACGTTACCGTTAGTTAATCCTTCATACTAAAACAACTCTATTGATATCTAGGGATTAATAGTCTAATAAAAGGTCTTGATATATAAAGCAGTTTTTGTATGAGGGATAAGTGACAGTAATGTAATTTGGATAGAAATGTTTGCAGTAACGTTACCGTTAGTTAATCCTTCATACTAAAACTGCTCTATTGATATCTAGAGACTAGTAATTTAATAAAAGGTCCCCCAATTCCTTATATAACCATCATACACAATACAACAGGATTCGTCGAGCGTTGATGGTTCTTCTTCACTGCGGACTGTGTTCTCGGGTTCTGCATAGGCAAATATAAACTCAGGTTTTGGTGCGGAAACTTTATATTCAGGCTCACCATAGGCGAAAATATACAGACCGAACCTGTCAAAGAAAGACACCGTTTTGACCATGACCTTGTTGGTTTTGGTGGGCTGGTCAACGGTTGGTTGATCGATCCTAGTAAAGGGAATTAAAATGGTCTGAGATTGTATTTATAGTACTGTTAGTACTGCTATTGCTTATTGTTGGGGTTCCTTTGAAGTACTGTAAGTACTGCGCGCGCCTATATTGCTGTGGTTCCTGTGTAGCGCACGCCTTTATTGTTGGGGTTCCTGTGTAGTACTGTAAGAGTGCGCGCGAACGAGTGGCGTGAACTGCGTGCTTTTTCAGGGCGCTTTTTCGCGCGCTTATCGTTGGGGTTCCTGTGTAGCGTTAGTATTTTTTATAACTATTGCTACATACCATACATTACAGGCCTTTTCGATAGCCTTGGTCCTTTTGTTGACTTTAAGCTGCTTTTTCCATCTAGAAATAGCAAGCTTAGTCATTAGACTAGGTCAAGAAGACGCGCGCATCGCGTTTGAAAATCTTGTTCACGCCTTCTTTGGGCATGTTTGTTTTACTGAATTCTTTGAAAAGCTAACGAAAGCATTCTAAATTTGGCTTTTATTGGTTTATACATGGATAATAATTTTTTTATTATCCATGGTTTATAGCTTTAAGAGGGCGTCTCAGTAAGAACGGACCACTCGGTCTGGGATCCAAAAAACGATTTCCCTTATATTTCTACCATCGAAAGTACTATCTATCCTTATTACAAAACTGGACTTAGAATTGTTCTAAATAAAATATTTCGGCCGCTAGGCGAATTTTCGTACATCGACCCAAAAACCGCCGAAGGACGCTGTTTTTCAAGTTCGCAGAGGCCTACTTTCAAAGTCCGTTTTCTCGGCTTTTTCTTGAAATGAAAACTTATTTTTTGGGTCTAAACTATGGTTGGATGTCTCGTCTGACTAGAAAAAGCAAAATATTTCTTTAGGATGTACAAATTACGAAAAGTTTTTTAAATTTATCGAGACTACTTTATGCGTGACACGAAAAGCAAAGATTAACGGTTTAGAAAATTGCAAATTTCTCAAAAGTGCAACCTATCCCCGATATAAAACATCATTCTATCTTGAGATGAGATGCTATTTAGTAGTTCTGTGCAATAAAATTTGTGGCACATTGCGTTTTGAAGAATTTGACGAAGCCCAAACTTGTACATTTTTACAGATATTTCCTTGCGTGACACGACTTGCCGTTGAGTCTAGACCACGTCAATCCTTATAAAAAATAAAAAATAACAAATAATAGCTAGAAGTTTATATTCAGGCGTTACTATCCGTCATAATTAGATATTTTAGCTCCATTTAAATTTTACCACAATAAAGTTTTTTTTTAGTGAAACATTTGCATAATTATATGTCAAAGTTAAGTCAAGTTGTCTAACAACATTCACATTTAAATTAAGTTATATATTTAGAAAATCTTCATCTATTAATCAATGAAGCATGATTCTTATATTAAGTTGGATAAAACCTGGATGGCTTTTAAATCTTTTAATCTTTTATTTATTTTAACTGAGTTGTTTTATTAGATTATACAATTGTGCACGATACAAATATGATTCACCATGATATATGTTTTATACTAAATATGCAAAATAGCGGTGAACTTTTTAATGTTTTAAAAGTCTGAATTAATATCTAAAGAGAATAAAGCCTTTCGATACAATAATTTGTAAATTATCAATGATTTATTAAATACAGTACATGGCTGTCTTTGCCAGACTACTTTTGTCATGAATTATTAATGACTTCAGAAATGAAATTTACAAATTTAGATTTTGATAATTAGTTGTACCAAGTTTGCAGTGACTAAAGCTATCTTGTGAAAGAATAGATTTTAGTCTTTGTAGTTATACAGGAGCTTGTAAAATACGCTGCTGGAGAGGAACTACAGAGTTGGTCAAGTTAAATGAATGTAATGACGATATGTCAAACCAATCAACATAGGAAGCCAAACCACGCGCTCTAAGAATAACAAAATGTTAATCTTATTGGATCTTAAGATTCTCAGATCAACTTGTTGGGCTGCTTGTGCATAGACTATATACAAATATTTTCACTTAAAAAATTCGAAAGGGTGTTAACAAATACTCACGTGATCCAAATCGACAGTAACATAGAAAATCGACTTTCATTGCTTTTGACATGTCAACATTGATCACATGGCGATCCTTACAATGCTTTCTTGGTCCACTGTGCTGTGGATAGCGACAGGTTCTTGGTGCTCGCCAAAATCTTATTAAACTATGTCGATGACTAATACATATTTGCATATTGTTGATTTGGAGATGTCGTCTAAAACTCCACACGAGTCAGGGCACTAGTAAACACTAGTGAACACGAGTAAACAGAAGTGAACACGAGTAAACACGAGTTAACACGAGTAAACAAGAGTGAACACGAGTAAACAAGAGTGTACACGAGTGAACACGAATGAACACCAGTGAACACGAGTCGGAACATGAGGAAACACGAGTGAACACGAGTGAACACGATTGAACATGAGTAAACACGAGTGAGCACGAGTGAACACGAGTGAACGCGAGTAAACATGAGCAACGAGTGAACACGAGTAGCAAAAATGAAATGAAATAATAAATGAATATGAAAAAAAAAAAGAAATAAAAAATGAGACAAATAGACAAGAAAAAAATAAATAACCAAAAAAAATAGGCCCAACTAGACATGAATGTATCAAAGCTAGTGGTATTACTAAAATATTTGAAAAATAGAATTATAGTTTAATAAACAGAAATAAAAAGAAGAAATAATAGGATTTTAATGAATTCACACTCAAAAATTATCGTTTCACAATTAATTACGGCAGTCCATACAAATGGACGTTAACAAATGCAGTATAATGTTAATATAATGCATCAAAAATTGAGCTGGATTACATGTAATGAACTATATAAAATTTGAAATCACAATGTTTAACAAATGTTTAAGGTGACTGGCTACTTTTGAAAATATTGTTTAACTCCAAAAGGCGTTCAAAAGTAGCCAATTACCTTAACGTGTATAGCTATCAAATAGCAATGCAATCAAAATCCGGCTTTGGCTGTGATACAAGACAAATCAGGTGCAGGGTGTGCCATATTACCATTATGTCATATGTGTTCTTGTTCAATCCCATGGATTCTTTTAAAATAGGCGTAACACGTTTATTTAAGTTATGGAAACATTGTGATCTCAAACTTTATATAGTTAATTACAATCCTTATCAATTTTCGATGCATTAAATTGACATTATATAGCCTGTGAACGGTTCGAGGGGATTGGGGAGGGGAAGGGGATAGGGAAGGAAGGGGAAAGGCCCCCTACCTTCTCAATCCCATTGAACCGTTCACAGGATAGACATTATATTGTACTTTTTTTAAATGTGCATTTGCATTCATTTGATACCATTCATGCCTGTTTGGGCTTATTTTCGGGGGGGTTTTTTCGTCTTTTTTTTTCATTTCCATTATTTTCTCATTTCTATTTTTTTTTTCTTTCATCTTTTCTTTATTATCTTATTTTTTTTTCACTCGTGTTCACTCGTGGTCTTACTCGTGTAAGAATCAAGTCGCTTTCTACCAACTCTGATTTTTTTTGAAAAAGAAGAAAAAGAAAAATGGCATCACCGCTACTTAGCTTATTTAGAGAAAAAAACATGCATCATGGTGAATCATATTTGTATCGTACACAATTGTATAATCTCATAAAGCAACTCAATTAAAATATATAAAATATTTAAAAAACATCCAGGTTTTATCCAATGCAACTTAATATGACAATCATGTTTCAAGATTAATATAGACGAGGATTTTCTAGATATAAAACTTTGTTTAAATGTGAATATTGTTAGACAACTTGACTTCGGCATATAGTTATGCAAATTGTTCATTAAAAAAAAACTTTATTGTGGTAAAATTTTAATGGAGCTAAAATATCTAATTATGACGGATAGTAACACCTGAATATAAACTTCTAGCTATTATTTGTTATTTTTTATTTTTTATAAGGATTGACGTTGTCTAGACTCAACGGCAAGTCGTGTCACGCAAGGAAATATCTGTAAAAATGTACAAGTTTGGGCTTCGTCAAATTCTTCAAAACGCAATGTGCCACAAATTTTATTGCGCAGAACTACTAAATAGCATCTCATCTCAAGATAGAATGATGTTTTATATCGGGGATAGGTTGCACTTTTGAGAAATTTGCAATTTTCTAGACCCGTTAATCTTTGCTTTTCGTGTCACGCATAAAGTAGCCTCGATAAATTTAAAAAACTTTTCGTGATTTGTACATCCTAAAGTAATATTTTGCTTTTTCTAGTCAGACGAGACATCAAACCATAGTTTAGACCCAAAAAATAAGTTTTCATTTCAAGAAAAAGCCGAGAAAACGGACTTCGAAAGTAGGTCTCTGCGAACTTGAAAATCAGCGTCCTTCGGCGGTTTTTGGGTCGATGTACGAAAATTCGCCTAGCGGCCGAAATATTTTATTTAGAACAATTCTAAGTCCAGTTTTGTAATAAGGATAGATAGTACTTTCGATGGTAGAAATATAAGGGAAATCGTTTTTTGGATCCCAGACCGAGTGGTCCGTTCTTACTGAGACGCCCTCTTAAATATCAACCGACTTATCAACCATAATGTCAATCACTTTCAAGTACATATTTCAGCGCGCGCTATTTGAAGTTGGCGGGTCACGTTGCCATGTCGTTGGTGCGCGCGCTCTCATCACACTAGTCAACTACACAAACCACTGACCCCTCCCCCATCCATTCATAAAAAAACATCATTCCCTCATACCCTACTAACGTATTCATAAGTGTACGGACGCTCAAGGAACTTGTTTTCATTTTGCTTGTATTTCGCTTTACTTCTCGCTACCTTTCGTTAGTTTTTTTTACAATTCAAAAGTTGAAAACTTTTGCGTGTTAGCAATGATTTCTCGTCAGCAACTGAAGGTCAACGTGCGCACCAACCTTTTTATAGTCACCAGTATGGCGCGTTAGTAACGTTTCCCTTCGCCAATCATATTGCTAAAAAGGTCACGTGGATCGCTGTCTCTAGTAAACAAAAACAAGACATCTCGGGCTTTCTGTGGTACAAACAAGCACGCGCAATCAGCAAACATGGCGTTCAAACATCGTTTTAGTGATTTTCTTTCAATAATCCTGGACAGAGTCAAATCAGTTGAAAGGTATACAATAAATCCACTATTCCCTTCTCAAGTTCACTCCATTCTCCGGCTTTCTTTCTCCTTCCTTCTTGTTCCTTTTCTTCGCATTTACAATGCAAGCGAGTAAAATATGGAAACTCAGTTACGCGTGGTTATTTAATAGATAATCACGCAGCATTCGTGGGTATATTGTTGGTATATTGCAGGCAGCTATTGGCGTAGCTCGAAGCTGCCTGCAATATACCCACGAACGCTGCGTGCCGAAGTGATTATCTGGTATAATTACTATTCACTACCTTGTCCCATTATTCTCTCTCTTGCACAGTAATCGGCGGTTTCTTGTGGTTTTGTTTCGGCCCTCAGGCAAAAACGGTACTAGAATCGGTTTGCGGACCCATAATTTTCCGCCTCTTCTGTCAATCATCTTATAGTTCAGCGAATCAGATTCCTCGTGAGCAGCATTAGCCAATTACACAACGAGTATGAACCTTCGATTTCGTAATAAATCTTCGCACGAGGCTTGCCTCGTAATCCAAAATTTATTCCCGACAGAAATACTCTCTTTTCTAAGTTAATCAAAAATAACAGCCATGAGTGAGACATTCTACACTTTCAAAATTCTAAACTTCTGTAAAATCATCCGTTAATTTTATTTAATTTAATCAACACTATAATAAAAAAAAAAAACACATAGAGGCAGCACTGTACGGCAGCTGTAGAGGGCCGAAACATCATTGCTTTTAAAGCAATATAGCCTTGTTGAATATAATAACAACAGGCTTACCAAACTTTAATTAGTTATCAGCCAATGAAAATGTATTTACCATTCAGTAGCCTGCCCCATTATTGTTCTCTTTGTTGCATAATAATCGGCGGTTTCTTGTCTCTTTGAATATAATAACAATAGGCTTACCAAACTCTAATTAGTAGTAATTTCATTCAATTGATGACATTAAGACTTGTTTTTGTTGCAAATTTTGCAACGGTTGCCTCGGTAGTATAACGGCTTAAGGCGCGGATACAGCAAAGCAGAAGATCTCGGTTCGAATCCTGGCATTAGTACTCAAAGACTTTTTTCGCCAAAAATCGCTTTGTAGTAAATTAATTTAAAGATTAATTAATAAAGTCTTATCTTTACTAGAATGAACATTATTTGTTATACACACTAAATAGAACATACTGCAATATTTCTAATAATGCAGAGTGCGGACTGCAATATTTCTAATAATGCTGAGTGGAACTGCAACATAACTAGATATCTTTGCTTTCAGATGCGGGTACCCTGCAATCAGTGATTTAGTGCAGAGAGAGAACAATGGGGTAGGGTGGTGAATAGTAATTATTATCAAGTAAAAGTACTTGTAGGTCTTTATTATTGACTATTTATGCCTCTTGTGTGGCAGCAAAACAAATTAACGACATAGAAGAGCTTTTAATTAATAAAACTGTGCTTAGTAATACAGAAAAAACATTTGTACATGTTGCTATAACACTCTAGTTATCTAGCACCACTGTACTGTTGGCTCCTTCTGTGTGTACTGGAAACCTATTATATTCTTTGTTCGCTTCATTCATTGTATAAATTAAGTCTTTTGTTATTTCTATTGAATTACGTAGACTGTGTCCAGTACACGGAGAAGGAGCCGTACTGTTTGAGAAAAGGCGCATTTGCACAGGCTATAGCT